>CM051033.1:62435050-62795050 GCA_027627225.1 Congeria kusceri
TTTCAAATTGAAATACATGTCATGCAATTTTAAATAAGTGATTACAATTCATATATATGGTTAATCATAGTGTATGCATCGAAAATATGTACAATATTGAGTGTTAAATTTGGTAAGACACGTACATCTCGATCAGACAAATCTGACTGTCTGACAGGTTTCGCATTGTGTGCCCTAATTGCTTTTACAGTGAAAAGGTTTATTTTTATAATATGATAAAATCATTTTAGCTTCCATCAAGCATACAAAGTGTTCGATGATGAGGCATTTCGAGCTCTGATGAATGCGTTCAGAGAGGAAGCATCAGTTCCACAGCCACCAATGTCTCTGTTTTAACCTCTTCAACCATCAGTCTATTGGCTTGCACAATTGCAATTTCTTTCATCCATTCCGAATTACCACAAATGGCAATTCAAGAAAGTTTCCTTTTCTCAATGGTTGCCCCTATGTGACAATAAATACAAACCAGCCTCAGCACGAAATCAAATTCTATATAACTTCCATGATGGTTCCCTATCTGAAGTGTTTAATGTTTGCATTAAGCTTAAACACATGGCAACCCTCCCTTCTACCTCCACTGTGAGACCGTCTCCATCAGTGTCATTTGATCAGCATGATTCAGTAGATGATGACCAGCCCCCACCACAGAAACGAAATCGTAGAGAAGTGAAACGAAGGTTAACGCTGGCAGATTTAGAAGTCAATATAAGGTCTGCTGACCCAGACTTCTCCCGTGAATCCAATATTCAAAATGAATCTTTTTATGAAAAATTTAAGTTCGCATTGATTTCAAATGGTGATGTCATTTGGCGCCATTCATCAAGTTGCATTAACATATTTGCAATGAATGATATAAGCTATTCAACTGGACTTTTCCAAGAAGATTCATATGTTCATCTATCATATTCCAATGCTAATGAACATCCTGATCTGTCTTGTTCATGTGACATTTTCTCGACATTATTTCGTTTGGCCACAATAAACATTCCTCCTCAAGAATTGGCCACTATTGATTTCTCTAATGTCAAATGTTGCCATATGCGTCTCTTTGAAGAAATGATCCAACCTTACATGCATTTGATTATTCAAAATGTAACTGACCCTGAACTTTCAGAAAATACATTTGTTAAAAAAATGAAAGCAAACATAGAAAAAGTGAATGAGTTGGTTAGTCCACTTCCAACACAGTCACGGAAATATGTACAATATTCTGTATTTTCTGACCATGACTCTAGCTGTTCCATTGTGAAACGTCGTGACAACAGGTTACACTGTCTCTCTGGTTATTGCGATGCAATGTTTTCGTCTTCCAAAAGACACGTTGTTTACATTGACAAAGCCGAAAACCTATGCCCACATTTAGAAATATTAAAAAATCATAAATATACCTGCGAAAACGAATTACGCAATAGTGCTATAGCCAATAGTTCGAATGAACAGGCTAGTGAGGATGATAGTGAAGAGACAGAGACATTGGGTTGGGATGAGGTAAATCAGGATGACCAGACCACACAACCTGTACAAGACCATGATATGAAGGTATATTTATAAGAAGTGTGATTTTATATCAACTAATATACCGTAGCTGTATTGGTATAGTCATAACCCAAACTGTAGCTGTTATTTGGAATATATGATTTGCATTATTACCTTCAGTACTGACAAAACCTTGACCATTATATTCTCAAACGATCATAGGAGCTTATCAATACAGTGGACCAGTGCTTAACTTTAATCAGGTTTCATTATTAAAATGCCAATATCAGAATTTCCGAAAGTGCTTAACCGAAGGACCGTACGGCTCAATCAGTTAGCGGAGTGAGTTTTAGTTTTCCGTGTGGTTATTCTATCTGCCCTTGCTGTCTTTGTACTTTAAATATTTGCACGCAAAGCAGGTTTTATACTGTATGTATCCTTTTAACCAGGGTCATCATTTCAACCCAGGAAGTGGACTGTGGGAATACCCCAGCCGTAGCAAGGAATCACCACTTCCTGATGGTTGCGCCAATCTGCAAGAGAGCATTCAAGCACAAACCCTTATTTGTGACAGAACTTATGGAAGGGATGATGCAGGATTTCTTTCGACCGACCAAGGGGGCTTGCAGAAGCTGCGGGTGCGTTCGTTGCCAGCTGAATGCAGTTGTGGTGTAAGTTGCACATGCATTATATCCATATATATATGTACAAGATTTGTTTTGGTTTGGTTATTGTAAGACGTTCGAATTACATATTTAATAAGGTTTTAAAGAAATTCATGAAACTATGACATCAGACATTGGTCTGAATGGTATTTTTTAAAGGGGCGCTATACTATGATTTTGAAGGGTTATATATCCTTAAGAATTACGTCGAGTAAAATGCATATGTATAGATGACATACAAGATAAATATATAGCACTAATGACTTGGTTGCAGCATTCATTAATTAACACTGCCTATATGTTATAATGAACGGGATTTCATGCTTGGTTTGTGTTGATATGGTCAATTGTACAATACTGGGTATTTATTTCTCAAAATGTTCATAAATTTCAGGCTGGTTATGCTGAAATCAACAAAGTTCACGAGTATGAGACAAAAGTATATTTGCTACATGGACCTGCTAAATATAAAGTAAGTAGACACGTATACTGGGTCTCAATATTAAATGTGAAGTCAAACAAACAAGTGATTAAACACATAGAAGCTTTTGCACTTGTGGTATCAAACTGATGTTATGTATATAACTTAAATGAACAGTGCGTTCGTTCTGTTTTCATTTACTGGTATTTGCATTACAATGGGTCACCATTTATTTTGATTTCAGTTATGAAATGCCCAGCAAACACGAGGAGCTGTGATGTTGGCCCAGAAGGATGTGGGATACATTTCCTCAGCCGCGAGACAGGAGCTGCTGATGCTATTGGCTATGAATTTGTTGATGCAATTCTTAATAGCAAAACAACATTTACGGCGTTTTGTACTTTAAAAACTTTACAGTACAAGCGAGCAAATGCTAAATCTGCACCTTTCATGTCACTGAATTCTTTTATTGCATGGTGGTTTTCCTGGATCTGTAAATTTAAAATTGATTTTCGGGAACCATGTAATTTTTGTAAATTTAATCCTAAAATGTTAACTGCTGATGGAACTAAAATTGGAATTAATCATTCTTACTCTTCAGTAACAGCAATTGAAACACCGACTTCAGAAAGTGTTGTAAATCCATGTAATCGAAGAAATGATCGATCTTTTAATAATTTTACACAAGGATCTAGAGACTCCAAAACAAAAGCCAATTGTAGGGAACATCTTATGTACATGGCTAAAAAAAAGTTTGTGGACAATGGACACATCTAATGAGATCACACTTGAAGTGGAAGAACAAAGAAATACGATCCTGATAGAAAATGTAGATGCTCAATTTCGACCTTTGTTGTCTAGATTTGTGTCAAAAGCGTTCGGCTTTAGGTTAAGTCGAAAGTTAGCATTGCTTTTTAAAATCTTGTCTTCCAGTCACTCACTATCAAATGTTGTTCCCTACAGATATTTAGATTCATTTATGAGTGTTTTGCTTTCTCTACAGAGTGGAAATTGCACATCTTCCGAACAAAATTCGGTTGGAATGTTCTCACCAGAAATCAGAGATATTCTCTTTGCAGTGCATGGATCAGAGCATTTGGACATTACTGTGTCCTTTTTTACTCACTTATGTTGCAGAGTTACCCAAATATTTGAAAATTGTAAAGAACCTGATACCGCGAGTCCACAGCCAGACTCTTACAACCCAGCCAAATTTGGGCGGGCTTATTATTTCACACAGCATGGTATGCAGTTAAGAGATATACCTGTGTATAGTATGGGGAATGGGGGCTCGAATTATGATGATACTCCTCAAAATACTACTGAACTATGTTCAAAGAAGTACCCCGAGGTTGGAAGAAAGGGAAGCACATACCTTTTTCTGTGGTTTGATCCACAACATTATGGCCATTGTTATGGCTACCATATCATACCGGGTCAAGAGGGTCGCAAAGATCCAGCCTCGTCAGCTTATGCTTTCATGGAATCAGCTCCAGATGAGTTATTCTATGATTTTAGTTGTCAACTTGAGGAGTATTGTTTGAATCGAGAACCAGGGTTTTGGAAGAACACACGTTTTTTTCATGATGTGTTCCATGGTTTCACGCACAAATGTCCCCAGACCTTTAAGTCCTCAAGACTTAAAATATTGAGCAAAATAAACACAGAAGTATGTGCGCAGACAAATTCGTTTTTGCAAAGAATGAAATACTCTGCCAGAGCTATGTCGATGAGTAAATTTAATCACTTTGCAGTTTTTCATTTATTAGTGGAATAAAAGGAAATTGACCAATTTTATGGAAAGATGCAAAATAGCTGTTAGACATTCAACTTAAATTTAGAATGCAATCTCCACGCCTTTTTATAACTGCATTAGTCCTTACATTTTAAAACTGTGCAATAAATTAACCAGTGTGTGTTATCATTTGCAGTTGGACAACTGTATAGTTATCGTATTTTATGCAATACAAAGAAATGTTACTGATTTAACACGCATGTTAACTGTTCATAGGCAGGTAACATAGTGTAATAGATGTGAATTTTGCAAAATGGATGTTCACACCGTATTTTGTTAGCCCACTTTATTAACCTGTTATATTGTTGTTTTTTATTTTCAGTTTTGTGATTTTATTCTCATATTTTTGTGACGACATGATATAGCAATGAATACCATTAAAACATCATTGTGTCAATAGTTGAAAATTCCATTGTTGTTTTATTTATGAATGTGCAAATTTTGCTTATACTTTAGTATAATAAATATTAAAAGGTACACTCCTATATACGTGTTGCTTTCTTGAAAACCCATTTCAATTACCGTCGAATGTTTGCTTTATTGAATATGGCCTGTAGAATTTCAAACACATGGCGGTTTAATTGAGCGATGAATGAATGGTTCCTCCAATGTACGCAAAATACGTGTTGGGTGTCATAGTGAAATAACATGTATATGTAATATGCAAATATACAATGGATATGCTAAATACTATCGTCTCTGTAACAAGCCTATTGAAAGGATAATATCACCAGAAGCAACATCATTCATTGTTAACACTACGATGTTCGTTATTACGGTGTACACACTGTGTGTGTTCGACACGAACATTTCAGAATTTATGCATGATGCTGAAAGTTGCCTCTTGCATCACTATAAAATGAATGCTGATGTTGTGAAACGAGCATCTGATGAAAAATTTACAGCACCTTCTATTCGTTCTCATTTACATGAAATAGATTGGTATTCGAAGTCTTGAGAGTAATAAAAGGACCTAATAGGAAGCTGTCGTATCAGAGGGAAAGTCTTGTCGCCTTTTTTATCCGATAGAGCAGTTATAGTAAGCGCTTTCTTGTCTTCTACATGCCGTCATGGAATGCTTCTAGTTTTCATTAATGAACTTGTATCATAATAAAACGCAAGGAAAGTTCTTGTCACTATACGAATGTACACAAAAACTCTTCGTTTACAATCGTATCGTACACACTGAAGCTTTGTTTAAACTTGGCAATATGGAAATAAGCTGAAAGTACTGAAAGTAAATTAGCAGATAATGGATAGGTCCCCGGTACATTTTTCCTACCCTGTAGTTTCGTTATGGTCCCGTCATAGTGTTACGTTATAACGTTTTAGTAGGCATTTGACACTCATGTTCTGCAAAGTTGCCACCCAGTTATTAGGCGGCTATTCGATGTACTACGTGGCTAATGCGCTATCGCTTCGCTACATTACATTTAACAACGTACCACAACGTGTTATTACATAGCGTTGCGTGGAAGAACGCAGTGCATAGCGCAGCTAAGCGTAACCATAACGAGAGTGATTCGTTTACTTTGAACTACGTACCTGCCCACTTGTGCCACGTTGAGGCGCTTTACGGCCACGTTGAACTATGTACCTGCCACGTTGCTCAACGTAGCTAAACGAGGTGACGAAAACGTGATACTATGATTGGTGTATAACGTTTCAATAATACACAACGTATCAAACCTCACCATTAGTGCACTTTGCTATCCAATTACGAGAAACATGCCGACTTGACAGTCGTGCGTAGTACGGTCTTCGTTTACTATCCTCGAGACTGTCTATCTATTCCGGCATGTTTAGTTTCAATGGTAGTTCTTCTAAATGCAGAGAGGCAGCAGATTTTATGTATAAATTTCGCAAGAAACCCCCCCCCCCCCCCCCAGTTATACAGCTTGTAACAAATAGCGTTAGCAGTGCAAACATCCACGTTAGTCCTTTGGTAATAACGTTAGTCCATTCGTGATATGCGCACTCTCTGACGGCACCAGTGAAAGTACAGATAATTGTGCGCATGTTTTGCTGCTGGATCTCTAATGTGTGATTGCCTCTTACATTTCAATGTAAAAATCTGTCACAGTACGCGATTTGCACGATAGAAAGAAAGAAGTGGTAGATTTTCTCAAAAAATTACGATTGTTTTGGAATGCTAAAAGTGTACGTAGTACCGGGAGCACAGGGACCTGCGGGAAATTGGAGACCAGGTACCCGGGTCCAAAATTTACTACCCGTCCCGTCCTTAAAAGGAGATTTATACCACTGTATGTGGAAGAAAATGTCACAGCATAGTCAAAACTAACAACAATGGACTTTTAGTAATGAAAAACAGTGTGCTTCATTATTTACAAGGTTCTAGGGATTGATCTTAAAGCTTCACGGAACCCCCATTTGTAAACTATTAAAAAAATACAGAAAAGGAAGCAAATGGTGGATACTTTAGCATGCAATCCAAGAGTGCAATGTTGGTAGTAAAGTAACTGGACATGTATTGATAGGGAGACGGCAAGTCAGGTCGTCATTTTGTAAGCAAACTGCAAAGAAAAATATATAAATAATTAAAATTTATAATATACATGCACTATGCGGTGTATAGCTCTTCAAAAATTAGTCAAAGCCTTTATGTAAAATCTGGTATATTATCCAGCATTTGGCTAGATCTAAAAGTATTACAATAACAAAGTTTTGTCCACACAGAATATATTGTTAAACGTAAAGGTAATTAACTGAAACTAAAAGAGAAATTGAAAGAAAAGTACTTAGTGTATTTTATAGTAAATATGTAAAGCTAATGTGTGTGTTTTTGTTCACTGTAAAAGAATTTTGAGTACGGATGCAATCAGAATTAATTGAACTTGACGTGGGTATAGCATCTTTTTGTGACATATTTATTGTTACTATTAATATGCAGTTTTATTTTCAAAACTCTTTGTTTGTAATATTTTGGCGGGAATCTTAGTTTAGTGATTTGTAACCTAAAATGTTCGAAAATCAACATCTCCTAAGCGCCTGTTCTTTACAATTGGCAATGAGCGTCACGAACATACAGATTAAACGAGTATTCGTTTAAACTTCGGATACTATGATTGTTTCAGGGATTTGTCGGCTTTGTTGTCAAAGGCAATCATCGAGTAAACTATATGCGCTCTATTAAGTTAGTATTATGGAACAACAAGCTACGCACACAGACGCGTAAAAGAATTACAGATATTAACTAGACCTATGCGGGATTAATTCTAGAAACTCACACAGTCAATTAAACGTTTTTATAGTCTCTATACAGAATCTTTATTTTTCTTGAGATCATTTAACAAACGACTTTATTGTTAAATAGGGAACAAAAATGGGGTCTCGTGCAAAAATGCCATTATGCCAGTGACCTCATGTGTTATTGTTTTGGTATCTTCATTCACTTGTTTTGGTATCTTCATTCACTTGTTTTGGTATCTTCATTCACTTGTTGTTTATCAATGAGGCACATCATTTTTAGATTGTTTTTTTTTCTTCTTGAGAAAACATGGCGTGTATATAGTCATTGAATTCAAGGTCCTTCTCAGAGATGTAAATCTGGGTGCATCCAAGAACTGAGTGTTGCCAGTACACCAAAATCTTCCCTCTTAATTAATATAAGCTTGAAATATACCGTATATAAAAACATGTTTTGTAATTGGTAAGGGAAGTGTCCTTACTAGAGCAGACAACAGTCCAATAGTTAATCTTAAGACTTTGAAAATGACTGTTAAGTGACACGACATATATTTTTTAGACAAATAGCACAGCAGTAAAGACAATACATTAAGAGATATTAACAGAAAACATATTTTTCTTGGTTTATTTGGCATACTTGAATCATTCGAGTATTAAACACAAAGATAAACAACACTTGGAATGCCCTCAGAATTAACCTAAAATGACAATATTTGTGCAAACTCCTGATGAAAAACAGCGAATACATTAAAATGATACCCGACCTTCAAGTTAAGACCAACTGATTTTTTTTAATTTGACACATTTTGCTGACATTCTTTTTACGATGTAACACATAATATTTATATCAAGTAATTTATAATCCTGTACCACTGAATAATTCAATAAAAAGAAAACAGAACATAAGCAAGAATTTTATACGAGTTTATTAAACAAAAAGACAACAACAGAATTTAACATATCATAATGAATATTCGATGACATATTCAATTCAGCTAATCATTATTTAAATACAAAGTGTAAATCAATGCTAAACAACATACAAGTTATAACTGAATGACAACGTACAAGTTATAACTGAATGACAATACAAGTTTTGATGTCGTTCATTGACCATACAATTGGTAATGTACAAAACTGTTATAAATAAGTTAGAATATGATTGCACTGCAAATAAAATTCTGGTTTTAATAAAATTACCGACTAGGCAAACATTAGTAAAATGGCCGCTAACATTTAGGAATAGTACACAGTCAGGAACATTATAACATGCCAACTAATCATCGTTACATAATGAGATACTATGTGTTTAGCAGTTGCTAAAAATCAGTGACACTGGACACAGTTACCATTCCAGGTATGTGTTCAACACTCACAAAATTGTAATGTTATAATTTAACTCCACAGAAGAAACAAGACGCTGTGTTCAATTAACACACATGCCCCTGGTTGGTGCTGGACTCTGGACTCTCCAAGTCTAAATTAGATCAAGGTCAAGGTCAAAGTGAGATTAGGTGACATGGGTGGATTAGGAATGGTCATAAGCAACAACTGTATAAGTATCCAAGTGTTGTAAGCCGTGTTGGTGGTAGACATAATGGTAATATGTAGTTAACCAAGAAATAGCCCATTTGAATTATTCCAAATTAGTTGAATTATTGTAAGTCCAAATTAGGTCAAGGGTAAGGTCAAAAAGAGTTTGGGTGCTACAGGTGATTTGGAATCGTCATAAGCAACAATTGGGTAAGGAAGTGGTGTTGATGCACCAAGAAATAGACCATTTGAATTATTCTAAGTCCAAATTAGGCCAAGGTCAAAGTAAGGTTGGGTGATACAACTGAATTGGGAAATGTCATAAGCAACAACTGTATAAGTATCCAAGTGATGTAGTAAGCCTTGTTGGTGCTATAAGAAACAGTAAAATCTAGTTAACCAAGAAATAGCCCATTTGATTTATTCAAAGTCCAAATTATGTCAAGGCCAAAGTGAAGTTGGGTAATATGGGTGGATTAGGAATGATCATAAGCAACAACTGTGTAAGTATCTAAGTGTTGTAGTAAGCGTTGTTGGTGCTAGACGAAATGGTAAAATCTAGTTAACCTCGTATGGATGGAATTATGCACGGAATCACGCACGGACGGAATCAAGGACGGACGGACAGGACAATCACTATATGTCTCCCATATCAAGATGCCGGGGGCATCAAAAACGCATTATTATGCAATACTTGCATATAATTGCAAAACTACAATACAGAAAAATTACCCCAATAATAAATTGTTTTTAATGTATGTCTTTTGTTGAATAATAAACAACAGACATTATCTATGTCATATAACGATCATTATCACATTACTGTATATATTTGGACCTTTTAACCAACCAAGTAACTAACTGCTATCACTGTGTCAACATATTTTCAAAATAAGGATAAAATCATATTCGACCTAGCAAAGTAAAAAGTATAATATACAATGTCAGAGAACCCTCAAGAATATCTTGTCAAAGTCAAACATGGTAGTAATTATTTTCAAATACAGGGTCTCAAATATCAGCATGGATAACCTCTGTTGTGCTTCACAGAAACTCTAGCCTTCTGAAAAACAATAAACATAAATAGATCACAATCAATTAAAAATATGTGCCATTTGTTTTAAGATTTTATAGTAAGTTCTAGTATCTAATCCAATTATAATTAAAAAAAATATGCTCAAAATTCTTGAACACTTATTCTGGAAGGAGAAATGGACAAAAGACTAGCTTTGCCAGGTTTCATGGTGAATAAAGATCCTGATTTATAGTCATTTATTGCATAAATTAGCACCAGGGCTAATGCTGACAAAATAATTAATTACTTAATTTATGTAAATACCATTTTGAAAATATGAAAATGGGGCAACATAAAAACAATCATGCACAAGATAATGACTATGATGAACAAATTTCTACCGACATGTTAAATATGGTTTAATATTATGTTCAACATTAGTGTCAGCTGTGTCGCAAATATGGAAATGGTTGGTTTATATAAATACAATCATGTTTGAGAAACAAGAACCATACGCTTGGATTCTCACATCCAATGAAAATACATGGGGCATTTTTACTTGATCATGGATCCTGTGCCACCACAAAGTTTAATAATATCGGCTAAAATAAGCTAGTTACAAAAGATTATGACTATCCAATACTTTCACCTACAAGTAGTTGTAGCTACATGTTCTTTGTATAGCGGTGGAGGTCATAAGGACCGAAGTAACAGCAGATGCATGAACAATTACACATAAAGCTTTTCAAAGTCTTGTCTGATCAAAATTTGTTGCAAAATTTGGGGTAATCAGTCTGCTATTTCTGACAAAAATCAAACTGAACAGGTTAAGCCAACTGTATCTCTTCTAAGGCTTATAAGGCGTAATTTATGTACATTTTAACCATTATTTTGGATTATAAAACTGCAGTGGCTTACTGCAACAACATGTGTGAATTTGTTTTCATATATAAGAGTAGATCAAGCTGTCTTCATGCAACTAAACATACTGTGTAGTTCATAAAGAACAGCACATTATCTTTTCAATAATTCCATTCTAATACCTTTGCTCCCCAATTTACTGCACTGGAGTTGCAAACACTGCTGGAAAGGGCACTGTTATCTGAAATATAACAATAATACAAATCATCAATACAATAAACTGCATTATGCAATTAAGAAGAGCTGCCTCAGGACAGTGCGGTTGACTATTTAACTGCTTTATGCAGACTTATGGGCCTTTATCACCACAAAAAAAGGGGCATAATTCTGCTAAACTGCTGGTCACAGTTATGTGCCTTGGCCAGTGATCTTACATAATGACCCCAAAGACATGTGTGAAGTTTCAATTGAATATCTGTAGTAGTTACAGAGATATGTACTTGTTGCACGCAAACCTTAGCCTAAATTTTCAAAGTACAAAAAGGGGCACAATTTTGCTAAATTGCAGGTCAGAGTAATGGGCCTTGGTCAGTGACCTTATACAATGACCCCGAAGACATGTGTGAAGTTTCAATTGAATATCTGTTGTAGTTACAGAGATATGGAGTTGTCACACACAAACTTTAACCTGATTTTCTTAGTACAAAAAGGGGCATAATTCTGCTAAATTGCAGGTCAGAGTTATGGGCCTTGGTCAGTGACCTTATACAATGACCCTGAAGACATGTGTGAAGTTTCAATTGAATATCTGTAGTAGTTACAGAGATATGGACTTGTTGCACGAAAACCTTAACCAAAGCATTACGGCGACGCCGACGCCGACGAACGGGTGAGTAGTATAGCTCGAACTATTTGGTGAATAGTCGAGCTAAAAATAGTAAAAAATATATCCATGTAGATCAACATACTATACACAAATTGGTATATATATTAATTAATATTTACATTTGTTATGAATTGTTATGAACAATGTAACTGATTATAACAATTCTAGTAACAATCTCTGGATTCTGTAAGTGAACATGTACTTGTACATACATTATGCGCTAGTCCAACCCTATGGCTCTTTGCTATATAAGAGCACTTTACTCAATTTTTAACTAACATAAATACACTGAGTCTAACAGTAACTGTCTTACTTCATATCTGCCCATTGCAAACAGTCTATACAGTCTATTTCATAAATTAGTATCAGATGACTGTACTCGTATATTTACTGTTTTAAATATGCATGTAGTTGATATCCATATAGAACAATGTTAGAAACTGTTCAACAAAAACTCTGGATGTCTGATAATCAATTTTAACAATTCTCACAAACACTGTCTTTATAAGCCTTATTACAGTGAATCATGTGCAGTAAGTATGTACAACATACCTCTAGAGAGTTCATAAAGTTATAATCTACATAATTATTGCAGATTAGTCCCTAAAAATATGTAAATACCAATATTTTTTCTAATACAAAGGTCTAACAATCAGACACAAGTATGGAAAATAAAATTAAGTATGAAACAAAGAAAAAAAATATTACACTTTGATACATGTATATTAAATTACTTACAAGGCCAAATTTGTTGGTTATTTCATAGGCTTTTTTGTAGCCAAATGGAAAAGTATGTATCTTTAAATAAACTATGTCATTTTCTACAAAAGAAATGGATTGAGCAGTAAGGCAAGCAGTAGTAGTTTTTCAACGCATCATTATGTGTAGACACCTGGTGTGTCCCCTCATTCCTATTTTTCAGTTATACCAGTATATGCAAAAGTCTGTCCGACCTCGTACAAAGCCTGTACAATTGTATGAGCTCCAGGAAAAATGGTCAGAACACTGGTCATCATGACTGGTCAAAAATTCTGGCCTAGTATCTACTTGCTTGTTTAAGTAGCCTGTAAAATGGAGTTCAAGCCAGTAATAATTGAGGGATTACCAGACTTGGTGGCCTGTCAAGTATTTGGAACCTTTGTGGAGACAGTTACAGCAAAACTCTGGACACAATTTGAACATTGAAACTACAGTCAACAGCTATTTGTTTATTTTATTTCTTTTGGATTTTAGTACATTGGATGGGAATTATACCTGGGTAGACATGTTAAACCTACAAATAGACAAGCACAACTGCCAATAATGCATGTAAAACAAATCAGTAATATATACGGTTTTGTATTTGAACATAACCTACCTATGAATTGACTGTATATCTTCAAGATAGTGCTCTCTAATGGCCTAGGCTGTCCGTTTCTGAGGAAGGTCTGATGTCACTACTAAAATACATAATTATTAACAACATTAGTATCAAAATCAATCATATACGTTCAACCAAACAGTATGTATATTATACTTGCACATTTATTCACATCAATGGAATCACCGATTAAATGTATGGCTGTCAAATAAACAGTAGTGTTAATATGTATTAAATTAACCAGTAGACAGAAATTTATCGCTCCGTCTTTCTGTATGTCCAAGGTTGTTTATCCAAGGGTTTTAAGTAAATCGATTGAATTATGCAACATGTGCTATTGTTTGCCACTGAAATACAAATCCGTAATTGGTCAGCTCAATCGTTGGTTGACAAGTATCTACTGGTCAATTTAGGGATGTCACCGAATAATCAAATATTTGATTATTCGAATACATTACTGAGTATTTGAATATCAAAATATTTACTCAAGCAAAAAAGCAAAAATATTTTTACATAATGAACCATTTCAGTCTAACTATCTGACAACACAATCTGTTGTTATAACAGTTAGCCATTATGTTATGCCACTTAACACCTTGGAGGCCTGGGTGATCAACTTGTGAAAACAGGTAACCTGATATTACAATATTAAATAATTTGAAAATAAATGCTCAATTCATTCGCATTGTGGTTCTGAGTGCTGTTAACTGAGTAAGCTTTTTGGATCAACTTTTAATTTTCACATAAGCAGCCTGTCACCACTAATGCATTCAAAACCAATCTTGCAAAGCCCATATTTGTGTACAAGCCTACCTACTGAGTCACTGTCCTTATCCTGGGCTCTCACTGGTACTGTCATAGTGGTTTTCTGCCTGGGAAATGCTTTTTGCACCTTCTGAGCCCACTACAAAAGCAAACATTTATATTTTATAAATAAAAATAACAATGGCCACAATTAAACAAATAATTGCCGGCACAATGTCAGACACCCAGTATTTGTAGTAGAACTTGACCTTTGACCTAGGGATCTAATTAATGAGCGCTACACACCATCTCTTTGCAGCAAACATTTGTGCCAATTAATTAAACTAGATGCCTGTGTTGGCAACATGTCATGCCCGTTGTCAAGAAAGCAACTTGTATTGTAATTATTTAAAATCACATTTTCTAACAAGCAGACCTTCTCCTTTGCCCTCTAAGTGTGACCTTGACCTTTGAGCCAGGGACACGGTATTGCGTGTGACACGCAGTCTCCACATGGTGAACATTTGTGGCAGTTATTTTAAATTGTCTGATGATTTATGAATTAACAGTCCGGGCAAGCTGTATAATACCCAGATTTGACATTTAACCTCTAAGTGTGACCTTGACCTTTGATCTAGGGACACAGGTCTTACATGCAAAATGCTGTTTCCATGTGAACATTTGTGGCAAGTTATTTTAAAATTCCCTAATGACTGATGAAATTACAGTCCATACAAGCTGTATTATGGCCATATTTGACCTTTGACCTCTAAGTGTTACCTTGACATTACAGTCCGGACAAGCTGCATTATGCCCATATTTGACCTTTGACCTCTTAAGTGTTACCTTGACCTTTATGCTAGAGACACAGGTCTTGCGCGCGACACGGCGTCTCCACATGGTGAACATTTGTCGCAAGTTATTTTGAAATTCCCTGATGAATGATGCAGTCCGGACAAACTGTATTATGCCTATACTTGACCTCTGACCTCTAAGTGTGACATTGACCTTTGAGCTAGGGATACAGGTGTTGCGCGTGAACATTTGTGGCAAGTTATTTTAAAATTGCCAGATGAATGATGAAGTTACAGTCCAGACAAGCTGTATTATGCCCATATTTGACCTTTGACCTCTAAGTGTGACCTTGACCTATGACCTAGGGGCACAGGTCTTGCGCGCGACACGCCGTCTCCGCATGGTGAACATTTGTGGCAAGTTATTTTAAAAATTACAGTCCGGACAAGATCTGACGGACTCACGCACTGACGCACATACACCAAACCGACATTGTGACAACTAAGTCGAGCTCACCACAGGCGGGCTCGACAAAACCCTCCATCCTTGGACAAGTGAAAGCAAACAAAAAAGCCAATTTATAATTAAAGGCTAATAACTCTCTGAAACTTCAATGGCATAAAATATTCCCATGTCCTCTTAATAGTGCTGCATATAATGTTTCATTGAATTTGAGTAAAAAGTTCCTGAGATCTCATGTGGAAACGAAGTACCAATTGGATGAAAGGGCAACCACGGTGGAGTGTAATGGATAAAATCTTTGGGGAAGAGCATCTGACATTGAGTTGAAAATTAGAATTTGGACTGAAAAGCAGCGACTACAGGCATATGTCCCTCCACCCCCCCCCATGGAGAGCATACCAACAAAAAACAAGCGCCTCAGCCGAGGGGTTGAACCTTCTACCTATGGATCAAAGATCTATCACCATTCAGAATGGTGGCTGATTCAGCAAAATAAACTTATTTGGATTTACATGTAATTGTTTGGATTCATTAACGTGTATTTTTACAATGTATGTAAATACATGTGTTGTTAATAATATCACCGAAAACCATTACAAATGCTTCTCAATTTTATCAATAAAAATCATGTTTATTCCTTTATGACACATTATTTCCAATAAATCACTCTGTCAGGCATTATTCTGTTTTTCTGGAACACAAACAATTGAAAACTGTGTCAATTTAACAACCTGTTTAGTGTCATTAGGTCCTTTAAGATTTCTTGACTCATTCACATAAGTAATAATTCATAAAGATCTTTTCTGGTAAAAAATCATTGTGCTCGACGTTTGGTTCAGGTGGAAACGTTGGGAATGCAACGCTAATAATAGTTTTAACTGAAGGAAGAGAATTATAGGTGCCTTTCATTACCATGACGTTAGGTGTGCAATCAAACACAATATCCATTGAGTGTGATTATCACCCTGGAATCTAGACAAAAGCCTGCTCATTGTTTTTCATGCCCCAAACTTTAGCCAGCGAGTAATTTTGACAACTGCCCGTTTGTTGAATTTACAAAAAGTATTTGGAATTTGGTACTAAGTCCTAATTAACAATGATTGGAATTCCAAATTCAAAATACTTTAGTCATATACTTCATACTTTTAAATTTATCATCAGTGAACAATTGTGTGTGTTTTATTTGAACAAGCGCGATAATGTTCGGGGTGTGAAAAACAATGAGTGGGCTTTTGTCCTCGTTTTTAACACCTTGTGGCTATCTGCAGCCATTAATCTTCTTGACTGAGTTTTTGTCTAGCGCTGTTAATTTTGCATATTGTTACCAGTCTTCAGAGTGGTCACAATTTTATGTAGAAGCTTAAATTTAATGCGAATTTGGAATATTTGTGCGTCGTGTATAAATCTATTTATACGGTGAGATTACTGTCCCTGAGGCTTCATGGACCTAGGCTAGCCTTTGTTTTTTGCAGAATGCATATCGGTGATGAAAAAATATGGAATATATGTTTCATTTTGTATGCACAAATAACAAAATAACAAATAAAAATATTACAACATTTCATTAAGAAAAAAGTCATTTTCAATATATATATAACTTTCACAAGAGTTAGGTTTTCAAAATTCCACTGATATATTCGTTTTGAAAAATGTGAATTTAGAACTAGATGTAAAATTTATCCGAATATATAACGTCCGAAATGTAGACGAGTTATAATACCTATGCTAAAGACATTTCTTATCAAATCAGCTCGCATACATTTTGACTTACCATACAGTTTGACTTTTCACTTGATGACTGGTATCGGAAAGGAAAATCGGTTGTCTTTGGTCTTCAGGGGACGATGTCGTTTTTTGGATTGTTGTTGTTGTTGTTGATCGAAATAGCCTCGATGTGGCTGCGGTTCACGCAAAATACCCGCCAACCAATCAAATCATACCTTATATTTCCTTATACTCAATTCTCTTGCACGACGGTTACATTACATTCATGTGTATGTGTAGCATGGAACGACAACTCTGCTGGGAGATTGCTATCCTACCATTAGGACTGTGATCGCCCTCTAACGGCGTTGCCAGCGATAAGAGCACTTTGCATTTGAAAGTAAACAGCTTGTCACGATGGCGAATGTGGTCAGAAATCCGGTGAGTATACATTAAGTATATTTATTTTGTTGTAATACTTTTAACATAAAGCAGATATCATGTTGTGTAAGGTTGCACATCTTTCTATAAAATTATATCTTCGATATTCGCGAGCAGACTAGATGTTAAAGGGACAGTTTCACAGAGTTGGGCTGTGAGAAATAATTTTCTAAACGTGACTTTTCCATGTTCTATGATATATTTATTGTTCGTATTTCAAGGTTTGAAAAGCATATTGCTTGTGCAAAATCCCCACAGTGGGAGATGCAAAACAGATACGGACGAATATCTTTTATTTTGCGAGAAAACTGTTCTACCTGGTAGACATACCCGAGTAATATTTAACACAAACATATGTAATAAATATCAGAATAATTATGTTTTGCAACCAAAACCGCATAACAGACAAAACTGATTGATAGATTCTACTGATTCCTGTTTTAAAATCCCATTTTTTGAGAAAAGTTTTTCCAGCTCCAAACTGTGAAACAGTCCGTTTAAATAAGTGCAGTTACACTAATCGACCAAAGTCGATTACCCCGGGACCCGGAACCATTCGGAATATCAAATTCCCGCCTGTAGGGAATCGCTCTCTGAAGTCCCGTATATGTCCGCCGTCCCCCCCCCCCTCTCCCCTGGGGGGAAACATTGATAGGTGCATTAAGCTGGATAATGGACGTACAATTGCATGACGGACGAATAAAAACAACACTATATGTGCCCTGTTTTTGGTCGATTGGTCATGCTTACATACTGTATAGTATGAATGTTTAATAATGTTTAACAGTATACATATGGTGCATAATACACCTTTGCAATAGCATCATAAACGTTACTAATATTTCAATTTTTAGACATCTGGTTGCCAAATATGCAGCTGTTTAGATTGGGAACGAGTCTATTTACGGAACCCGCATACAGCATACTGTAAAATCATTTTATTGTGTACGTGCATTTTGTAAATAATACAAGTGCCCTTTTGCACCATTCTTTTAAAGTATATATACAAAGGAAATTAATGCGCGAATTTAAGACCGCGAGAATTAAACATTTTTATTAAGAATGGGGGAAATTTAGACACGGCAAAATACAATTATTTTACAGCATGGAGCAAAAGCCATACTAAATAAACCAATAAATATGAACAGAATAAAATGAGGAAAATAATAAATATAAAAACGAACGCCTGTTAATTGGATTACATGTATAGTAATTGTGATTAAGCTGTGTCTTTGTTTTGAAAATACACACTTATTATATACCAGATTGGGACGTTAAGTGCCTTATAACGAACACATCCGGAATAAACCGGGATATAAATATCCGGATATTTCCGGATTTATAATGCATCATGTTCTAGCTGGCTTAATTTCTTTCATTTTCTGAAAACTCGCGAGTCATAACTACGGTTGCACAGAGGTGACATTCAGTATTTCATTTTTTTTCTCGTTCAAACAAGATACTAAATCGAGGGAACGTGATGCTCATTCGAGGGAACGAGATAGTAACTCGTGGGAACGATATACTAAATTGTGGGAACGCGATACTAACTCGTGGGAACGAGATGCTAATTTGAGGTAACGAGATAATAACTCGTGGGAACGAGATACTAACTCAAGGGAACGATTGACTTAGTATTTCGTTCCCTCGAGTTAGTATCTCGTGGAAACGAGATTTAAAAAAAGAGTAGTGTATGTCACCCGAGTTCCACCGTACTACAACCACAATTTTGCATACATTATTAAACTTGTATAACTTTTTTTGCGTGTAAAGGGAATATACGTTTTGTTCAATCTTGTCTGTGGCTGTTTCATCTTCAGTGTATTTTGTATCAAACTGTTTTATTCTGGTTGAGAACCAACAGATGCTTCTAAGTTTACCATATTTCAAATATAAACTAATGATTTTCACATAGAAAATGGTTTTTGAAATTTTGACTTAAGTGGAACTTAAGTTAAGATTTTCCTTAGGAGCTTTGTGGATATGGACCCTGAAGTATTTTTGAATTATTATTTCTCAATCGTAAAGCGCATTTACGCACTTCAAAGACAATTTCTATCTATATGTACATTAATTGAGCAAATATAAGATAATTACATTTAGGATGTAATTTCGTGTTTGCTGTTCAATTGTCTAGTTACCATATATATATATTTAGATGTGCTCTATCATCGTTGAGATGAGTGTGAGATACGCCCTTCCGACCAAATGTTAAAGGGACGTGTTCATAGGTTTTGACGCTATAGGCCTTTCCCAAAACTAGGTTACTTCCCTTGCGTAATCACGAGTGATGTCCCCTGTTCACTTCCGGCGACGTTTATTGATTATAGGTTACGCATGCGCAAATAAATTCCTTCATTGTTACATATAAAATATTCAATGTTTGATCTCAATTTTTACCATGACCAAGCGACTTCCCAATATATCACCATACATTATTGGAAAGATAAGGCCATAACCGTTTGAAAAAACAGCATGTCAAAAATTTCTATGCGTTGTAACTCAAAATATTTACCTTAGAATAAACACACCGGTTTTGACAGGCATGGGGGCTGCCATTTTGTGCATGAATACATGGGCCAAAAGTTATGAAGCTGGGAACCATTTAAGATAAAGTAGTGCCTAAAACTGTATTTTTTTATTATTTCTTACAAATATACCTTAAATTGATACCAAAACATATCATTTAAACTGTATTTTAAAAGTCATATGCATTATACACTGAACTCTATGTGTTTATTATCTAACTGACAGCATGTAACCCTGAGGATGTGACTTCCATTTTTTTTTTGTAATTTGACCTATAAGGCGGGATAAGCGTATTGATATTAACCGAAAAGCATACAATATATTTGATTTTCAATCTTAAAATTGTGTTGATGTCGTCAACATAAATTTACAAACAGCAACATTCGTATATAATATACATGATGTACTTTATCTATCAATTTAATTTAATTATTATTTAGATTTTTAACAATATTGTTTACTCTTTGAAGATTGACAAACACACTGTACACAGTACGTTTAACTGTTATTTTATGCAATAAAACAGAAACATAGTGATTTTAGTATCTAAACAACCTATGCCTTCATCCTGTATTAAATTTGCATTATTAAATAAAATAAATAAATAAAGCTGTTTTTAGTAAAATGAGTTTGCAAAGTAACTCTAAGCTAACATTCTTCTGGTGATAATAAGTTATCATCACAGAAAGTTTGAGCGTAATTCCGATGTTTTTGACAGCAACTTCTTATTTGAATTCCATACACATGTGTGTTTAACTTTAACGCTTTTTTCGTTGCAGATATTCTTGTTGTGTGCTACGGTGCTTGACCATGCTTCGCTTTAATCTTGAAATATAATGTAACAAAACAACTATCTTTTTAATTACTGTTAACACAATATTACAATAACTAACGATGATGTCACTCCTCTTAAATGTTTTTTATTGATGTTGTATTAAAGCGATTAAGTAAGTAATGTGTTTATTATTGTGTCATGTGTTTAAACAATGTTCATGATAATTTCATATAATCAACGAAACAAATAACACCCGACCTAATGGGTCTATATGTCACCAGGAAATAGATATGTCGTGATAATTGTGTACATAATAGGGTGAGTATCTATAATAAAACAGACATAGATATATACATTTTGAAAAAGTTTACACAATTCAGAGTAAGGTATTAACTAAGCCAACAGAAGAGTCTAATATTAAATTATACGTTTAAATAAATATTTTATACTTGTTGAGTCTGTTTGATCAAGTATTTAGTTTTCCTTCATGTATATAACTCTACCTGAGATTGTTTCTTCATTTCTGTCGGAATCGTGGTAAACAAACATGTTATTCTCGCAGCAGCTAATTCCCATATGTTTTAGAAAAACAAAACACGAGGAGCTCTTAAATGTTCACCACCTTTCAATTCTTCAGAATTGAAAATTAAATGCTGTGCTATATTATTTCACTCTTCAATTTAAACCAATTTATTAATTCAAAAAAGTGTTTAATGCTTTTAATTATGTTCTGTTCTGTACAATAAGGTGGCGAAATTTCATAGGATGATAGGCAAAGAACAACAACGAAGACAACAACATTTTAAAATATGTGATAAATTGTAATTTGAGACATGTTCGCTGTCTCTGCATGTAGATCTACATCATCAATGCATTACGCAATTACATCGGATATGCGGTATTGTTCTAAGGGCAATTTGATAAGATCCCCGCGGTTCGTGGCTTTGGTATTTTATGCCCCCCCCCCCCCCCCCCTCTTCAGACAGATAACTAAGTATCCATTGAGAGAACATGTGTTCATTCATGGTATTTATGTATGGAAAACAACCGTTTAAGACGAGACAAGGAGACTACATTTTTTTCCGGATATCTGTCATACGGATACATGTTTAGAAGAGGCTTCATTGAAACAGCAACTACCCTAAAAGCGGAAAATGCCGTCCTGGATTAACCTGTGCGGACTGCACAGGCTGATCCAGGACGACACTTGACGCACATGCATTAAGCCCGTGTTTCCCACGACACGCCTCATTTTCTTTTAAAACCTGTTGCTTATTCACCTTTTCACGGAGAACAACAATTAATTACGAAGGACCGGTGGGACGTCCTTGTTCAGATTTCCTAATTATGAACTATGAAGTACAAACATGCATTTATTCAAACTTCACGAGTTCACGACGTTTTATAAAATCTTGATGTTTGAACTGTGAAGTACAAACATCTGTGAAGTACATGTACTAACACCAAGTACACACATTCATGTATTCACACTTCATGATTTCACATTATTGTTAATCGTGATGTGTGCACTATGAAGTACAAAAATTCATTAATTTACACTTCCTAATCACGATTTGTTTTGCCAATCGTGAAGATTGACGTGTGAAGTACAAAAAAATCGGATATTCACACGCCACGATTTTACAAATTGTTGTTATTTACTTCCGTAATAGCTTGACGAATACTGATCCCTTAGTATATCCCACACATACTTAATTTAAATTGCCTAAACCTGTCATTGCATATAGTTCACGATTAATTTGTTCGTGTTTGCAATTCTCTAGATCTTTCATTGCCGCATTCTTATCAACGTATAGACAATTTCAATGGTAAATTTATGTTACTTACATTGCAGTCTACCACGTAAGTAGGATACATTAATGCACATATAAATAGTTTTAAATACCTGTTTGTTTGAGTAGATAGGATTGATAGTTTATTCTTTCATCCACATTTACAAGTTATATACATCATATAAAACAAATATAACATGTGGTCATTCTAAACAGAATTATAAGAGACTATTAACAAGGCATATCTTTACATTCTAAAATATATACACAACGATGTAGGTTAAAAATAACAGAACTAGGGTAATATCTTAAAAGTATAAAACACGCGTCAAGAGTTTTTTTTTTACAATATTATAATTCAACAATTAAGTATAATAAAAATAAATTTTACGTTTCTCTCAAATTAGTAACATGACATTGCAGCTACTTTTACAATAATTGCGTTGGAAAGAATAAAACTAAGCTAGTGTTCATCATTTAACATATGAAACCCTTCGTTTACAGTATTAGCTCAAAGGATTAATTCATATCTAATGTCCTCGTAATATGGGCATTGAATTACAATATGCATCTCATTTTCAACTCCATTTCCACATATTGGGCATATTCTATAACTCAGTACAGCAGATAGTCAGTATTATATTTCGATTGTATGTTCAAAATGTATATACGCACATTTCAGTCTACCCCGTATGTGGGCCCCATTTCCGTGGGAATGACAGAGGGCGCCACTATTCACGTAAGAGGCACCACCGAAAAGCACCATGCAGGGTAAATCTAGATTTCGAGTACCAAATAGCAAATTCACCGCACTTTTATTATTATAATAATGATAAACGGAAGGAGTTCGTTGGCATGTGGACAGTTCATTAAGACAGATATATTATTGTACGCATGCGGATGCACGCTCTGTATTGTTCATACAGGTCTTTCCAAAACGTTTATGTATTCAAGCCAAAACAAGCTATGTGAAAGTGCTACCGCTAGAGACAGATTATCCAGAAATGTTTAGCAAGTGAAACTATGTTGCAGAATGCATACATGTCCGCCTTTATAGTTTGCGTCTATAAACCTTGTATACGCGAATTTACAATTTTTCATATTTTCGTAACATATTTCAAAAGTAAAATAATAGTGGAGGGAGCGAAATAACACTATGGACATTGAAATATACTGTAATTACCGTTTTGTTTATGAGTAATCAGCAATTGAAATTAATAAAATTATAAAGCGTTAGTAACGCTAAACGATGGAAAAAACTGAAGTTTTTATGTTGTTTTCGTTAAAATTGTTGACAACCATTGGATCACTTACATAGAGAAAATAATGCAGGGATAACGTATACATCGGAGTGACCATGTGGTAAAGGAGATAGCCTTTTAATCCGAGTTCCCGCCTTTTAATCCGAGGTTCCGGGTTCGAACCCCGATGGAACCATTTGTTCTGTTCTTTAAAAAAATCATTTTCTTGTTATTATTATTGAGCTCTTTAGTTCCGATGCTTAAATCTGTCAAGTTAAGACATTAAATGGCATACTTAAAAAAAATGCAAAAAATCGGTGAACAAGTCCCGTTAATAAATGTCAATGGATTTACTGGCGTTTAACATTCGGTTTCGTTATTGCATATAAGCAAGTTGACATTATACTAGCATGCGTTAAGAGCGAATAAATTGCATTACGGTCTCTTGGATCTAACAACTACGTGGTGATGTGACATATTGCTGTATATACATTGTATTTAAAGGGACCTTTTCAAAGATTCGCATTTCTACATTTTTTTTAACATAAATTTCCACAGATTCCAAAAATACGACTTTAGCTGATAAAGAAGCGAAATAATATTTGATACAGTAATATTTGTATCACATAAAACTTACGAACATAAATCACAAGCAGAAGGCTGTTCTTGTGTTAGCTTGACGTACTTTTAACCCACAGGTCGTAGGTTTGAGTCCTGGTGGAGGCATAACTGTTTAATGTTAATGCTTTTCTTGATGTTTTGTTAATTCCACATGCTTTGTTATTTGCAATTTAACCATACCACATTATTGCTTTCGTCTAAATTCCAGCATTTGTGAATATGTCCCTTAAATATTTTTTAAAATTCTCATTTGCGTACTCTCGAGCTTACAAATACAAACAATTACGTTAAGCCCCGGTCACACTGTCACGATTTTTGCTACGATTGCCCACGATTTACAAAATTTTGGTGAAGCGTGGTAAAGCGTAAACACATACGTACTGGCATCTGTGTGAATCTTGAAGAATCTTGGTGGATCCTTATCGATCGCGAAGCGCTACGACAGTTTTGAACATGTTCAAACATTCGTGGCTTATCGTAGCTCCGCCACGATTTTTCCAAAACCTAGGACAATCCTAGTGCCATCGTATCTCAATCTGGCTTATTCTTACAGCGATCGTAGAGGCATTCATGGCCTTTCGTGTTTAATCGTGATTAATCGTGACATATTTTATGACATACATATTACAAGACTGTAGTATGTTATAGTACGTTTTGCTACGTCAAAGGTACGAATTTCAACGCTTGCCCTACGATTCAGTTACGATTCCAATAGGATCCTTAGCGACAACTATTATGACTACTCACGAATATGCACGATGGACCACGACAACGCCACGATTGGGTCGCGTAGTCTGTACGGTTTATCGCGATGTCACTACGCACTCACTACGTTTGGCTACGTTGGTGTCACGATATGCCCGAGTCATCTTGCCGCCTTGATGCGTAGCGAAAAGTGAGATTTATTGGCTGCTCGTAGGTTTATCGTGATGAATCTTCTTTAATCTTACTACAATCTTAGGAGAAACGTTAACAATCGCCTGTAATCGTCTGTTACCGTAGCGTTTACCTGACGCTAGCGTATAGATCGCATCATATCTTGGTAAAACCGTGGTGAATCGGCTGCGGAAACCTACAAGTGTCGTTGATATTCGTAGTGTCGTCCTACAACAAACGTAGGTATACGTAGGAAGATATAATCGGGACACTGTGCATCCCGACTCATCACGATTAATACGTCCACGATCAATCGTGGGCTATCGTAGTCAAATTCGTGACAGTGTGACCGGGGCTTTAGCCCGATAAACGTTACCACTTCCTCTTTGTATCTTTTTACGTTTAATGAATCTAATTTTAAGTTTGTGTAAAGCTATTCGTAGAAACATGTCCATTAGATTTTCGATTACGTCAAAATATGTTTTCTAATTATCGGATGACAAGAACAACCGTCACTATTGGTATTTCTTGTGATCTTTATGAATACTGACCCCAGACATTTGCTCCATACGCCAGGTTCCTGATCAGCCTGCAGTGTGGCGGAAGTACGGACCCCCGAAGCGACTGTGCCCTGGCCTTCAACCCACGTTTTAGCGAAAACCAGGTGACGAGTCAGCATATGTATTACCAAATATGAGATAAATTTTAATCAGGAGATAAACCCTTTATTAAAATCCGCAGTTTCTTTGTTTGAGACAAGTGCCCAATTGCCTATACAACCCACGTTTTAGCGAAAACCAGGTGACGAGTTAGCATATGTATTACCAAATATGAGATAAATTTTAATCAGGAGATAAGCCCTTTATTACCATCTGCAGGTTCTTTATTTGAGGTAAGAGCCCAATTGCCTATACAACACACGTTTTAGCGAAAACAAGGTGACGAGTTAGCATATGTATTACCAAATATGAGATATATTTTAATCAGGAGATAAGCCCTTTATTAACATCTGCAGGTTCTTTATTTGAGGCAAGTGCCCAATTGCCTATACAACACACGTTTTAGCGAAAACAAGGTGACGAGTTAGCATATGTATTACCAAATATGAGATAAATTGTCATCAGGAGATAAACCCTTTATTAACACCCGCAGGGTTTTTATTTTAGGCAAGTGCCCAATTGCCTATACAACACACGTTTTAGCGAAAACAAGGTGACTAGTTAGCATATGTATTACCAAATATGAGATAAATTTTAATCAGGAGATAAGCCCTTTATTAACATCTGCAGGTTCTTTATTTGAGACAAGTGCCCAATTGCCTATATAACACACGTTTTAGCGAAAACAAGGTGACGAGTTAGCATATGTATTACCAAATATGAGATAAATTTTAATCAGGAGATAAGCCCTTTATTACCATCTGCAGGTTCTTTATTTGAGGCAAGTGCCCAATTGCCTATACAACACACGTTGAAAACAAGGTGTCGAGTTAGCATATGTATTACCAAATATGAGATAAATTTTCATCAGGAGATAAACCCTTTATTAACACCCGCAGGGTTTTTATTTTAGGCAAGTGCCCAATTGCCTATACAACACAATACAATACGCACAACACATCACAAAATATAAAAACATGATTAAAACTGGGGTCACCGACTTGAAACTGTAAATGCAAAGCATTGGGGATTTAAACCCCTTTAAAGGCATGTCGAACCCCACACATTGCCCAGAATTAATCACAAAAACTTTTTTCGTCGATGAAATATATTTCAAAATTGCTTTTTTATAATGCTTGGCAAAACGTTCATTAGGTTAAATAAGATTATTACATATACACATCGCGCGACTTTATATAACTAAACACGATAGCATTCTGAATATTGAAATACTGTTTAATTGTACATGTATGTTGCCTAGATATACAATGACTTTTATGACAACGTAAAATAGTGGTTTAAAGTAATGTAGATTAACTGCCATGTATTAAAGAGGGACTGTACGACTTTGTACGAACATGTAATGTAAAACCATCCATTATTCTAATGATATCAGTATATTTTTTAAAATATTATAACAAATGTTGAGAATAACTTCTGCTCAGAATGGGTATTAAGAGAGATAAACTAAAAACTAAAATAATATATACTCCGCAGCGCAGCGATCTATTATGTACATGTACATACACCGTCTAGACTAGTGAGATCGAGTGTTGGCGCATGCGCAATTATTTCTTTCTCATTCAAAACTGAATGTAGCCGTTGCCATAGGATAAACGGGTCTGTATCGACAAAAAGTATATTTTTGCAAAATGATATTTATTTTATTATTATATATGTTAACTCATACCGTCATGTTGTACTAATATGTATCATTTGCTATAAACATGTATATGTTTAATGCAATAAATTTGAATGAATTATACTGAACAAAAATTGAGTAAAAAAAGGTGAACACGTGCTTAATTCTGCCCATCAAGATTGAAAAATGCCTACTGAATCTTCTTCCATCTTTAGAAATACTTGCGAACTATTTTTCTGACAGTTAACTTTGAAGAAAATCGCTTGTTTAAACATTGCATCACGACAAGGGAGGCAATCTTTTCATGATGTGACTAAAAAACTGACGCAGTTACTTGCCCTTATATGACTTTCAAAATGTCAGCGCGGTCACATGATCTGACAGTCACTTTCGCTTGGTCACGTGTCAAAAATGTTGAAATGTTTTTGAAAGTCAAAATATCTCTTTCTCGGGTAATGGGAATTTATCATTGTAGACAAAAGTGAGGTATAATAAAAAAGGGTGTTTTATAGTATGTATAGAAAGTATGGAAGCGTCCTGGTGCCAGGTGTAAAAAAAAAACAAAAAAACTACAACAACAACTCAATATTAGAAAACTTATCTCGTAATTACGAATTTTTACGAGATACTAATTCGAAATTATGAGATACTAAGTCGTAACTACGACTTACTAAATCATAATTACGAGATAAAATTGTTAATATTGATTAATTTGTATTTATTGTTATTTTTACAATTGGCACAAGGACGCTTCCATAAGTAAGAGACCTGAAATAAATATATATATATCGTACAGTCCGTCTTTAATACGAGTTTTTTAACAACATTGATTGCATGGCGAGTTGTTGATCTACATACGGGCATGTACAGGTGGTCCGGAACAGTTTCCAGAGTGGTTCATGGGGAACGGAAGAGCGCCACGGGGGATTCCCCATACGCCATGGTGCATCTGTGGAAATCTCTATCGTGGTTCATGCTGGACACTACACGGTGAGTGCTGAATGTTTGTTTGTTTGATTTTTTTTGCCGTATTTAACAGTATTTTAGTCATATAGTGGCGGTCAGTTAACCTAATTACACTTTTCCAGGGCAAGCTTAGCCGATCTAAGCCGTTAACCACTACTAACTGCACATACTTAATTTACTTATGCCAGTAACTGAAAACTGCATTACTTGAATCAAGGTGAGTGCTGAATGAATGTCGCTCATTGCTATGGTGGACAAAAATGGCCTTACTTTCTGCGTCGTCCTCGCTAACTAACTGAGATTCATATTTACATGTAATTAACTGTTGTTTACGAAAGCCGATTAATGCACTAACGATAAGTTAATACACGTACTTTCAAAAGTATTACACAATAAAATGGAAAGTAGTTTCATTTACCCTACAGTGAAATAATTTTAAATGCTATCATTTCATTAGAACCAGAGTAAAGTCATCAGGTGAACATTTGCAGGTATTCTGCAATTTTTAACCGCATATCATGAAAAAAAAATACCACCACCCACTCAATCACCGCTGCTCTCGTCTACCCACAGGTCAAGGTTGACGGGCGCCACTTCTGCGACTTCAAACACCGCATCCCGCTACACCGGGTGAGTCACATCACTGTGGAGCAAGGGATCCGCATCAAGGAGATCGTCTTCGAGGCGCCCTACCCATATCCGGTGAGCTATTTTCTTAATTACACGTAAGAAACGAATGCGACGGAAAGCAAGGCTTAGAAAACCAGAACCACGAACCGCGGCAAGTGGCTCACGTTTTATTACCGAGCAAATAAACTTATCTTTATTTAACTCTTACCTAGTATTTTATTTATCTCATCAGTTTATGTCTTTATGCTCACAATAAACGAAATAAAACATATCAAATAACACGAAAGACATAAAATAACGTCACGATAATATTCAACATGACATCATTAGACTGCTCATGTGTGCAGTATCCCACAGTGTGTAAATACGGCATAATTTATCCCACGGAGTGTTATTTCAGAGCAAGCAATGTTTTACTTCCATATAATGAGGTGATAAAGATAAAATAATAATAAATATTCAATATCCCAATGAGAGACTTTAGTGGGTTATCTTCCCTTGTCTAGCAGGTGCCCGTATAGGCGGCGCTGTTGTCGAATAGGTCCATTGTTATTTATTTTCCCTTCCATTGTTTACTTCCGCTAAGATTGACAGTTGATAAACAGAGTTTTAACACGATTTGATTATATTTCTTCGATAAAGGTGTAAATGTGGCTTCAAAGTTTTGCAGCCTATCTTTAGGACAACTTAGGACAGAGTTAAGAAAGAGAAATGCTAAGTTATCTGGACGAAAAAAGGAGTTAATCGAGAGGTAGGCTAACATGAATTTTTCTTTTCACTTTTGTTGTTGACGATTAGCGAAGTAAACAAGTTCTTTCATTAAATAGTTAAATGTAATAACAGCAATTGATGCAATCTTATATCGCTAATGTCTGCAGTTCATTATTATTAATTGTCCCAAATTCCACAGGAAGCATTGCAAATTAAATTCAAAATGTGTACATGTCCATACGTTGGAATTAGTGGGTGGGGTAATGCGCTATGTGTGGTTTGTTTGTAGTAATAAATACAATATGTTCTTTGTTTGCAAAGTCGTCTTTTCTTCATTCTTTTCTTAAAGATGAGGCAGTATATGATTATTAAACAAATGTATTACATAATTGTTTCAGACTAGAGGCCTATGACAGAAACCAAAATTTCAACAACTGTGAGGACCTTATGCCAGAATTTAGGATGAGCCTTCCAGTAACCAGTGGCTACAAGGACATCAACAGTGACATGAAGATGGCCCCCATTGACCGTCAGAAAGCCACTGACTATCTGGAACGCTTTCAAGTTGAGTTCGACCAAACGGTAACTGCACTGTACAATGACAAATTTGTAATGTATCTTCGGTTTGTTTTCATCAGACAGTCTTGACTTTGACTTTGTAAAAAGTGCGTGTAGAGCAGAAATGAAGAAAAAGATAAATTATGTGGTAGACATTTCCTTTACAAAACATGGAATAGTGCACGAGGCGCAGTGCGAATGTGGAGCTGGCGAGGGTCCCAAGCATATAAGAACTGTATTGTATGCATGCCTGAAATTTGTTCAAACAGGAGATGTGAAGGTAGAGTCGTCATGTACCGAGCAACTACAGGCATTCCATAGAGCCAAGAAACATACCGGGTCCCCTCTGAAGGCCAGAGACCTAAACATGGTTGGGGCAGATATTTTAAGGACTTTGATCCCCGACCTGTTAGTTTTCGAAATGCCCCTAATTATCAGGATCATTTTTACAATACATGTATGAACTTTAAAGGAATTTCTAAAACGCCAATATTTCAGACCTTTGCACCAGCAAATATATATGCAGTCAACAATGATCATGACTATTTTGAAGTGACACATGAAGAAAACTTTCTAAATCAGAGTAAAATAACTAAAATAACAACAGAAGAGTGCTGTGAACTGGAAGTTTTGACAGGGGACAAAACACAAATGATCGTTGGTTCGAGGAACGTGGAAAAAGAATCCAGTCATCCAACTACCACCGGATATGTACAGCAACAGAAAAGGCCAATTTAGCAGCATTGGCTTCCACAATGGTATCTGGACATGTAACTAAGCAAATGAAGCGATTCACATATATGAAAGTGCGCGAAATGTTAATGTTCAGGCATGTGGCATCACTGTTTCTAAGACCCATCCATTTCTAGGGGCATCTCCTGATGGAATTGTCAGCAAGGATTTAATTGTAGAAGTAAAATGTCCTTTCAATGCAAAAAATAAAGAGATAAACTCAGTTACTGTGCCATATTTAAAAGAAATCAATGGAAAACTTGTTCTAAGCAAAAAACATCCATATTACTTTCAGATACAGGGACAGTTGTTCTGCTCTGAACGAAAATATTGTGATTTAATTGTGTATACTCTCACTGACATTGTGTACATCAGAGTAACAAGAAATGAGGCGTTTATCTCTGATATGGTGCACAAACTTGAATTATTTTTTGAGGCACATTTCAAACCAGCACTTTTGGAAAAGTTGTTTTATAAAAATGTGTAAAATAATGTTCTGGAAAAGAAATGAAACAAAAAGTTCATTTGAAAATAAATGCAGTTTGTAATGTTGTATGAATTATCATGATATGTATTTTTTGTTATTATATTTGTCATTATATATGTATTCAAATAAATTGTTTTATTGAAAATTGTGTTGTTTGAACAGAACTGCATAAATATCAAGTATGTTGTTTACAGTCAGCATTCATAAAGCACCTCAGGAAAAATTTAAGTACATTCCTTAAATTATCAGAATTCCTAAAGTCTTTTGCTTTTTTATATAGATGTCTTCTTGTATTAAATTTGTTTTTGCTGTGAATTATTTACTTTTGTTATAGTATTTTGGCAAAAAAACACCAGAAATCATAATAATTTCCATAGCAAATTGTATCTGAAATTTTCACTTAAATAAAACTTAAGATTTCGCTTAGGAGCTTTATGAATACCAGCCCGTACCAGAGTTTAATTTCAGCTGCAAAAGTAACAAATCACTATTTTAAAACTTTATTTATTAAGCAATCACATGTAATACATCAACTTCAACATAAAAAATGAATAATGAACAGTCATATTGACAAACAAATGTCTAGTATTACTGTAATAACATGTACTTTCTAATACTGATAACCATAGACTAATACACATGATCATCAGACATTTTTTTATTCAGAATGGTAAATGACAACATAAAAATGACATTTTTTACTACACTTAGCTACATGTACAACCGTGATTGTAGCAATTCTTTAAGCATATGTAGACACAATGCCATTTCTGAAATTGCATAGCATGAAACATACAAAAATTATCTCTGATGACAACTTAGTCTCTGTGGCAGTCAGAGGTTCAGTTAAAATTCTGTATGTTTTTCCAAGACCAATGATTCTTTCTACATGCACACGATTGCTAGAAATTTTCCTATCTTTAATAACAGTATCATTTGACATTCTGTTCTTTTTCTTAAAAAAGGTTGGTATATTAATATGCACATCATGTGGTGCAAAAATGTCCTGTACATTAAAACCTTTGTCAGCCATTATACTGTCATTTTTGGAACAAAGCCTGGTCAGTGAACTCCGTTCAACTATTTGTCTGTCACTTGTAGCACCTCCATAGGCTGGGGACACATAAGAAATAAGACCGCCAGGGGTACTGCCAATCAAAACCTTAACTGTATTTCGGTTTTTGTAAGTCGAAAAAGTGGCTTGTTGAGCCGTTGGATTTTTCGGTTTTTTAATTGGGCACTCAGTACCATCAATTATGACGCATGTTTTGGGGTATAGTCTCTTGAAGCTGCTTGGAGCGAAATAGCGGACTAAAGTTTGTGATGGCCATATGTTAATTTCTTTCCACTGTTTTTCCATGAACAAGACCCAATTAATAAAAATGTTCGACACCACACTTTCAGAAACATTAAATAATCGCGACAGTTCAAAGTTTGTCATGTGTCGCCTTAACTTTATCAAAGTAATACAAAATTGATCAGCAACACATATACTCGAAACAGAATGATACACATAATTAAGATGGTATGCTGCTGGTCCAAGTGTGTTCAACACGAAAAAGAACTTCATGTAATTTTCAAGTCCAGTATAGAAGTGGACGGCTGGCGCATCATTGTCAAAATTGTGGATGCTAAATGCAGGTGTTGTTGTTGTTTGCATCACCGCATCTTCCATTACACACTCTGTTTGTACACAAGAATCTATAAATGTCACTTTTTCATCCGTGATTGAGATTATTTGCTCCACACATTCCTGCTGGGTTACAACTTCTTCGCTGGCACCCACATCGATATCAGAAGTAACAACGTCTATTTTGGTTGCAATGAACTCAGGTTCAAAACTCATGTTTTCTCCAGATTGTTCCATATTTGTCACATCTTCAAACAACTTACGTTTCCGGTTTTCTCGTTCTAGACGACGTTCTTTTCTCCTGGTTCTTCGCAACAGTCGCCTTGTTTGTCCAGGAAAAAATACTGGGGACAGCTGTTTTTCGCAGAGCCCGCTTACGTCTTTCATTACCTGAAAAAATAAATACTGAAAAAATAAGTATGTGCTAGAAACAAATGCATATATTTGGTTGTTGCAGCTTTAAGGTTAAATGGATTAAGAGAAGGAGTGTTCAGAAGGTGACAGATTTATCATTTTATTGGTTTCAGTCAAGTAAGATTAAGAAACACCAACATATGATATAGTGTTAGGTTATGACACACAATATCACATAATGCATATTTAATTAATCAACAACATTACATTTAATTTTTGAAGCAGTACTGTCGTTGTTGATGCAGAACTTTTCGAAAAATAAGCCAAGTAACAAATGATGATATTTAGTATATACATGTAAACCAGTTCCATATACTGTACATATACATATGTCATGATTATCTAATGGAGAGAAAACCCAAATTCAACATTATAAGCGTAATAATTGTTTATATTTATGATGTTTTTCAACTCAATAGAAAAGCAAACTACCTACCAGCGTATGTAATTGTGTGGTAATCATCTTCGGTGAAGTGGTTTTCACACACGTACGAGTATTCGGATGGAGTCCAGATTTCGAACTTTGTTTTCACCCGTCGAATAGCTTGTACCCATGCTGCTCGACGTTGTTTGTCTTTCGGGAAGTTGTGTCGTCCTTTTCGTGAACACAATGGAACGCAGCACGTGGTTTCAGGCATTATTTTATCTTTCTTTTGTCAAGCTGTCAAACGCTTCGCTTATTAACAATGGCGATAATCTAATGATAAAATCCGAACATATCCGCATAGAGGGACCTAACCGACCAGAGCGCCACCTATATTGGGAAACAGGGGAGATAAATCGCTAAAGTCGCTCATTGCCATAAAATTGCAGAACCTACACGCTTGCTCTTTGTTTGTGACATCTAATCATATCTTCATAAACGCTTTATGTCTACCGTTGTAGGCGCCTGGGTATCCCGGAATTCCAGCCGGAAGTGGAGCTGTCGGGCCGATCCTTAACCCGGTGCGTGTATCCCTTTATATCATAACTGACGTGATCGACATATTTATTGGTCCACTGACGCAAAATGATGTTACAGAGTAGCATTTTTTATTGTCTGAGATGTAATAAGTTGCATATTTATTGTTGTCGAAATTACGTTCTTTAATGAAGCAGTTTTAAAGGCGGAACATCGAATTGAGTACAGCTGTATTTTCCAATACATATTAACCTGCAGTATCATTTCATAATTAATCATCGTGCATGCATATCATTGCCTAACATTCACAAATGTTATTTTTTTCTTTTAAGCCCACGCCGTTCGTGCACAACATGGGACCCATCTACTCGGGCAAGATGATCTTTATTAGCGGCATCCCACACCCCAACCCTAGCAGGTTTGTCCGTAGATTCCACATCAACCAACCCAACACAAACAAAACGATACCGCGCATTAATAAGAATATTTTATTAATGCATCAAGTTACATGATTTCTCTGTTTTCTTGAAAGCAGTGTAGGAGATAACGCAATTTTTTAACGCACAATAAAATAAAGGAGCAACAACGTCGACATTGCCAATCGCACATATGGTGAACTTTAGTTTTAAAGTAATTACGACAAAACATCGACAATGAAAATAAAAATAAGACATTATATATATTAATTTCTGCATATTATAATGGTAAAAAATGTACATGTATATGACACGGGAAAAGAGTTTGTGTGTTGGTAAAAAATATAATTAAGGTCGTGATTACTTAGCCCGTTTATTGCTTACTTTTCACGTCAACATTGTAAGTTAATTGAATATACCCACAGTTTGCACACGCATTCTATCAAGACATATATATTATCGTGGATGAGTTTCATACCCAACTAGGGTTTTTATTTTTGTTCAAGCATTTTTGTTTATTTGTTTTACCAAAACTCTCATAAAAAATGTGATATATTTTATACAATATTCAATCTGTTCTACTTTGAACTACGTATTTCTATCCTATAATATCATTAACGTTGCTAAAGAATTCTTCTTGTAGACATAGTCCATTTAGTCCCTTTAAATTCTACACATAGAGTGAACTAAAGCGAACTATGTCTGACATTTCAATTATTATCTCTAGATTCAACATCAACATCGAGAGCACACCGGACGGGCCGGACAACGCCTTTGTCTGCGACTTCCGGTTCAACTTCGGCAATGACCGTAACGTGATCGTGCGCAACTCGAAGCAGAACAACCATTGGGGAGGAGAAGAACGCGCTGTCAGTTACTTCCCCCTGGCGCCAAATGCCTTCTTTGAGATGATCGTCCTCGTGGAGCAACACTGTTTTAAGGTGGTCATTTTCTTAAAGGGACCATATCCACAAACCTCCTTAGGAAAATATTAACTTAAGTCATATTTATGTGAAATTATCAAATACAATTGTCCATGTTTAAATCAATAATTTATATTAAAAATTGCAAGTAAAATAAGCGTATGTTGATTTTTAATCAGATTAAAAACCATTTAAGACAAAATTAACGTTAAATGAACAAGTAATGGATTTCATCATTTTAAGAAATTTACTTTTCACGAAGGAGCTCTCTGGATTCGGGCCCAAATTAACAAATCAAATATTTTAAAAAAAATGTGTTGATAGAGATTCCACAAAGAAAAGGAAATTATATATCATGCAGCGAAATAACAATACGTGTTAATATGTCTGAAAATTGCCAATTCAAATGGATAAAATGATAGTTTTTGTAGCCATTATTTATAAGTAAAAGAGAATGGAAATGAAGTCAGCTCGTATATATGGATATAAATATTTGTATGTGTCAGCATATATATTAGGCACTGTTTAAAAGAGCAAAAACTCCTATGTAACAATGAGTTTTATTTAAGAAACAATTTTCTATTTTGAGTTGTTTATCTGTAAATAAACAACGATTTTGAGTTTGGATATTTATACCAGCATCAGAACGAAAAATCGTTGTTTATTGACAGATAAAAAACAATAAGCGAAAATTATTTCTATTCTAACATGACCTGACAACATATTCTGCAATTACAATGCGAACTATATTTTACAGGTTCGAAACTACTTTTTTCAAGTTGTTTATTGGAAATTTAACAACGGACATTTTTCTTTGTCTATAGAAAACTCTGCGCATGTCATGTTTGAACAGTCCATATTTTAAGCTAAGACTAAGCTCGAGATTTGCAATTTACGTAGTCATGGATACTGAAACAACCATTTCCTCTGACTACAGGTTGCCGTGAACAACAACCATCTTCTGGAGTATAACCACAGGCTGCAACCACTGGGCAAATTCACGTTCCTCAGAATAGACGGCGACGTCAGAATTACACAAGTTCGCTTTCAGTGACGTCATTAAGTCAAAGCAGCATGTGCTACAATGCAAAGCGTTGCACGAACTAGCGCTAAAGTACATGTCAATGAACATTGTGTTTACCATTTTTGTCACAGTTATTTGTTAAAGATGTATTGGCTAAAGAATAGTTAGTTTAAACTAACTGTATGAACCTCTATAGACGGACACATTAATTGGCGGCTTTAGAAAGGGCGGCATCGGCGTGCGCCCCCCCCCCCCCTCCCCATTAAATTGTAAAAAAAAGTCAATTTTTAATTACATAATATTACTTTATCATCAAAGTTCATCATTTTTCCTTTCATGAGTTGTTGCACAGAAGGTTTAATTGATATATGTCTAGAATCTTTAAAAAGCTAAACTATGACAGCATGCACAGAACTATCATTGTTTTGCAAAATATACAAATTATAAATTCGAGTATATGTTGGAAGGTACTGAATATTTCCGCCCCCTCTTCCCTCCAAAAATTGCAACCTCTCCTTTTGCATTGTAGATTTGCTTTTAATCATGATAATTATGTGTAATGTATATACAATATGAGGGACGCAATACAAACTGTATTTTTATTGTTATGCGTTGTTAAAATGGTGTTTTGAAATAACCATTTTGTACTTTAAACACTGTATTACTGTAATTTTTAAAACAGGTGTTATTCCACATTTCGTGCAAAGCTAAGGCATACATAAAACGCACGGATTAGATCCAGTCTACTGTCCGAGATGCCTAAAACTTTGTCGATTGGGAACTTGATTTTGCATCTAAACTGGTTTAAACCCACAATCCTTGGCATTAACCGTTCCAAGGCGATGACCCCAGTTTTAACCATTTTTATGCTGTGTGTTCTGTTTTTCGTATTGTCCTTTGTTGTATAGGCAATTGGTCACTTCAGTAAAGGACATGCGGATGTTAACAACTGTGTCTCCCCCGGTGATGTCTCTGGGGTTTTGTTAGTCTTATATGGAACAGACAATTTGAAATACAAACGTTTTTACCCTCGATATTAACCACTTAAAACATTGTACAAATGTATTCAAACAACTCTGAACATATGCTAAATGCAAACACAGTAAACCCTACCGACCCGCGTTAGGCGACTACATGTCGAACTGAAGCTGGAAATCCGAGCGCCAGAAAGTAGACCATACAACTATGCATGGCTGTCGTCCTTGTGGACCAAGGAATTATAGAATGTAAGACAGTGGTGGTGTTTTGATACATTTTGCCTAGACCATTGTTATTCGGGACAGCTTTTAACACGAAGGTTTTAATATTTTAAATTCAAAGATTCTACAAGAACACACATCACAGTGGATAAACGACTTGTACGCTGACCGGATATTGCGATTATATGACAATAGAACAGTGTAAAATTCCAAACATGGGTAGGTGAAATCTGATATATTTTGGATTTTTTTTATTGTCAAAAGCTTATTTGAGTTATTGATGACGATTTTTTATAGAAGAGATAATTTGTCTGAAACAAGATACATAAAAATCCATTTGCATTCATTGTATTGCATCAAAAATATTACATCTTTTTCATCCCCCATGTTTGGAATTTTACACAGTTTTATTGACAGCAAATCGCAATATCCGGTTGGCGTACAGTTTGTTTATCCACTGTGTTAATGTAAAGACAGCGTACTCGACCTATGAGTAACGTACCTCTAGCGTAACTCTCGCGTATTCAGCGTTTGCTTAGCGTATAAACCATACGTCCGAGTATGCACAAATGTGTATGCATGCTCAAAAATACTGCCTGGAAGTATGCAACCGTATCGCGACCGTGCTTGGAACTTATACAACCTATGCCCAACGTACCCCTAGCGTATTCCAGCGTATACGCGAAAATTTTCATATGCTGGCATACGCTAGTACATTACGCAATAGTGTGACAGGGCCACAAAATAACAATATGAGTAAAATGTATTTTGGTGTTCAATTTGATTGGACATCTCATTCATTCTGCAGGGGAAAGTACATAAAAGCGCTACTGCCATAGACATTTCGTTTTGCCGAATTTAACGGATGTAAACAGTGCAAGTATCAGTTTTTGTTAACGTCAAGAAATATGGGACTGATTGAACAATAATTTTATATTTTGTTGTTATATATATGTCCATTTTTTACCGTATACAGACCTGCTAAAAGGAGTAAAATGTGCCAGAAATACTGTTGCATGCCATGTTGAGCAAGAATGTTAATACAATTGGAAGTTCATAAATGCATACATTTACTACAATATTCAATGTACGTTTAAATAGTATTTATGTAGAAATATTTGCATATTTTATTCTATTCCGTCTACATCCCGAGATATGTTTATCTAAAGAATCACCCTACTCGCAGCTCTGACACTAATGCCGTGACATATTCTAACTAAATGTTATTTAATTTGTTTTTCTTATTTTTTCTATGTATAAAACATTTATTATAAAACACGTACGTACCAACAATAAGACAGACATAGATACAACAATTTATTCTCTTTGCTTAACGATTATGTATTTTGAATATTTTTTTATGTTGCCTAGCAACACCAGAATATCAAACCATGGGACTTGTAAAGTGATTAAGAGATTGCTCTCTGTTAGTTGTGTCACCAAATTTTAATATGATCTGATAATCAAATGCCTCTAATTTGACACGTCACATTTTGAAAACCAGGGCGAGCATATGACCGGACTACTCTGTAGAGGTACTGTTGTCGCTGGGGTCTCGGACCTCCTGCGTAGACGACGGACGGCAAACTGTCGTCAAACACGTGCGACGATGTCTTTAGAACAGCGAATCAACTGTTACATTTTGATTTTTACATGTTTACTTTTATTTAACAAAATTACGTAAGACCCATGATCGACCGTAGCACTTTATCGAAGAAGCATTTCCAGTCGCGCCACTGCTAGGCTGGATAGCGGACAGCTTTATTGGTCCGCGAAGATGCTGGCAACATCTTCGAACTGGTTAACCGAATCACAGTCCGAGCGTCTGTAGAGCTGTTTGCTGTGACCAAATCCACCGTCAATCTTGCAGCGCGCGTGACCTGGGATCTTCATCATATATTAGATTTCAGTTTGTCGACCGGTCATTAACCGCCACATGAAGTAGGCCAGGACGTAACGGTATTTTTTATTCTGACCTGTCAAAAGTAGTAATAAATTTATAGAATCGTATAAAATGTATTAAACGAGAATAAAAGACTATGTATGCATTTTACAGTTTATACTTACTTATTACTGCCGTCGATTTACAACTGTTCGTATGCAACTCGTATCCTGCATGCTTCATTTTCGATAAAACGCACTTAGACCAAAATGCAAAACAGTTTCACCAAGTGAGGTATTAGGACAATTATCTGCATGTTAGGCAAAGTTGTGTACGACTCCAGTCCCCAGTCAAGCATGCTTATTACCGCATTGGGACCGTGTGTCAGTGTGACGTCTCGTCCATTTGTTTCATGCTTATCGAGCACACTATTGAGCTGCTTTGGAAACCAATTTAGTCGTACTCAAAATATTGTTGGGTAACGTTCTGACAGAAATAACAATTCAGATGACAAAACACTGTGCCATTATCGTTGCCAGGCATGGCACGATGTATACAACTGTTGTGTACAGTTATATTTTTGCGCAGAAATTATATGCTGTTGCATTTCAGTGGCAGATGCCAATTTCGGGCATCAGCAAATGTCTTTCATAACTTCTCACACGCTGCACAAACATCATTTGCTAGCGAAGCGATTCGAATATGTGGCAGCCACACACAAGTATTCCATATATTAACAGAGTTCGATTTTAAACAAAAAAGCCACTCTAATGACTTTTGAGCTTACCCGCAAAATGAGAAATTAATTCGCAAAATACATTCATTGTTGTATTCATTAAACATCTGTATTTTGATCACATATCATATCTCATCAATTAATCTTATTTAGTTTTGGTTCTTATGGCACTGCAGTAGGCCTCTTCTGTCGTTCACCAGTGCGCCACCATCTATGGACAGCAGGTTTGGGGTCAAAGTCATTCAAATAAAGATCAGCAAATGCAGAATTTGCGAACGCTTGAAAAATCTGTCAGTCATTGTCTGTCTTTAATTATTTGTCAGTTCTAATGAATGTCTGTCAGTCCGACTTAACAAAAAAAAAATAATACGAAAAAAAAGGTAACTGTTTGAATATATTTTAATTTTCTATTGTATATGTGCGGGTTGATACATTTTTATTTCGATTATGTTATCATAGTTATGTTTAATGTTAACTTTAGTTTTCAACACAGCTTTTCAGTTCTCTGTTCATATTTGATACAGATTCCGTTATCTACGACATAGGACCTAACTTTTTAGGAAGTAGGGCTCATTCAAGTAATTTCGAAGTTTCTCCACCACGAAGTATATTGATGTAGTCCAATTCATCATCAGAATTACTGTCACCATCATCACCTCGTTCAACATCCTCTCATCTAGCACGATGGTCTTCTCGGGAGTTATGTGCTCCTTACTGGCCTGAAGCTGGCAGTGGTAGAATGTCCTGCGTTTCGTTTTCGGCTCTGTAAAAATCGTCATGCATTGTAAAGAAATATATCTGCAATATGCATAGTTATACAGCATTTACATTTTTTTGGAAGTCAATGCTAGAGGAATGACATGAATCCATTTATCAAATAAGACACTTATAAAGTTTCAGTTGAATATCTGTAGTAGTTACAGACATATGTACTTGTTGCACGCAAGCCTTAAACTGAATTTTCTGCAAGTACAAAAAGGGTCATAATTCTGCTAAAATGCTGGTCATAGTTATGGGTCTTGGCCAGTGACCTCATATAATGGCCATGCAGACATGTGTGGCGTTACAATTTAATATCTGTAGTAGATATAGAGATATGGAGTTGTTGCACGCAATCTTTAACCTTTAAGTTTGACATGATGTAGAAAAGGGATCATATTTCGGTTAAATTGTAGTTCAGAATTATGGGCCTTGGTGAGTAAACTAACATAAACATCCGTAGGACATGTGTGAAGTTTCAATTGAATATCTCTAGTAGTTACACAGATATGGAGTTGTTTGACGCAAACCGTAACCAGAGCATTAATACGCCGACGAAGGGATAAGTAGCATAGCTCGAACTATTCGGTGAAAAGGCGAGCTAAATAAAATAAAATAATAATAATAATAATAATAAATAATGATAATAATTAATAATAATAATAATAATAATGTGCCTGGGGTGATCATGGGCTGTCCGTGTCCAGAACTTGTTGAAAATAATGTATCGATTAGCCCCGGACAAGCACGGTACCAACATGGTACCAATACGGAACAACACGGCTGCTACACGGACTAACACGACTGCTTTGCGGACCAACACAGTTTGATCGACTTTCACTGACCATACCGGTACTTTTAAGCATATCTAATCCTTCCGGGACAGTGCCCGGACCAAGCAAGACCACGCCGGACCATCAAGAACCCAATACGGTCAATCAAGGACCCAACACGGATCAGATGTTGGATCTTCCAGGGATCTTCCGCCACCATTCGGGACGTTGGTGTGACTGTAGCTTTAACAGCGTGGTGGCAGCATCAGCAATGATAAAGACGCGAAAATTCAGCAATTCATACCGAAGCTATGCTGGTCATTTCCAATCCGGGCCAGTCCGTTACGGTTCCGTAGCTCGATGGTTGTCTGTGCTGGGCCTAGGCGGTCCGTGCCAGTCCTGGAGGTCGATGGTGATCCGTGATAAAAAAGTACTAACACCGTGGTGGGTCCGGGGTCATCCTTGCCAACCAGGACGGTCCTGGACATTACCGAGATGATCCATAGTGGTTGCTTGGTGGCACCGTGTTGATAGCGTGTGGATCCGTAGTGTTACTGCGTTAATTGTATCCTGCAATGTTCTCCAGAGTCCGCGTGAATTGATCGTCGAGGGGACCGTCGACGCTATTTACGTAAATTCCATCCGATCACCCCAGATTAAGGCACCTCTTGGCCCGGGATTATCCTGGATGGTTCTTGTGTAATCCGGCGTTGGTTGGACTGTAGCTTTAGACAGGTTGTCGGAGAAGGTCATTTAGCTGCAGAAAACTAGGGTTGAAATGCATGGCAGTATGTTGAAAATGTGAGGAAGATTGTTATAACCAAGTCGAGATTTCTGACTATTAAAGCCAAATATACATAAACCGGTACGAGGGTTGTCCCAAAATAGCGTATAATTTGTTAAAGCAAAAAATAATATCATGATATTATTTGCTTGAGCGTGTGCACATGTAAAATCTGTTTCTTTACATCTGCAGAATATATGTGAGTCCTATAATCATATATTTCTATGAAAAATGTTTGGTGTATCAATAAGCGATGTTTCAATGTTATTATATCTCTATATAATGGTTTCTATGGCGGTATTTGTGTAACATGTGGTACAGCATTGACATGAAATCGGACGTGAAATAATTTCATCGGACCACAGATTGGTAATACAAATTAACTGCAAAATGACACCGAGACAAACAATAAAGCAACTGCAGTAGGACCTTCATTAATTTTTTGTTTAAAAAATAGGGTAGAAGGTAGGGATTTTTTCTTTCTTTAGGGGTCAACTTCTATATTCTAAAACTAAATGAATATTCAAAACATTGTTTTGAAGTGGATGCTATCAAAACAAATTATTTATCCAAAAAACATTTAATTATTGGAAGAATTTAAAAAAAAATCTGACCCACTCAATAAAATGTTCTAGTGTAGGGGCATTTTTAAGGGTAGCTCGGCTAACCTGAAACAAACACAATTTTGTTTTACACCTTATTGCCTTTACCCTTAACAGAGTGTGGCCTATACAACAGACCTTATATTTTAGACATGGTTAATACTAAATTGGGTTAATATAAATACATAAGCGTGCGTGCGTGACATACTCATCCATATCATATTTCTGATAGAAATAAGTGGTTGTTTTGTCCGTATTTGTTACATTTGACATTAAAGTATGACCTTTAATGATGACCTGTACTTTTGATTTAGTGATGCAGTATCTGTCATAACACTTTATAATACTATTAGAAGTATATAGTAATACGTTTTTAGAAACCCTATATAAAGGTGAATGATATATAGCAGTTTGTCAATATTTGGCCTCATTTTCTTCATTTGACCTCTGAAGGTGACCTTGAACTGGAACGAAAAGTCCAAAGTTTTGCATGACTTTATTCATCTTATAATTACAAATATGTATGCATGTTGACTTGAAATTAACTTAGACGGTTTTGAAATTATACAATTATTCCAGAAATCGTCATTCAAATTATCCAAAAAACCTGAAAATGCCCCCAATTTTTTTTCGGGACTGGAACTTTTGGGAGCTTTGTTGTTTAGGAAAGCTGATGCTATTTCCAAATAGCATGCACAAAATCATTTCTGTTCTACTTTTTTTCAGGTCTAATCTGAACATCCTTGACTATTAGGATTCTCCAGACGCTAATTGATGCGTGTGTATGAACACAGCTTTACTGCGCGCTATTTTTCGAATGATTCTCCTGCTGGAGTTGTACTCGCTAGAATTAATTCACGGGGACGTCAGTCGGTTACAGCGTACAATATTATTTTTACACAATGATAAAATAATAGGAAATATAAGCTCAATCAAATTTGCTAACATTTGTTTTACTTATTTATCAGAAAAATACCAGAACTTTACCACTTTATATTTTGTGCTTGCGAGCTCAACAGGCAAGATTGTACGTTGTGACCGACTATCGTCCCCGCGAATTGTATCATTGTAATTGCTATTTATAGAGCGCGCTGATTATGTAGGCTAAACAACATAGTTATTTCATTATGTGAATGAACATAACATTCTGATCGTGACCTACAATGAGTAAACTTGTTCATAATTATGTTCATTTCTAGAGTGTATGTCGAAGATATGTTTATAACTTTATTTTAACCGCTTATGTAAACAATTATGTAAATTTGTAGTCCCCAAAAGTATGCAACAGTTATTGGTATACGTTAACCCATTGTTTGAAGTTTGCATTCCCTAAAATTAGAAAATTTGCCCAATTCTATTGGCATTCAATTTTCCCGCTTCATAATTATCGCAAGAAATCTAGGTCAAAAGTGATCTTAGACAGCTACGCCGAAAAATCAAGGTTTCTTTTAAGGTCAGTTCTTTTTTATCAATTGTTTGTATTCCAATGTATTTAGTAGAATAGATATTCATTTAGATTAATTACTTAATTTTTCTTCTAACTTGCTCATCCTTACATGATGGAACTTCCATGGGTGCAATTTTTGAAGTTCTGCAACTTCCATGGCTGCATTCTTGGAAGTCCTGTGACAAAAAAAAATTGGGAGTAAATTACTCCCAAACTTCCCTTAATGAAAGCCCTGACCCTTCTGCTTTGCGATTCGTATCGCTGATTGTCGAAAGGTGGGCTTCAAATGCTCTGAATGTTTGCACTAGACAGCCGATTCCATTACAGCGTGTTCCAGTTACTCTATGTGGAAGCCTCCCTTGATTTCCAACAGCTTCAATAGCCCTTTGCACACCTGCTTTGTTTTTTATACTGCTTGTTTTAAAAATAAAGGAGGCTTATCAGCAACGTCATTTGTTTGCCGTTCAATTTGGAGGACTTGACCACGTCAATAAAGGCAAGCTTAAGACGGTGACAGAGGCCGTGGATGTTTACTTTCATCATTCATCTCCTGACGAAGTCGAGTAGATGGCCCTGAACGAACTCCGGCACTATTTGAGGCTCCATCCCTCCCCTTTCCAACCATTTTGTCTGGTACAAAATGTAATAAATACATACGTTTTGTAACAAAGCTACAACTTAATTATATGATCAAATTTTTTATAATTAACTTTATGAGTTTGTTGTCATTTTACCAAAACATAGACAAAATATTAATATGTCAACATGCACAATAAAAAGAGTTTAAATTATGGATCTTAACAAAAAGTGTTGGCTTAGTAATTAGTCTTCTTTGTAACTTATACACTAACCGTTAATGTGGCTTCAGTGTATGTGTTTTTTCTTATCATGATAAAGAAATTTCGTGTAAGAACTGTGTTAAAAAAATGAAAACGTTTATCTATATCATATTCAGGAAATGTTTTCATCACAAAGTTAAACAGATGCTAGGATGAAGTGCTGGTCGGGGTTCTAGTGTCGAGAACGCGTTCAGTGACATGACCTTTATCACAAATTCTAACAACCACGGCTTTCTGTTCGTGGCTTGCAATGTCTGTGCTCCCATCCATCATGAACGACAACACAGGTAAAGATAATTAGTGCCTGTAATAGAAGAAAGAAACACAAGAGCAAATTTTCCCGTCAGCTATTATGTTCATATATCAATGGCTTTAGCTTTATTTATTTTGGGCAACCACTCATAGTCACTAAAGGGCCTGTTATGCTTACAAATGGCATGTACATTCCTGAATAGGTAACACAGCCTATGTCTCTCAGCAGACTTTAAAGAACGGAGTGCTTTGCCTGCATTTGATTTTTCAACATGGTTGTTTTTAGCATTGGACAGAGGCAAAGCCTTCAAATGGCTTTTGGACTTTTCATGATTGACCACTAATGACAACCGGAAGTTTGAACAACCTGTTACAAACATTTCCTTTTTTTTAAAACTTTTTAAACTGAATGGCGAGCCATGTTTTATGCAGATCGAGCACGTCATGACATTTTTTTGTTTTATCGTACTCAAGCCTATATCTTCCCAAACTCAAGCCATCAGAAAACGTTCCATATTTTCTATGCTCTTCGTATTTGTTGGACTTTTCACTTTTTTTCTACTTGTGGAAGTTCGAGTTTACGTTTATTACCCGGCTTGGCACCATCATAATATTTTAACGGTAAACTATTCCACATTTTCAAGTTCTATGTAACCAATGGTATGTAATCTACAAATATTAATGAGATGTTAACAATAAAAATATGAAAGCGAAATCACCTGGCAAAATCCTCTAACATGGCCGAAATGGTGTTGTTTATTTTGTAATGTTGTTGTTGACTTCGAAAGTGAAAGTGCCTCCAGTCGGACCGATTTTCTTTCAACTATTGTCGGTCCTGTACTAAATGTATCAGTCGGGACCGGCGGAACGACGGTTTGTGCGGACACTGCATAACAATTGAATGGTTATTCACACCAGAGTGTGAAGCATTTTTGGACTCAATCGGCACCGCCAGTTGAATTTCATCTGCTTCATGGTTCAGAAGGCCCTATTACAAAAAACATTAGACAAGGGCAGAATACCAGTCAAATGGATTATTTTTCAAAATATCTTTGAAATCACCTTTGACCTGGTCCATTTTGCGGACCAGCTGCCAGACAAGGAGGGGGTGAAGGAGCTTATATCTTTCATAATAGAAACTGTTGAATGCCTAACGCATCGCTGGCCATCAGCTACTGTTGATTGGTACTCTCTGCGAACGGCCTTTTTTGTAGTCGTACAGTGCAGGTATACAGGCGCAACATTGTCCCGTCCTCTGGGAGCTGCTGGCTGTGGTAATCCATGAATATCAGCATAGTTTATAACGAATGTCACTGCTTCCTTAACAGTTTCGTAGCTCAGGATATGAACAGATTTCTTGCCAGTGTTGCATGTACATTCATGAAAACCAATCTGCACACATGTTGACCTTGAAATGTAAAATTAGTTCTTGTTTTGTTTGTTTATTTTTTGTCGTTTTTTTCCTCTCGTTTTGGTGACTTATCACATTTAACGAGGGTCCCCATAATGTACACGTCTTTTACATCTATACTCATTTCATAAACGCTCAGCATGCATGTGTTTGAGCATGTCATCCAAGGAGAATTTACTGACACAATTTAATCGGCATTTGCATCCTTCTTGTTTTAGCAACCTTCTAATAATCTTGATCGGTGTTGGCTGCGCACACATTTTCATCGTAAAAGGAATCAGAATCAATGTTAGTAGACGCTATGCTCTCCTGCTGAATGTAATAACTATGAGCGACACAATCCACGTTCACATCATGCCGCTCTTCGTCGTCGTCGTCATTAGATAAATCCCCCTAGCATTCCTCCTCCTGTGATGCAGCTGCAACCTGAGTCCTGCCGAAGTGTTCAGATATAACACTTTCTAAGTCAAGATTGTAAATTATATACAGTATAGTAAATCAATATAAATAGGCATGTGTGTTTCACTGTTTCTGGCATTGTAATAAATCAACATATATATTGTAGGTTTACTGTAAAACAACTGGTGGAAAAGAAACAATTATGTTCAATAAAATATATGGTTGCAGATGTAGTGCTTTAAGCCACAATAGCTCCTTGATAAATAAAATACGGAAATTTGCTTTAAATCTTAACTTTCACAAACTGTATGATAATATAGTAAAACAGTCACTTCTCTCTGTCACTTACTTTGGCTAGATATATTAATAATTGGAATTTAACAGAAACGTCAACTAATGTCTTATGACGTCAATTGCTCTACTATCAACCGAAATTCCCAGAAAATGTGAGTGCACATTTACATCAGGTTAGTTACTTCATTTATTGCTTCATAACTTTTAACAAACAATCATTGACATAATTTTTCAAACTCCTACATTATCGACACTAGCAACTGCATTTAAGAGCATAACAAAAATATTTTATTAACAGATAACTTCGTGTGGTGTTATTAAGTACAGCCTCCTTGTAGCGCGCGTAGATTCAAGGTTCTCGCAAAATACTCATTTGGTTCATTTTTATAATTCGCATACACAGTATACTATGTTCTGTTTAAAAGCCAATAACTCTACTGCATAACAATTATTTTCATTATAGATAAGACAGTCATATTAAGCTTCCGAGAAATAATTAAACTTGTTTTTGTTATGAAGATAACTTCATGCATAACAAATATAATACATGACCAATTATTTTTTCAGTATGTTCATAACAAATGTTTTACGTGTATTGTTTTTTTATAACTGATATAATTCTGTGTTATAATGATCTAATTATGTACGGCTGTTAGTATTATAATTGCATTTATTATCATGTATATATAAATTAAAATCGTCGTGTGTGCTGGAACAAAATGGCGGCACGTGTGCCGTTATGAAGAAGAACAAACTAACATTACAAATTGATCTACCATTAAAGTTATGTCAAGGTACCGAACTTAAGCGGGATTGGTAATAAGCCGTGTAAGCGGCCCGGTTAGCTCACTCGGTAGGGCACTCGACCTGTAAGCGCAGCAACAAAAACATTTCGAAAGGAATTATGCTCAATATGCCATTAATGCTCTAATTATGTGTCAATTATGTTTTTTAAAAGACTTTCAAACTCATCAATTAGCTGGTTCAATTTCCAACATGTCACGACTTATAAAAGTCCTCACGTTTTGAAATGCGTTGTGACTTCATATTTCTCTACATTGTTGGAAGGTAAAATCGTTTCCGAATCGCACTACATTATCCGATTTTTAAAACAGTGTCTTAAATTGACATACGATATGTATATTAAATCAACTCACTTTCTATCACTGTTTACTTGTTTTACTACTTCCTGTCATTAGCGCCACCTCGGAAGTATAATTGACGTTTTGATTTCCAATACATCTCCAAAAAGAGGTGGCGCCAGTGATAACATGCCGTGTTCGTCAGCAATTTTGAATGAAATTTAACGCACACTAAATCTCACGGTGCATATGGTCACCGTATAATGACTGCGCAAATTAGACGTTACTTTCTTACTGCGTGGAAAGGCACCGTATTGGGAATGCAAAGCACCGTATACTTATTGGCTAACATCCAAAAGTGAAAGAGGTATGTTTGTTTATCATTTGGATTTACGTCACTTTTTATGTTATATTATAAACAAATAGGTGCGCACGGACCAATACACTAATTGATCAACACATACAAGTTGCATTTATGCTGAATGATGTTTTAGTTACAAAGATTACGGCAAAAAAGAATGTGTAGGCGCGATGACACACGTGTTTTCATTTCGATTATTGTTTACAATTATCTAAAAACCTCAATATTTTGCTGTAAATCAAACATTTATGAATAGATTGAATTTCCACGAACATATTTGTTTTGAATTTACGTTGGATGTATGCAGAGTATATTAAAAATACATATTATTCTGTAACGATCAAAAGCACCGTATAATGCAAAATATTGTCACAGTATACTGCAACGACAATTTGGCTTTGGCTATATACCTACTGCTTGGTTGTTTTTGCTACAAGGGAAATTTACACTATCGGCATAAGATAATATTATTTAACTAATACTGGACTGTTTATTTCAGAGAGAAAGGATGCAGTCGTATACAAAAGTAACTATGTTATGTTTTAATATACATTAACATCGATTTACCTTGCGGTTTATAAAGATTAGGATCTATGAATATTACGGAAGTAAACAAGAAGCCCAGCTACTCGGTTGCCATGCATTATCAAGTGATAATTTTGATATTTGACTTATAAATACCTATTTTCATATTTCCATCAATCAATACCAATCAACCTGCATTTGAATTGTTTCCTATGCATGATGGTCCATTATCTTGTTGGTAAACAAAGCCATTTATTTACTTGCGTCGCTTGTTACTGGAATATTAAAATGCTGATTGATTAACGTTTATAAATATATTTACCAGCACGAGAAATTGTGCGTGCACCTGGGTATTTTAAAACAGTTATTCCCGACACTATTTTTATCAACAAAAGTAGAAATTTGGAACATGCGTGACCTATAGACATATGTCCAGATTAACAATTTTGGTTAAGTTTTATGAAGTTTTAAAAACATTTCCGGAGCTGCCATTTTCACTGGTGTTAACATTTTTGTTCAAAGTTCTAATAAATTTATTTAAGCGTCGCATATACTCGAAGCGCGTTCTCGGGCATAAAGTTTAAGCGTGATACCACTTGTTGCGTGTACAGTATTGCAATTATTTTTTGTTAGCAAAATCAGTCGGCAATACTAATTGATGAAATAACGTTTTTTTGAGTAATAAAAAATAAGGCAACACGTCGCACCCTAATACTTCAGACACAAACTACATTCAATATTCTGCGAGCGGATTTATTTATACCCCACGTTAAAATTACGAGTAAAATCAATGAGCGGGACAAATGCCCAATAAGGCTTTTTCCAGATTCTGACAAAATTCAGCTGTTCTTAAATCATTTCTCTTGCCACGATCGCGTTGATTGTTTCCTATATATATATATGTCATGAATATGTACACTTATATTATGTCATCTTTGCAGAACGTACTAATGGCAAGCTTGGGGCTTGAGGAGTTTATAGAACATGACCTAGAAGTAGGGTTGAACATGTCAATCGAGCCAGGCCGCACCGGTGTCAATCTCCCTGATGTCGACCTTCAAGATGTTGACCTTCCAGAAACAACGCTACATAATCTGGACAAAACTCAGAAGACACAGGCTGTGGATGAAAATAATAACTTCACATGTCAGATCTGCGATAAAACATTGGCCAACAAATATACTTGAAAAAACATTTAAACACCCACGAATCAGTTCATTGTCACATGTGCAACATATGTGATAAAGTGTTTAAGACAAAACAAACATTTCAAATGCACATGAAATTACACGAAAGAACGGAGAAGATTGTTTGTGAGATCTGCCGTAAAGAGTTCCTATCAACAAACGGTTTCCAACGGCACAAGAAGGAACACAATGGTGACTATCGTCATTTGTGCTCTGTATGTGGGAAGGGATTTCATCTTAGTCATGACTTAGTTGGTCATATGAGCATGCACACCGGAAACAAGCAGTACAAATGTGAACAGTGTAAAAAAGAATTCGCATACAAAAACTATTATAGCATTCATGTCAAAACATGTGGGATGAAAACAACTGATATTACATGTTCAGTTTGCCAAAAATCGTTTAAACAACAACGTTATTTAAAAGAACACATTACAACTCATAGTAATCAAAAAAGATTTCAATGTGGGGGATGTGGGCTCTTTTTCAAACAAAGGTGTTACTTATTCAAACATGCGAAAAAGACTGGACACACACTATGAATGTGACGTATGTGCAACATATTGCTTGTGTAAAGAACTCTTTACATAAATTCACATAGACACGATTTAAATCTTGTTCTTTTGCCACTATTCTATTGAAATTATCATATACGTACGATTTTCGATTGCAAATTGGAATAATTTGATGAACATTTGTCATTATTCCGTTTTTCATTTCATTACATGTATTCCCTTCAACATTAAAAAACTGAAACAGTTCGAATGGTCGAGCGTGCTGTACTCTGACAGCTCTAGGTTATACTTCGCTACAAGAATAGCAAGAATTATTTTATTTGCTTGCTTTGTCGATTGTAAGATTACAATTACGGTATTATTATTTAGTTTTAGATGTTGCTCTTTTTGCATGATAATTTTATTTTCAATTTAAAATTCAATTTATATAAAGCAACAGAAATAGCAAATAGTATGTTAATCATTTGCAATGATTATTAAAACGACAAGTCTGTTGTGATAAGTATACTTAAGTTTTAAATGTTTGCTGTGGCATGTTTTATTTTATTTCCATTTCTGTTCATACTTTGCTACACAAATAGAATAAAGTATGTTATCCATATGCAATGATCATTAAAAAGAAAATTTGTTATAATGAATATTCTTAAGTTTTAAATGTTGTCTTTCAGCATGTTTTATTTTATTTTCAATTAACGTTTTATGTTTATACTTTGCTATAGAAATAGCAAATATTATGTTATTTATATACAATGATCAATAAAGAGACACACATTTTAATAATTATTTTTATTCTTTATTATGTTTTATGTAGAGCACAAGATCAATCTACAATTACTTGTATGAAGTCGCGATTTAGATAAATGATATTCAACAGTTTACGCCTATAGTCACCTGTGTTTCAGCTGCAAAAGCAAAAACTAACACTGGCTGAAACTGAGGTTTAATCAAAATTTCACGTCTCACTATTTTTAATTAAACACGGATTCATAAATTGTCATTTATTTGTATCATGATGCAATAAACCAATGTCTTGTAGAGGTATTCCTAGCCTGGTTGTAGCTAAAATTTTTGTCTCATCCGTCTTGTGGTACTGTCGTATGGGTTGGCAACCACGAGCAACCTCTCCCGGCTTTGAAACGCCCGCTCGTTTCGATTTTCGTTGTTTCGTTAATCTTCTCCGCAAATCGAATACATGGTCCCTGAAATTTATTTATTAATAATTAAATGGGAATATTACAGTGTTATAACCACCACCACCACCCACCACCAACACCACAACAACAATTACTACTACACGTGGAACATAATTCTGTTAAGTTGCAGGTCATAGTAATTAGCCTTGGTCAGTGGCGTTACATAATGACCCAAATGAATTGTGTTTACCTTCCAAAATCTATATGTAGAAAGTACAGAGATATGGAGTTGTTGCTCGCATGCCTTATACAGAGCCTACGCAGAAAATTGTGCGAGTAGTATATGTCAAACTTTTCGGTGCATAGTCGAGCTAAAAAAGACAACGGCGGTTAAAAAATGCTTTCAAAAAACGTATTTACTTTAAAACGATTATGGAAAAATTGGTCGGCCTCTCGCAAAGGGTAGTTTGATCCTCAATCTGATCATCGCTAACTGGCAGTAGAGGGTGTTTTCTGTATACTGATTTCCTGGTCGTGTTCATATGGAATGCCCTAAAAAGAAGAGCAAAATATTATAAAATTATATTTTTACATAAAACATACGACGGGATAGGAACACTAGTGTTTATAATATTATATGTATCCTTTTCCAGATATAAAAATAGGATAATTATGCTATAAACATAACTATTTGAACAATTGGGAAATTGTTTATATGGATGTATAAAACGGGTACACAATATAAATGTATGTAGTGTTATGTGTATTTGCTTAGAACAAGATAATTGCAGCTGGTGCTACGTCTACTGCAACTGCCGCCGCCAAAATCAATACCGCCATCCGCCTCCTCCGTCATTAACTTCATTATATCCATCATTTTAATACTCTTTATTCATCATCATCATCATAATCATCATCATAATCATCATCATCATCATCATCATCCTCATCATCATCATTATCATAAACCTTATAGATACCCGCAACAACCACCCGAAACAAATAAAATGCATTATGCGGTGCCAACTTTCCCAAGCGAAAACAAAACAATGTACAGTATACGGTGCCAGATATTTATAGATTAATGGAGTATACGGTGCCACGAAGATAATTAAATGGTCAATTGTAATCGTTAATTACACATAAATCGTTTGCTTTGTCTAATGATACGTTCAAAATTAATTAAGATGAATATGTGGAAAATACTGAACACTGTTTATTTTCATGAATATGTCTGTCAGTTAGTAGGAAATCGCATTTTTCTTCCAACTTCAATTTCTGAAAATAGATCTGGACGTGATGTTTAAACGCTGTAAACAAAAAGGTCAGGTTCTAGGGAAAATATTGCGCAAGCAAAAGTCAAAACGACATACCGTACGGTCCGTAAAACATAAAAATATGCGTTACCCTAACAGAAAGTCACTTAACTAACCTTTTTTTGAGCGATGCCCCTGTTTCAGAGTCCATGTTTACGCAATCAGTATACTGTGCCCGTCCACTCAGTATAAAAGTAACGCATTTTTGTTCAAGCATTATACGGTGACCATATGCACCGTGAATCTTATGTTATCAGTATTCGACTCGTTCAAATTGCAAACTCACAGCTTGCGGTCAATACTAAAAATGATGACGTTAATTTAGCAGCAATTTTTTTCGGCGTCATAGATCATAACTGATATCATTTTGCACCAATTTGTCAGATAACTGTACTTCATAAGAAAGCACTTTCAAGATAAATATACTACCACCGATATCAGCATTTATATGTAACAAACGATTGATGAGGAAGACCACGGGCATAACCTCTGGCTACGCGCTGCACGAACAGTACGTTAAATAGAGTCGAGTTTAAACCGGCTTAGCAGATAAAACAAGGAGTTGGAATTTGGAAATTTGAAGTAATAAACAGATTGAGACAATGTCGAACGTGGTCAGAAATCCGGTGAGTTGAAATTGTATACAATTATTGTATCGCAATACTTTAAAAATAAGTATCAATGACAGCTAGTTGTGTAATCAGGTGTCACTGCAAATTTTAATTGAAGTCGTTTTGTCAATTCTCTTGTGTATATACGTACTATGATGTATTCACGCATAATAAGCGTTCATATGTACACGTAATGTATGCGATGTACGACTCATTCAGATATTCACGAGTTTGAGAGTTAGTAAATGTTTATAGTTTCCGATTGCGAAAACATGCATGCATCTTTTGGGTTCATTTACGTTTGGAACAGAAGCCATAAAAGAATTGAAAACAATATATATGAATATACTATTATAACCATAACAAATGTAAAATGACGAAAACCAAAACCGAACTCATAATGATACGATTGCATATAATATAGTCATTACGGTAAAGACTTGTAGTACAATACAAATGTGTCCCAGATTGGAATATTTAAACATAAAATTTGGGACACTAAATAGTGTTTGGTTATAAAAAGAAAAATCCGGAATAAACCTCTTCCGAATTACTAGTGCACGGTTTAGACCGCTTGTTTTCATTGCATTTTCAGAAAACGAGTGAGTCATACTGCACTCTTTTGTAAAACAGTAACAACTTGCCTAAATGTTTGCGCTTTAAGGGGGTATGTGCGGTCTTGCACGAGAAATAGCGGTTGCAAAAAGTAACTCATATTTTTCGATTTTAAATCGAAGAAACATTTTAAACAAAGTTTGCTGAACACGCCTATTAAACGAGTTACTTCATCACGAAATGATTGCAGCCCAAACAAATTGAGTGAACGGCCTTTTGTCAAAGAATAAGAAATGCATCAAATAGTACAGGTTGCTTTATTATGCGTTTATTATTATTCTGGTTTTCAAGTTCCCGCCTGTTGGATATCGCTTTCAATTAAAAGTCCCGTATATGCCCGCCGCTCCCCCCACCCCCCCTGGGAGAAAATATTGATAGGTGCATAACATACGACGGCATGGAGAGGATAGACTTTAAATTTATGAAAATTATGATTTAAGGTAGAAAGATCCTAATGACTTCGGAAATACTCGGGAAATATCGGTTAACTTCGGCCCATTCGCCACTAACCGTAAATATAATCGATCCGAAACAGAAATTATTTTCGCGAAATAAACATTACTTTTCGAATGTTGAGTCATTTTCAATTAAATGTGTGAAATAAATGCTTATTTGTGTTCAAAGATGAAAGTAAACATGTAGTATTATCCTAAATCGCAAAATCCTTTATTGGTGATGTTGCATATCAAAACACACAATGTTGTGAATTGTCCTTTTACATAAATAAACGTCCAAGGCGTATTAGTATTATTGAACATAATTATTCGTATATAAAAACATATCTGCGTGAAGGAGATACGTGCTCCTTGCTGTGAAATGACATTCATTCACACCAAAAACTTGGAAAAATAGTCAGTCGAGATGGGTGGAGAGCGGGACGTCGGGTGATCGAGTTTGTCGTTCTGTTGGATAATTTGAAATGTTCCACTGAGGAATTTTGACGAGATCTACCGCTGTAAAAAAACACATGAAAATTATGTATCGGCGAAATGATGAGAATGGTCTAAGAGACACCTTTTTATTAAAAAAAGGTGACATTTTACAAATAGTGACAAGCTCCAAGAAGAGTCTTGATGAAGTTATCACAAAGATTTGCCAGTTTTTTTAAGCTTTTGTTAACCCAATGTAATGAAAATGTCAATTGAATTTTTTAAACACACACTTATAAAAAATGTTTATTATTTTTCTGAATTTGGTAACCAAGGACATGTGAACCTCAGCTAGTTACATTTGTATTTTAAATGTTTACACGAAACACTATTCCTTTAACATTAATGCAAAAATAATTCATTTAATATCGATACAGCTATTAGATTATAATTAGAAGAGAAAAAAATTATTTTAACATAGAAGGAAAATATTTGCTTTTTTACTTTTCTTATTTTTCATAATTTTCATTTTTTTTTTATAACAGGGTTGCTTCACTGCAAATGTTATACCTTGAGATTTTTGTGGTGAACCTATGTCAATTTATACCTTTTTCCTCTCAGATAAGGTTATATTATATTTTGGTATTACTGATTTTGACATACTATGAATTAAAAGTTTTAAAAAAATATACAAAAATTGGTGTTAGGCGTATTTTTACTGTAATGAAATCTGTTGTTTTTACCATATGCTTAGCCAAATTTAATGTCATAAGTATTGTTGGTCAACTTTAGTACTTATGTTTGTTATACTTTTTCATAAGATATATCTTTAACGTGTAAATTAAAGCTATTCAGGAATAAATAAAATACATTTTGACAATATGTCAGTCATTTTTGTAAGTGTACCCCATCAAAATTGTAGGTTGAAGTAGAAAAATGAGGGGTTATAACAAAAATCGCATTTTTGTCAAAACGTGTGGTTAGATTTTGATTATATTTCACAGTTAAGTCTCATAATAGATTGAATGATCAAAGATAATAAGAAAGTCAAGGTCTGAAAAAAGTCCCATTAGGGGCTTTCTACCTTAATAGACCTAAACATGTTTTGTAAAGATTTCGACATGTGTGCTAGCAATAATTTACTGTGCAATAACATGGAATTTCGATAAGCTGTAAATTTACGTTTATATATTTGAAAGCGTAACTGAGAGCAATTCTTTTTATAATAGTAGGTTCATTTAAGGATTCAGTAAATAGCACACAATCCTTAAAACCCCCCACTATATTACCACCTGTATAAGAGCTACTCAATTTCCTAATAAACCCCACTATATTACCAACTGTATAAGAGCTACACAATTTCGTCCTGGCGTTTCAATTAACAAAGTGTATTGTCAAAATTTTCAAATATTTACCACACATCGGTGATCATAATTTCAGACATGCAGACGTTGTGAATCGTCGTCTTAAGTTACACTGGTAATTATTGCCAGCAAACATTTGTATAAATCAAGCTAGGTTTATAGTTCAAACCAGAAAAATCAAGAATATGAATTAAGCGCCCGTGACCTTGAAGTTGTAAAATCCGTTTTGGGTATGAAACAGTAAACAAAATAAACTACTTCTTTATGTCTTTTAGGTTAGATAAGAGCAACAAGCATACAGATCCTTTAGTTGGCGTTTACTGCATAATGATAAATTAACAGGGGCGTAGCGCGGCCAAATTCGTTGTTACTCGAAATATAAAAATAATACAAAATAAGCTGGGGGCAAGGGGGCCGCTAGGAACCCCGGTGGGTCGAGGGCAAAGCCTTTGCTAGGGGTCCAGGGGGCCGGAGGCCCCCGGAAGCTCCAAAAAGTTAAAATTATATCGGCCACGAAAACGCCATTCCTGACATTTAGACCATTATATTCTCTGACAAGTTTGGAACGTGACTTTCATAGGGGTTGCTCTTAAAATATGCATTTTGGCTGGCGCTTAGTTATTAAACAACACTAACTGATTTTATAGCATATCTTTATAACATTGGCAGTTTATATGTCATTAATTTCGACAAAATTACACCTTATAAATCAACGAAAGTGGCCTTTCCATTCGTCTTGCGAAGATGTCTACCACCATGTTGGAATTTATTTCTTTTTCGCGTTAAATGTTGAGAAGACCAATGCCGGAGAGACACTTAGTATTCAGTATTTAGTACCCAAATGGGGTTCATCACGCAGTAAGCGAAAACAAACATTTAGTTTCCAGTACGCAAATCCAATATTACGCAGTATTCAGTACTCAACCCTGGAATTAGGCAGTATTCAGTATGCAAAGGGATAGAGGTAACACCCTCTGATTTGCTGCCGAATTATGACTAAATTTCACTAGTTTTAGTAGCGTAATTAATTAAGCAGCAGATAATAAATAATGGCCATTTTAAAACTGATATGTATTTTGGACCCATCCATTAGGAAATACAAGTATGCATATTTAAGGAATGAGTGATGTTTAGCTTGATGTTTTTCCTCTTGTTTGACAAGTATACTTAGACCCAGTGTGTTATTGTATGGATATCATAAATTATTGAGCTTGTCTGCTGTGTTGTTAAAATTCAATATTATCAATTAATATTGAGATAATAATTCCATGTGTAATAGCATCATAACTAACTAACCAATTTTACATTTACATTTTAACCATTTAGTTAAACGTTAAGTCGAAGACATAATCAGATGTGTGTGAAAGACATTGATTTTAAATAATCAATATCTGGATGGGTTTATTAGGTTCATGGTGTCATTGTACCTATTGTGCCAGACCCCACTTAATAGATGTGATGATGTTCATCTTGAAGATGCCGTCCTTGATTTGTGTACACAAATCGAGCAAAACGTCCGGGTTAGGCGGTTCGCTGGTAGGCGACATATTAACACGAAGCAAGACAATGGAAAGAATACATTACGCTCAGAAAATATTAAACTTTGCGCACAAAATAAGAGGCGCAATTTTGTTGTAAAACTAAACTAACACGACCCGGCAAAAATTAAAATAAATCGCCAATGTTTGTATTGATGAGAGTGTTGTTTACCCCTAACCCCCTTTGGCAATGATTTTTTCTCCATTTTTCGAAGTAAATGCCATTTTAGTTTTTTAGATTTTAATTTCAGTGGTTACTCGAACGAGTAAACGAGTATGCGGCGCTACGCGCTTGATTAAACACAATGTTATCCGAGAGGACCAGATAATGCGCGTTCATGCGTAATGTACGCACGGAAAATAAGAAAATATGCATAGCAATTAAAATCAAGGTGTACATTTACTCACAGAATTGTAAATGTTTGCGTACAAATGGAAAAAAAACATGACATCCGCAGTCTAATTATGTCTGACAAAAAAATTAGGATGTCTGACAAAAACTGAAGACATCTTTTTCGTATTTTATAACCTTTTCACTTATTTTTAATAAATTATGGATGTATAACTCAAACATTTGGTTGTATGTATTGAATTATTGCATTCTCGTGATGTCATCTTGAAAAATGTGGTATACAACTTACAAATTGTGGTGTCTGACAGTAATTTGGAAGTTTCGTGTAGTCTGCATCCGCCGTAAATGTGAAGAAATTTCTTGTTTAAAACATTGCTGTATTTTTGTTTTGAAGGGACAACTACAGTATTTAGGTTACCCCTTTGCAGTTTTGCGCACCTTTACGCTATCCAATGAATTTCCCGACATACCCCCTTACATTCAGGACCGAGTGTGCATTTACCCCCATAAATTCTGGTTTGAGTGTACATTTATCCCCTGCAGCAAAACTTACCTGGAGCACAGTACCCGAACAAGTAATTTAAACCTTGAACCACATTTGAGGCGTGTCGTGGAAAGACCGGGCTTAATGCACGTGCGTAAAGTGTCGTTCCGACTGCACAGTCTGATACAGGACGGCATATTCCGCCTTAATGGATTGATGTTTAGAGGACTCTTCCTTGAAAGAGAAAATACCTTAAAGCGGAAGATTTGAATGGTGTTATTAAGAGAATAATTTAAATGGTAACATCTTCTTACAAGATGATCCCGTTTATATGAACGAGCGATCCATTATGTATATATATTTATGAAGATTGGTCAACTAGCAAACGTTTTCCGTTTCTGTATTTTAGAGTAAGTGCTAAATGAGCGATATATATTTCCGAACATAAAAAATGCATACTAAATATAAAATGCTTTTAAGTTCTTCATCCGACGACTGAGGACGGGTTTAAAGGGACATGTTTACAGATTGGCTAATTGACTATTTTGAATTTTTTTTTGGTAACATATCTAAAAAATTACCGTTTACATAAAAAAGCGAACTAGTACTACTGACAAAGAAAAATATTGGAAATATAGTGTCGTTTTTAAAAGATCATCAATTGAATGCGTAATATTATGAAGTGTTTGTAGCGCTTTTCATAGGCATTTTGGAAAACACGTGTATTACTTACATAGCGTTAAAAGTCATCACAACAATCGAAAGTCAGAATTGCAACAGACTTTTGATCCCGGCGGTCGTAGGTTCGAGTTCGAGTATTTCAATTAAAAATGTTTCCTTATATAATAGTTGTTTTGATTAGTCGTATTGCTTTAGTTTAAGCAGTTAAGACATTAAATGACATTTTTCAAAATACGAAAATATGTGAACAAGTCCCTTTAAAGGTATTAATGCAGTGCAATTTCTGCTTATAAACTACTACAATACTACTTCATTGAATATTACGTTAACTGACTTTTGAATCCACACATAACTCGTCTTGTATTTTAAAATATCTGTGCTTATATTGCAGTCTACTCCGTATGTGGGCCTCATTCCCGTGGGGATGACAGAGGGCGCCACTATTCACGTGAGAGGTACCACAGAGAAGCACCACGAAAGGTAAATCTAGATTTGGGAACTAATACCAAATTTACTGCAATTTTATGCTCGCCAAAGGTGGGAGCATGTAGTCGCCGCTTTGTCCGTCCGTCCGATTTCTAATTTCACTGCCATTCACTTTGTCTGGTTGTGTAACGAATTTCCCCGACAATTTTATCCATCATACCCGTCCGTCCGGTTTTTCGTTTCCGCGCGATATCTCAGGAACTAATAAACCGAATTCAATGAAATTTTATTGGCAGCATTTTTACCAAGAGGACATGCGCATATTGTCAGGTCGTTGCGGTCCGATGATTTTCAGTGAGTTATAACCCTTTGTTTACAAATAGGACATTTTAATAGAAATTGTCGTTTCCGTGCGAAATCTCAGGAACTTATGACCCGAATTCAATGAAACTTTATAATGCAGCATCCTAATCAAGGGGACATGCGCATATTGTCAGATCGTTCCAGTCCGATGATTTTTCCGGGAGTTATTGCCCTTTTTATATAAAATATAACAAATTTCAATATAATAGTTTCGTTTCCGCGCTAGATCCCAGAAACTAACAACTTGATTTCAATGAAACTTTATATGCAGCACCAAGAGCAAATGTGCATATTGTCAGGTCGTTCTCGTGTGTGTGCATATTGTCAGGTCGTTTCGTTGTGTGTGCATATTTTGTCAGGTCGTTCCGGTTTGATGGTTTTTCTTGGAGTTATTGTCCTTTTCATCATTATATATATGTCATTTATAAGGATATTTTTGTTTCTCCGCGAGATCTTCGGAAATAATCACTCGTATTCAATGAAACTCTATTTTAAGGACATGCGCATATTGTCAGGTCGTTGATATTCCGGTAGTTTTTGCCCTTTCATTATTAATTGGCTGTTGTGTTTTTCCACATCACAACTTGGCCATAGATGGAGGGATTTTATAAGTAATTGGCACAAAGGCGAACTGCAATGAGTTGGTGTGTACCTGTCATGAATCAGGTCTCTAGATCAAAGGCCAATGTCACACCTTGAGGTCAACATTGGCACGCTGCTTGTCTGTGCTTTTACTTGCCATGGATTTTAAAACTACCTGGCACACAATTTAATGTTAACGCGACTGAGAAAGCATTAAGTGTACACGAACCAGGTCCGTAGGTAAAAGGTCAAGGTCACACATTGTCCGGGGATTGAAGGATTTTTCAAAATACTTGGTACAAATGTTTGCCTAGCGGTAAATTAGAAGGCATGTCACGCACGTGAACCAGAACTGTAGGTAAAAGGTCATACTTAAAGGCCAACAGTCAAAATTGGCTTTTCTTGTCTGGTCTTATAACATGTTATTTTACTTTTTACAGTTTTTATGACAGCGTGTCTCCGTAAGAATCAGGTCCTTAGGTTATTGGCAAGGCCACAGCAAAAGGTCAAAGCGGCATCGGGGAGCATCCATCGGTTCTATCGATATTATTGTCTAACAAGTAAAGCAACGATGTCAAGCTTGATATCTTGCCGTTTAATGCGAATATAAACGGAAAAAAACTGTCTACGTTAAATTAAAAAAAAACTAAGTTAAACCTTACCTTTTAATCCTAAGAAAACTGACCCGAGGCTTGTGCTCAATACCCTAGGTTTCTGATCAGCTGGTAGTGTAGAGCAATCGTAAGTAAAGTCTTATAGTCTGATATTTATGAAAACTGACCTCAAACTTCTGCTCAATACCCCAGGTTTCTCATTAACCACTCTGCATTGTGGCGTCACTCCTACGTTAAACCTTATCCTTTGATATTTATGAACACTGGGCTGGTATTCACAAAGCATCTTAAGTAATTTCTTAAATATTTTCACTTAAGTGCCAAATTTGAATGTATTATATTTCTTTATTTAATAAACAGACGCATATGGTGTTGATATTGCTCAAATAACACTTTCATCATAATGCTATTTTAAAGTGTAACTTAATGCTAAACTGTTTCTGTATAGAATTATATAGTTGAGGAAATTTAAGTTAAGATGCTTCGTGAACACCACCCCTGACCTGAGACTTCTGCTCAGTCCACCAGGTTTCCGATCAGCCGGTAGTATGGCGGTAATTTTAAGTGAAATCGTCTGATACTAAAAATACTAATCCTAGACTACTGCCCCATACCCCATGTTCCTGAGCAGGCTGTAGTGTGGCGACAATCCTCAGTTAAATCTTATCTTTTGATCTTTATGAATACTAATCCTATACTACTGCCCTATACCCCATGTTCCTGAGCAGCCTGTAGTGTGTAGACAATCCTCAGTTTAATCTTATCTTTTGATGTTCATGAATACTGACCTCATAATAATGCTCCATACCCCAGGTTTTAAATCAGCCGGTAGTGTGGCGGATATTCTAAGTGAAATCGTATCATCTGATATTCATGAAAATTGACCCCAAACTTCTACTTCAAACCATAGGTTCTTAATCAGTCTGCAATGTGGAGGCAGTACGGACCCTCGGAGCGACTGTGCCCTGGCCTTCAATCCGCGTTTCGGCGAAACCCAGGTGACGAGTTGGGATATTTGTTACGATTACTAGCTGTTTGGTGTATTGTAACAATTGCAATTCCTAGGCGTAGTGTTTAAGGCGTAAAACAATTATGTTTGTTTCAGGTTACATGACCAAACAAATTAGGGTAGGTAGGTAGGGATTTATTATGTATTATTATTTGTTTATTAAGTAAAAGGTCAACTTCAAGATTATAAAACTGAATTAATATTCAAAACATATATGTAATATCTTTAACATTGTTTTAAAGTGGATTCTATCAAAACTAAACACTTATTTAACCAAAAACACATTAAATTATTGAAAAACATCTAAATAAAAAAAATTCGGACGACCGCAATAAAATGTTCTGGGGTCGGGGCATTTTGTAGGGTAGGTCGGGTAACCTGAAATAAATTTTTTTACGCCTTAGCAAACATTTGAGCCGCTTAGACCATATAGATGGGTTCAATGTGTCCTCGATGACGTTATTATGCTGTCAGTTTGGTTTCTTCGGTGAAATCTGGGTCAAGATCAATATTTCAAAAAAGGTTATTATTTCCATATCCTAGCAAATAATATATCAGTAATCAACAATAATCAACAATAACACCACGATTTGTATCTAAGATCGAACATATAATTATAACGTATTTAAATAATATTTAACTGTAATATGTAGCCCAACCCTCCCCTCCTAGGAATGAATTCGCGATAAATGTCGCGAAACCCGGTCATAATCCCTCTCGGACAAAATCCCTCGTGCTCATTTTCGCATACCCGGAGATAATCCCTCCCGATAATTCCCGACAAAATCCCCCACCCCATATTAAAAACAATGATATTTTTAGTATTCATATGTATTTATTCACATTATATAATGGTAATAAAAATGCTAACAGTACCGATTTTTGTGAAATATTTATTTCTTATAGAAGAGGATATAAAGTGGACGTGTGACGGCTGTTTTAACACCAATATTCTAACAACAAATTGTTAATTCAAGAAGCAATTATATTGAATTTGTACATAATGCAAGACCACCGTTTTGTAAATAAATATAAAAAAGAAGCAGAGTTATATCTAAAATATTGTGCTTGATTTTGATACTGGATATGGCACAAACATTTTTTTTCAATAAGTTTTGTTAATGCAATACAAACACACTTTTAAAATGTTGATGGGGGGAGGGGGGGGGGGATTATGTCTCTGTTGTAAAAACAACGGCAGGGATTCTGTCCGGGTACGTAAAATGAAGCGGGAGGGATTATGTCCAGAGGCGATTTTGTCCGGATACTAAATGTCTTTTTCATATGTACAATAACGGTGATCTATACTAATTTGCATTAATACTCAGTTGATGACATACAAACTGGTATTTTAGGTGGTCCGAAACAGTCTCCAGAGCGGCTCATGGGGACCGGAAGAGCGCCACGGAGGCTTCCCCTTCCGCCACGGCGCTTCTGTGGATGTGTCAATCGTGGTTCATGCAGGACACTACACGGTGAGTACTGAATAATGAATGTATATGAAGGTCTACCATTATTGAAAGTGTGTAATGAATGCAGATGAAATATCTGTGCTTCAGTTGGATAGAAACAGGATTACCATTTGGGTCAAATGTAAATATTATAGGCCTGCAGTAAAATGTGTGTATTTCGTAGTTTATGAAATAGTTCCGCACCTAAGCAGAATTGTATGTTGAAACATCGGAAGTTGGAAAACATCTGCAATGTCTAGTTATTTTTTATATTGCAGTCAATATCTTATAACCGGGTAATGTTCAATTTCGTGTGTGGAACTGGGGTACACGGGGCTAACCATTCTGTCGGGCATGGTAACTCCTAATCTCATATGCTTGGAATTTAACCCCAATCGCCAATGTGTGAAGCGAGTGCATCAATCACTTAGCTAGCCGAACAACAAGTTGAAATCTTGTACATTAATGTCTAAATGTATACCCCCTGTCGCCTCCCAATCACAGTGACCGCGCAGTTTTCCCACCCACAGGTCCAGGTTGACGGGAACCACTTCTGCGACTACGTCCACCGCATCCCGCTGAACCGGGTTAGCCACATCACAGTGGAGCAGGGGATCCGGATCAACGAGATCGTCTTCGATTCGCCCTACCCACATCCGGTGAGCGACACACTTTCTTTTACCACCGTCAAGGACGTTATGGTTCTGACGTTTTGTCGCTCCGTTAGGTAGCAACTTTGATCTGTCAGGAAACTTATCTAGTTGACACATTGCCAGGACTGGTATTTATAAAGAATCTTAGTCGAAAATTAAGAAAAATCTTATAATTCTCAAATTATTGGATTTTCTAAAAAGTAATGCATTTCTGGAAGATTTTGACACATAGTTTGCAATATAATTCAAAGTGTATTAATATCTAGCATTAGTCATGCAAATGTTCCAAAGCATAGTGTTTTAAACACAAATTCTAATTTTGACTTATTTTCAACTTAAGTAAAGAAAGGCTTAGAAATCCTTATAAATATGGGCCCAGGGCCCGTATTCACCAACCTATTCTTATACTTTAGAATAAGCATGACGACTATTTTTGAAGCTGTTCTTTTCTAGGGGCGCTATAGATTTGAATGTTTTTTGGTATTTATCCACACTAAATACAGCGTTCTTTATCGTTAAAGATTTGTTAATGAAATAAGCAATAGTGCTGCCTAGAAACTTGCAAATGCGAAGTATTTTTTTTAGTATATGTCTGTTTTTATTCTTAAGTCTAGGAATGAATTGATGAAAACGGGCACAGATAGTGGTGGTGATCGGATCACCGTTTGGATCCATAACATTTGTAAAATAACTCATTGTATTGATAAGGTCAGAAAGAGAGGTGACGTACCATTTGACAATTTATTTCAAAAGAAATTGTTGGTTTGTTTGTTGGATTTTCCCCCGTTTTTAACAGTATTTCAATCATATCACGGCGGCCAGTTAACCTACTCACCCTTTTCAAGGGCAGGCTTAGCCGATTCAAGCGGGTTACCAGTACTAAGTGCACCTACTTATGCCAGTAACTGACAAAGAATACCTATGTTGGCGGAGGACTGTGCTCTCAGAGTGCTTGTTTTGTTTGTGTTCATAAGTTTCCTTTTATGTGACAGCTTCCGGGTGCCGGGTGAGAAATTTGTTTTATCCCGAATTTCATAAGTACAGCTAAATAATTCGTAATGCGACATCACATAGTGACGACTGACTGACTCTTAATTAAGAGTTAGTTTATAAATAGAACTGAATTAATATTTCAATAAGAATGTGTTGGAACTTTGTCTATATTTCCTTAATATGAATTGATAGCACATAATTACGACCTAAGCATCTCATATTTACGACTTAGTAATTCGTAAATACGTGATAGACAAATTTGAAACCCTTTACCAAGCAGGAAGTTCGATAACTGGATTTAAAATGGATGATTCACCTGCAACATTTACTTCCCCTTGAATAATACTCGACCTCTTCCATAGAGGTTATCTGACAAATCTCTTGAATAATACTCGTACTCGTCCATTGAGGTTATCTGACAAATCCCTTGAATAATACTCGTGCTCTTCCATTGAGGTTATCTGACAAATCCCTTGAATAATACTCGTACTCGTCCATTGAGGTTATCTGACAAATCCCTTAAATAATACTCGTACTCGTCCATTGAGGTTATCTGACAAATCCCTTGAATAATACTCGTACTCGTCCATTGAGGTTATCTGACAAATCCCTTGAATAATACTCGTACTCGTCCATTGAGGTTATCTGACAAATCCCTTGAATAATACTCGTACTCGTCCATTGAGGTTATCTGACAAATCCCTTGAATAATACTCGTACTCGTCAATTGAGGTTATGTGACAAATCCCTTGAATAATACTCGTACTCGTCCATTGAGGTTATCTGACAAATCCCTGAAATAATACTCGTACTCGTCCATTGAGGTTATCTGACAAATCCCTTGAATAATACTCGTACTCGTCCATTGAAGTTATCTGACAAATCCCGGTGTGCTATAACAATGTGTTCATATATAAACACTGGAAGTGTTTCAATGAGTGTTTTAATGAGTGAAAATGTTTCAAACTTACACATTTACTTTATTATTTAATCGAAAAGTCGTAAATTTTAATGAAACACCTAATGAGATTTTTAAAGATATCTACGACGCCAAGAAAAAGTGTAGAACTTAATAGAAAGTAGGTCGCATAGCCTCCACACGGTAATATTAGTGATTCCCAAATGTGTTAATGGTTTCGGTGGATAAATGGTAGAAATAACTTATTATTCCATAATTACGCACATTAAATATATCAAACAAGCTTTCGGTTAAAAAACAAGAACATCATTGTAGGAAGTCATTATGTACACTACAGTATGGTTAGTTTATTAGTACATTGTATCCGTGTCTAATAATGACTTAATGTCTACCGTTTTAGGCGCCTGGGTATCCCGGAAGTGGATCTGTCGTGCCAATCCTTAATCCGGTGCGTGCATCTTTTTATTATGCTTTACCGTTATGTGTAATTGTCAATTGACTTGAATGGACTTACAGGGCAGCATATTTATTGCACAAGGTTTAGTAACTTTATTGTATTTTTATCGAAATTATCGATATATTTGTGTAGTTGTTTTATAGGTGATACATCGACAAGATTACAATATGTTTGTTCAAATACACAATGTATATCTGAACCATCTGTGTTATTGCGGTATTTAGATAAACATTGCACATGTATATCTTGGAAATGTATGCACCAACATGTCTTTTCAGTCTACGCCGTTCGTGTATAACATGGGCACCGTCATCCCGGGCAAGATGATCTTTATTAGCGGTAATGCCCACCCTAACCCAAGCAGGTCAGTCGGTAGTCCATGGCAACAACAGCAAAAAATATACGCACACAAAAACGAAAATGCATGTACACATGGTTTTATTTTATTTTGCTTTACTTCAAAATAGAAATTGGATTCAGTATATGTTGTTAATGCACAGAATGAAATTCAGATTTAACGCAGTTCTATCAACAACTTCGCCAATTTCAATTGCGCATATATATGTCTACTATCAACTGCCCTTTAAATGACTGTAGTGGGGTGGGGTGTAGATTAATCAAACACCGTCTCGAGGTTCGAGTAATTTATGTGACGCCCGAAAATATATCGGGATTTATATATGTAATATATATAAATGAAACACCTAAAACAAATAACATAGAATTACAATATATCATATCATTCACAAAACAAATACAAACTTAGAATACACGAAAATTCATGCATTTCATTAAATAAATTACATTTTAATGAAATAAATTGCATTTACAATAAAAATACATTAATAAATGCAAATACAAATGGAAACAAATGTAAACACACTCACCAGGTTGGATGTATAAAATACAACAAAAGAAATTAAACAATGGCAGCAATGAATGTCTTGCGACTCTAATGCTTAGCAAAAAGGGAAAGAAAGCACGGTCAGTTATGTCATATCTATAAAACATGTTATTTCCAAACTGACCAATCAAAATCTTGTTGATTATAAACCTTGCATACTGACTGGACAATACATGAATGACATCACAGTAAATGGCTGGACACACACAGGACAGGGGACTGAATCTCACTAAGGAAAGCACATGGACACATACAAGACAAGGGACATAAACACTACATAATACTAGTAAACAAGGGACATAAACACTATATGATATTTGTATAAAAATTGATACAATATAGAATACAAAATTGACCTATTCTACATGACGTTATTACATCAATTCCGCCAAGTGATGAACATTGTGAATATAATTTTGACAACAGCGTTATTAACATTAGTTAATATCGTCAACATCAGGTTCACCGTCAACATCGAGAGCACACCTAACGGGCCGGACATTGCCTTCCACTGCGACTTCCGGTTCAACTTCGGCCAAGACCGTAACGTGATCGTGCGCAACACCAAGAAGAACAACAACTGGGGGCCAGAAGAACGCGCTCTCAGTTACTTTCCCCTGGCACCGAATACCTTCTTTGAGATGATTGTCCTCTTCGAACAGCACTGCTATAAGGTAGATGTACAACGGAATGTGATTAAGCAGGCAAAATCAAGGCGTTTTGAAGGGCCAAAATAAGTTTAAATGTATGAGACCTTAAATTTTGGTTCTTAATTTTTTAACAGCAAATGAAAGCTATTATTTTTAATGAGCTAATACCCTTTGTCTGGTACCATAAATAGAGGATATTGATTTGTTTTAGGTGTGATAACGCGTGACATTGTCACCGGAAAAGGAGACAGTTAAAATTGTCTCCCTTTTCTGTGAAACAAACACATTTTCTTTTTAGTTTATGCTTTATTAACATTTGTATTACATTTTATTGGACAATTCCGCGGCAATCGTAACGTAATGACGTCAAAATAATGACGTCATTTCGCAATTCGAGCCCGGCATCGATGGCTGTCCGTTTCATTTAGTTGATTAAATCGGGACCCCAAAAAGTAGTCCCACACTGTGAGTGAGTGATTTTATATAAATAACACATGGCTGAGAGGGTGATATAAAATAATATCAACCCGAGATATTTTATATCAACCAAGGCGGTAGCCGAGGTTGATATGACTTTTCAAGGGTTGATATTATTTATATCACACTCTCAGCCATGTGTTATTTATTTTATTACACCGAACAATCCGTATAACACTTTGAAATAATAAATTTGTGATTTTGTTTCACCATAACTTTAATGTAGACTTTATTAATAAACGCTACGCAAGCCGAGGCTTGACATAACCATTTCACAATATAATACTTACAGTATATAGTTAAAACATTGCAGAATCAACCTTCCGTACTTTACAATGCTTCGCAGACATGACCTTAACCTTTTACCGGCATGACCATTGAGCGTGTACTGCTATATTTAGACATTTAGACGTGTCAATTTAAAAGATGGCGTGATCGATACGAAGTTTCTACAGCGCGTTATATTAAATTGCTTATAAACACGGAGAAATACAGGTGAACGTTATCGTGTGATTCAAACAGGAATAATATACAGTTGATGGAAAGTGTTAAATGGATATTCAGATCACATAACGGATAAATGTGTGGCATAATCTGTAAACAAATTGTGCAATGACGACACAAACCAGTTGTAAATGGACTGATATTATTACATAGGGTTGTGTTGTGTCGTGTTTAAACACAGAACTAAAGAAACCATGCATCGGTGATGTATAAAATTATTTTTGGACGCCAATACTGATACATGTAATCGGATACAGGTTTGGAAAGAAAATACGAATTTATAGATAGGTTTTGACCAGTCATGGCGACGCGTTTCTGGTTAGCACGGTTCACATGAACAATTGAAATAAAAAATGTTATTAAAAGCTTTGTGGATACAAAAGAGAATTACAAATGCTTGTAGCTGGATATCAATTGTAAAATGCCGTGGATCGACGTCAGCACTGTGGAGGTAAGAATTGCATAGTCGTTCAATCTTGTTTTGTTTTGAAAAAAAAAAATCGCTGTTCTATTTTTAGCTCCGCGCGAGGGTGATATGACAAAATATTACCCTGGGATATAACTTTTTGTCTATGGACAAAATACACAGAGTGGTCACGTGAGGTGTAATAAAACGATATATCTCACTGATATTTTTCCATATTTCACTACTTAGCATTAAATAAAATTCGATAACAGATCTTAACAAAGATTTAAAATCAGTACATTCTCCAGGGATCTAATGAAACCCCGTGCGTGTATTTATCGCCATATTATGCAGATACTGTTTAAAGCAGCAGTCCAGAAAATAAGTAAATAAAAACTTTGCAGAAATCGTTTCTAATGGACATATAACCGATCAAAATACAAACAAACGCTTGAATCGGTGCAACAATAACGTTTTGGTAAATTTTTATCGTATATCTTTTGTACGCGATAACTGTGATGCCTGGAGTAAATCAGCATGTTCTGTAAATTGTATATTCCGTAATCCGTTCGTATCAAGCGTTTTCGAACATAGACAGTGTAAAATGCCTTTCGTAAATAAGAAACAGTTTTCAAGCAAATAAACAGCATTAACGTTAATAAGAACTATTCCCAAATAACGATGCATTGAATTACATTCCATAGACAGCGGCTTTAAGACTCTGAAAGTTATTTGTAATACCGGTAATTGTTTCATTGGTTGATACTTCAGTCCAATACTAAGAACGTCTGAGATTTGGGAATTGTCGTAGTCGTGAACACTGAAACAACCATTTCCTGTGATTACAGGTTGCCGTGGACAACAAACATGTTCTGGAGTACAACCACAGGCTGCAACCACTGGGTAAATTCACGTTCCTAAGAATTGACGGTGACGTCAGAATTACACAAGTTCGGTTTCAGTGACGTCATAAACATCTCATCACAGCAGAATATATTTCAGTGGAAAGCGTTGCACGAACGGGCGTTACATTACATGTTGATGAACATTCTTTAACATTTTGGTCACAGTTATTTTCAAGGTCTCTTGACCAAACAATGATTATGACTATTTAGTTCAAACTGTATGAATCTCTATAGGATATTTGTGTTTTGCAGTATTGATTCGCATCTAGACCATATGTGAAAAGTATTTTATGTGTTGTTAAAATAGTGTTTTGAATCTGCTTTGTATAAATGTCTGTTATACAGGTGTTATTCCACATTGTGTACAAAGCTCGTGCATTAAAACGCACGTAACAGATCGATTCTGCTGTCCGAGATTCATAAAACTTTTTGTTCGCGAACAATATTGAGTAGAATACAATGTGATTCTCAAACGTTTTGCCGTCGATATTAACCACAAAAACTAAAACGATTCTAAAATTATGCTTAGTAACAAAAGCACGAAACAGTAAAAAAGAACCGACCCTTCTTTGGCGACTACAAGCAAGTAAACCCGAAAACATTGCACTGCTATCGCTCTAATGGACCATGTAATTATAGAAAGATATTTCAATATTTTAAATTCCAAGATTCAACAACAACACTCGTGTAGAAAATAGAACATTTAAGAAATAATTTTAATTTTTAGTTGTTTATCTGTTAATAAAATACGATTTTGAATTCTGATGCGTATGAATTAAACCACGATTCTAACATGACCAGACAGCATATCCTGCAATTACCACGCGAACTATATTTTACAGTTTCGGAACTATTTATTTCTAATTGTTAATTGGCAATTAAACAACGGAAATTTTGTTAGAATACAAAATATGTTTTGTTAGAATACAACATATGTAACATAAAGTAGAGAAAGAAAAACATGTTCATAACTGTTTAAGGTTTAAATGCTGTATTTAATAAAATGTATCTATCTCAGATGGTCACAATTTTGTCAGTAATTGTATACTTAGATTGACAGTCTAATTATGAATATTATACCTTACATAACTATGGTTCTTCTTTGCGTATATAAAAGTCAACGGTCCGTTATTTAGGTTTATTTTAAAATGCCAGCTTAGCGGTCCGATAAAATAGTATAGTGCTCGGAGCCAGCGGGCACTATTTCGTGTGAGTGCCCGCTCAGCTCTAGTTGTGTGTAACCTCAGTTCTGGGAGGCGTTTCATTAATATTTACGATTTTTCTACGATCGTAAATTACGTATTTACGTATCGAGATTTATGAAGTTGTTAACGATTATTCAAAAATTCCGCTTCATAAACGAAAGTTTCGTAAATGCATTATCAATATGCGACTACATAGATTATGGTGGTTTACCGAAAATATGGTGACGCAGTCTAACTTTGAATTGACGTCATTGTCGCGCGGTGTTCGAAATAAACAAGTTGAGGAAATGGGTTAAAATAAAGACGTGTACTTAAAATTCTTTAAAATTGATGACATTTACTACAACTAAAAGAGAATTCAAGAAAAAGATTCTTGCAATTCACCGTTGTAATTTCACTACGCAATTTTTAGTGCAAGCTCAGCTGCTGTCAGAATGTCTTTTGTCTTTGAAAAAAAGCTGTATATTTCAGCACAAAATTAAGAAATGTTTAGCGAATTGTATTATAGATCTCATGCTGTTGTTATATTATCATCTTTATCACGAAACTTCTATACTTAAATGTGCGGTATAATATAAGAAATAGTACATCGGCTTCGGTCCGTTCAACGTTTTTAGGCTGACTGGTCGGTCACTATAATGCGAGAAGGCACTGAGTGGTCTGTACTATTTCTTAATTGGTATGCCACATTATGTCGATAACTATTTAAGGAGTAGATCTTACATTGCCAAATCTCATCTTAAATGTGTAAATGAAGACCACTTCTTTTCTAATCACAATCTAAATTTCTTCTATTGCTGAAAATGTTGCCCGAACAAACTGCTTTTCCACGATGATGAAGATTTACTAAATAGAATTAGCCTCCTATTCAATAACTTTTTATTATATGCTTTTCAGTGAAATATCGAATTTTATTGGTGAGATAATTTTTTTATTATATGCTCTTTAGTGAAATACCGGATTTTTTTGGTAAAATAAAATGTTATAGCTTCTCTATTTTCACTGTTGGAGCAGTGAAAATCAAAGATTTTATATTTTCACTGCAGTGAAAATGTAACATAAAACGGAATATTTTCAATAGATAACATAGATGTACCAGAAATGTTTTACCTTCTATAGGAATTCTTTATACACGTACAGTATTTGCATATGTTTGCAGAAAACACATTATACAATTCAACAAAAATGTAATTAAACGACAACGAGTCACACAATATGACCCGTTTATCCCACCATACTAATTTTGGGATCATTGATAACGTCATTTATTACTTCATTCGTAACGTCTGATTACACGAACTTGTGTCGTCTAAGCGTATGTCGCGCATTTGTATTTATTTATTGTCCAAAAGCATAGGGCAAATTCACCAAGGTTTGGACAATCGATATTTTATACCATGGTTCGGACGTTTTATTAATGATGAACTGCCGCTATTTGTATCCCCTACAAGATTCCCGCCGGGTAAAATGGCGCCCAAATTACGTCATCATATAACTAATGAGAAAAATCGGAGCCGATCATGTGATTTTTTTCTGAAAAATCGGCGCCAAACTTAGAACGGTTTAAGCTGTAAATAGCTGTAACATCAACGCCTTTTTAACGTGTTTGTTAAAACAACTTCTGACTGAAAGGTAACTTGATTTACGTAATGCATCGCTAAATAACAAATGATGAACTTACCATGGTTCGGACAGCTTCAACAAAGCATCGGACAGCATTCTTCAAGCTTTGGACACTGTCCGAACCATGGAATTCAAATAAAAATGAAATGTTTTAAATAAATTTATTGGGGGAAAAATTAAAGCAATAGGCTCTATTTACATGTAATAGGCATAAATCATCCATTTAGATCATACAAGGTAGATTGTCATTGAAATCGAGCATTATCATATATTTTGCAATAATATTGTGACCTGTTTCAATACGCACATCAAACCATTAATTAATAACAAATGCCCACACTCGATTTAAATACAAAAATATATAACAGATCTATCTGTTGGAAATACAACTACTATTTTTTAGGTTTCATGGTGTCAATCGTCCGATGTCTAGCGCCCAGAGAACTTTGGTTAAAACCCCTGTCACGCAAACACGAGAGGACATGCATTAAACATTATTATATAATTATGTATCAACACGAGACAAAATATGAACACTCCAAGCTCGCTGACATTTTTTTAATTCCTAAAGAGCATGTGAATACGAGCTTGTATGCTGTCGCTGTCTTGCAAGACGTTCATTTTAGTTTCATTGATAATGGAGATTTTGATATAAGCATTGTTTATCTTAGCAAACAGCTTTGCACGGAAATTGCAAGGCAAAAGACTTCTCCACTTGGTTGAGATTGTAAAAATGGAAACCATGTAAATTGTGTGTATCAATAAAAACGTACCGTTAAATTTTCCACATGTTTTATTGATATCCCCGATTAATATTTGTAAATGTTTTAATTTCATTAAAGTAGCTGTCATCCACATATGTAAAGATGGAGATGGTGATAATGCTCAAGGAGAAGATGTTGGTGATCGTGTTGATGGTAGTGATAAATATGACATAGTGAATGACTATGTAGACGATAACGGCAATGATATGACGACGACGACGACATTGCTGCTACTGCTGCTGCTGATGAATATGACGACAGTGACGATTTTGATGATGATGATGATGAATAAGACGACGATATGATGATGATGATGACGATGATGATGATGAGAAAGATGACGGTGACGATGAAGAAGGTGAAGAATATAAAGAATAAGACGATGATGATGATGATAATATACACGCAAATCAAGCGTAGACGCGTTTATTATTGTTTTCAATATTAAATTAGCATGCGGACGTTTTAGGTATGTCATTATGACGACGACGACAACGTCGATGATGATGATGATACATACATACAGACTAGCTCTGACGCGCTTTTTATTGTTTTTAATATTAATTGATCGGATTTTCATATAAAATTAACATGCGTACGTTTTAAGTATGCTATTATGATGATGATGATGATACACACACACAAATCAAGCGCGGACGCGCTTTTTATTGTTTTCAATATTAATTGATCGGATTTTCATATTAAATTAACATGCGTGCGTTTTAGGTATGTCACTTCAAAGCAGAAAACGAAACAACTATCCATCAAAATTGACTGAAGCTGTCGAAGCGGTTAAGTACGGAAAACTATCTATAAGGGCGGCAGCCGTTCAGTTTGATATTGCGAAATCCGCTATCGGTGATCGGGTCGCTGGAAAAATAGCGCTTTCAGCCAGGGATGGCAAGATACCACACTTGGCTCCGGAAATTGAGGCGAGCCTCATCGAAGAGGCCCAAGAAAGAGCTGAGAGGGGCATTGGATTCTCCAAAGCCAAGTTTCTACGATACGTTGTTGCCGGTGCTTCTGTGAAAGGTATTCCTTTCAAAAATGTAATTCCTTCAGAAAAATGGCAGTTCTTGTTCAGCAAGAGACACCGGTATGTATCTCTGCGATTGCCTGAGTGCACGTCGTCTGTTCGGCACCAGTGCATGCGACCTGAAAAGGTGTCCAAGTATTTTGATACCCTAGAAAGGACACTGACAGACAACAATCTTCTGTCTAGGCCAGATCTCATCTGGAACATGGATGAGACTGGTATCCAGTTTTCTTCTGGCGCTGAGAAGTTTGTCGCCAGGTAAACTCAACATGATTTTAGAGGGTCAATAGTATTTGTGTTATTTGAAATTATTTAGCAAAAACCTTTGAAAAACTACTTTACGGATGATTAGAATAATACTCGAAACGGACAACTTATAAAGGAGGATGTTAATAGTACTTGACAAAAATGGAAATGTTACACATGTAATTCGTCGATGTCAATTGTTTGTTCTACCAAACTTCTGCATCACAATGCTGCACATGTACACTCATCAAAGCATTGCATACGCAAATAATCTATGTGTGTTCGGTAATTTCTCACTCACAAATCTTCATTGGAAGTTCTTACTTATAGAACGGGGTCGACGTACCTACAGATAGAGAGCGGCAGCCGTGAGAGTATTACGGTGCTTGCCGGCGGAAGTGCAGCTGTGAAGTATTTGCCGCTGCACAGATTTCCGTGTCAGACTCGGGCTGGACAAAGCAGGTCATGATTTGCATTTGGATTGCGCTGTCCGTATTTGATAGGTGTTACCAATCGCGTACATTATAAGAAGTACAGTCAATAAAAAACGTTAATGACTGACTGTACATTATTTTACACGTTTGTTTCCAGTTTATGTCGTTACACAATACAAAATAATATGATATAAAACATAAAAGAACTTCATATTCGTCCAAAATAGTTTATATATCGAGAAATAAACTTTTTTTGTCTTTCCATACAGTTCCGTCTTTCCCATAACAACGGTTTCATTCGGTATGCGCTTTAAACTAATTTGACGTGATCGAATCGCTGTATTTACATGGGCTATTACAATTCTCAGCGCAGCATAGTTGTTTCCAATTTTAAATTTACCATTAATACGCATTTCTGAGCATAATTTCAGAACATAAGGTATACTCAACATTTAGTATAATCTTATTTTGTTAATATATTTAAACCTGTAAAATAGGTGGATTGTTTTTGTAATGATTATAACTATATGTTGAAGTTCACACAAAATCGTACAGGCCTTTGTTAAACATACAACTACTATGTATCGCACATAACATGCGACTATAGTTTTACTTCATTTTGTATATTTTCGCACACCAATAATTTTCTTTTACAACGCAATAAATATCGGAATTTGCTGTTACAGGGCCTAGCGTTACAATAGTTCCAGCGGACGTTTCTCCCCAACATTGGTGCCGCTCGACCCCAGCTCCTTGTGCTCGACGGGCACGACTCGCACCACCATGTGGAGCTTCTGGCTTGTGCCAGAGAGAATGGAGTCATTCCCATGGAGATGCCGGCGCACTGCACACACTGGCTACAATCCCTCGACAGGTTTAAAATACATGTGTTAATATACTTATGATATGCTATTTATTTTATAATTTATAATTACGCATATTTTAATCATAACGAAACCGATATGAATTTTGACATGAATTAAATTTTAATTGGGAACCAAAATAATGATAACATTGCAGAACACTGTTCGGACCTTTGAAACAACGCTGGAGGCAACAAGTCAATACGCTGTCGACATCTACCGGAACTAAATCAAGAGATCAAATTTCTTCAAAATTTTCTCAATGGTAGATCTCAAATTAATTAAAATACATGTATCGTTTGTCTTTTTTTGATATTTCAAGAATGTTATTAAATAAAAAATGGAATTAAATAATTTTACGATACACGCATCTTATTTGAAACATTTGATGTTAAAGGCGTATGACGACATTCGCGTGTCATCGACTTACCTGGTAAACGGTTTCCAGAAATGGGGTGCCAGCCGAAGCATACAAGCCGTCTTCAGTATTTAACAGGCCGAATGGTATAATGGGGGTTCTGGGTTCTTTATTGACAACATTTATTATGGTATATACGTACATGCATTAATGTGAATTCCTGAACAACGCACTTGTCAATAGATTGTTTTGTTGTATTCAAACATAACTATTTTTTTTCAAAGAGAGCGACCCAGGTACAGCAGCCGTAGCCTCAGACGCGGTAATTGCAACGGAAAGTAACGGAACTCAACCACAGCCTAAACCGGCCAGTGCGACAGTGGCGGAAACAGACAATTTGTCGATTTAGGTGAATGATATAATTTTATTTCATTGTTGGTCGTAGAAAATTATATTTTCACTCGTGGTTACGCCACTCTTTAACATATTTTTTTTTCCTATAACCGCTCCTGAAATAAAATTCGATCATTTATCGAAATCAACAAATATCCTCTTTATCTTCTCATGTACAACCCTGTCCGTCTACCAATAATGAACATTTTCACTCTCAGTTCCACCGTGTAGCGGCAAAGAACATGAATACAGAACAACCCAGCTCATTCCTCTCGTACGTACGTACGAAAGACCGGTGGTGACTTCATTGTTCATATTTTCTAGTTATAAATAAGATCTAACAATTGTGAAGTACAACATTCATTCATCACACTTCAAGATTTCACGATATTTTTGAAAATCTTGAATAGTAAACTGTGAAGTACACAAAATCATTTATTCAAATTTCACGATTTTACGATGTTTTTTGAGAATCGTGAAGTGTGAAATGTGAATAAATGATTTTTCGTACTTTATAGTTCATAATTCATTACTATGAAATGAGAATAATTAAGTCTCCACCGGACTTTCGTACTCTCGTCTACCAATGATGAACAGTGTTTTCTCTAGAGCGCGTTTCCTGCGTTTTTGACGCAACGTTTTGCAGTCTGACGAAATGAAACTTGTCTGTGCGGTTTTCGTGACGCAAATCATTGAGCAGGGCATCTGAATATGGCCCCGATTAAAAACTATGCCTTTCTGATGACGCAGTCAAATACGACGCTGATAAACTTCAAACAGTAAGGCTACGTTTCCATGAGTCCGTAATCGGGTCAGTACCCGCATACGTATCCGCAAAATTTCAATTCGGAAGCCTGTTTCCATGCATCCGTTCCGTGTATTTATTATTGTCTTTCTTTTTTATTCTGGCTTTCAAAACGTCAACATTAGACGAGCATTCTCATTTTAAATAATAGTTACTGCGGTGAAATAAACAAAAATTCTCTACGAATAATAATCATTTAACCCAATCCGATGTCCGTACATCTGGCAGCATTTTTTTCAAATTCAGTAAATCCCTTTCAACTTGTTAGCATTTAACAAATTCTCTACTATTTATAATATATAAATACATATCTGTATATGATAATAGTTTACACAGCATGCAAACTGCCCTTCATTTTGCTGCATGGCGTCCTTTTGATGTCCGTATCCGCATCAAATCGCTCAGCCGGTCCAACGATTTTCAATATGTTCGATTTTTATACGGATACGGACACGGACTCATGGAAACGCGGCTTAACAGTGTAAGTCTTTACCATATCAATCTTCTAAAACAAAACTTTAAACAAACATGACGTCTATTATTGGATATTAGTTAATAACATTTTGTTTGTAATACATAACGTTCTGTCTAACATGGCAAACGTGTTATGCATTTCAGAGTGTGCTATTTCATATTTTCATATTTTGCACCGATATTCGTTCCCTTTATGGCCATCGACCGCAGAAGACTTTTTTTTCGTTGGGTTACGGGACAGATACGACACGATAAGACATACGACCCATTCCATAGGTGAATCTTGGTCTCTTTAGTACCCTATGTAAAACAACAAGTACATTGCACATTTGTTTAGCTTCTCATGCGACAGACACGAAGTAGGTAAGGGTTAAGCGGGGACTCGAACCTGCAACCCCTGGGTTGTGAAGGCAGTTAGTTACCAATCGACTATGGATCCGCAACTCACACTACCGTGCTATATTTTTCATTGTTTGAACAAAATATAACACAAGTCGATGACAAACGCGAGGACGCCATGAAAACACCATATCTACTAGTCAACTTTACTATTTCTGAGTTGTCTCAGCGACTTTGTGCATTAGTATCAGTTTGGAGCTGACTGCGGCCGGTATAATTGTCTAACAATTTGTCACTAGAAAGCACGTATACAAGCATTGGTTTAAAGTAACTTTATCTCAACAACACGAGCTTCGTTGATATAACATTAATACAGATTTACATATTCGCCTATATACTTTATGACAGAAAATATTTTAAGACCAACGTGCTTTACCTCGGAGTAATATGTGTTTTATACCAAAGATGTGTGCGTGTGTGCATATTTTATATACTTTAATTGTTTTCCCATGATTATTGATTGAGTCGGGTTGAACACTTCGACGGAAATTAAAAAAGATGTAACGTGTTGTTAGATTTTACGTGAATTTTACATTACAATATGGTCAATAAATGAATAAGACAAGCTAAGATTATGATAAAAACATTGTTGACATGATTTGTAATTTATACTGAAAACATTCATAGGAAAATGGTGTTGACCTTATATATTTGCAAATGTCCCCAAAATTTAATACAAGTGGGTCCAACATGACCGCCAAAAATGTTAGGCTAGAGAAAATACTGGATGAAGATTACCAATCTCAGCGTGTTACGGCGAGGAAAATCAGTAAAGACCAACATAGCTCATCCCACTACACAATGGACTCGAATAACCTACAGCCATCTATCGCTATCAGAAACCCACAGATAGCCAAAATATAATTGTCATTTTATCGCAAATTGACAAAAACTGCCAATTTCGCTGATGCATGCTGGTAAGAAAACGTTATCGAGCGTTCTTGGTGCATGGAGTAGCCCTAAAAGATTGGCAAGTTTTAAGGTCGTCTGCATTACCGTTTGTCGGCAATGTGGAAAAGAAAATTTTCTGTCGTTTTGGACTTTTCTCGCAAAGTTTCAAAAAATGCACATTTTGCTGTTGCATGCTGATAAGGAAGCTATATCAGGCGTTATTGGTGCCAAACTTAGCGGACTGAGTACAACTAAAAGACTGACAAGTGTGAAAGTCGTCGGCCTTACCGTTCGTCGGCAATGTGGAAAAGAGCATTTTCTGTCGTTTTCGCGGACTTAGCCCTTTTTTCGCAAATTGTTAAAATATGCACATTTTGCTGTTGCATGCTGGTAAGGAAGCTATACCAGGCGTTATTGGTGCCAAACTAAGCGGACTGATTACAACTAAAAGACTAGCAATTTTGATGGTCGTCGGCAAGTGTGAAGATCGTCGGCCTTGCCGTCCGTCGGCAATATGGAAAAGAGCATTTTCTGTCGCTTTGGACTAAACCGTTTTATCGCAAATTGTAAAAATATGCACATTTCACCCTTGCATGCTGGTGCTAAACTGGGCGGACAGAGTAACCCAAAAAGACTGGCAAGTTTGATTGTCGTCGGCATCACCGTTCGTCGCCAAAGTGGACAAAAGAGCTTTTTATGTCGTTTTCTCGCAAATTGTTAAACTATGCACACTTTGCTGTTGCATGCTGGTAAGGAAGCTAACCAGGCGTTATTGGTGCCAAACTAAGCGGACTGAGTACAACTAAAAGACTAGCAAGTGTGATGGTCGTCGGCATCACCGTTCGTCGGCAATATGGAAAAGAGCATTTTCTGTAGTTTTGGAGTTAGCCGCTTGCACGCAAAGTTACAAAAAACTGCATATTTCGCTGTTGCATGCTGGTAAGGAAGCTATACCAGGCGTTGTTGGAGCAAAACTGGGCGGACAGAGGACCCCTGAAAGGCTGGCAAGTTTGATGATCGGCGGCCTCATCGTTCGTTAGCATTGTGGAAAAGAGCATTTTCTGTAGTTTTGGAGTTAGCCGCTTGCACGCAAAGTTACAAAAAACTGCATATTTCGCTGTGGCATGCTGGTAAGAAAGCTATACCAGGCGTTATTAGTGCCAAACTGGGCTGACAGAGTACCACAAAAAGACTGGCAAGTTTGATGGTCATCGGCATCATCGTTCGTCGGCACTGTGGAAAAGAGCATTTTCTGTAGTTTTGGAGTTAGCCGCTTGCACGCAAAGTTACAAAAACTGAATATTTCGCTGTTGCATGCTGGTAAGGGAGCTATACCAGGCGTTGTTGGAGCAAAACTGGGCGGACAGAGTACCCCGGAAAGGCTGGCAAGTTTAATAATCGTCGGCATCATCGTTCGTCGGCAGTGTGGAAAAGAGCATTTTCTGTAGTTTTGGAGTTATCCGCTTGCACGCAAAGTTACAAAAACAGCATATTTCGCTGTTGCATGCTGGTAAGGAAGCTATACCAGGCGTTATTGGAGCCAAACCCCGAAAAGTATGGCAAGTTTGATGGTCGTCATCATCATCGTTCGTGGCAATGTAGAAAATAGCATTTTCTGTCATTTTCAATGTTGTCATATTTCAGTCAAAACGATTAGTAACAAGACAAACGTGATGATTTCAATTGTGATATTGTTAATTTCCCTTTCTTAGATGGTATTGTTCCTAACAGTCCTTCGTATGGCATTTATATTTCCCAGTTAGTTCGTTATGCGAGAGCCTGTTCATGAGTAAATGATTTCAACAAACGTAACCTTTCTCTAACTAAGTAATTATTAAAACAAGGATTTTTGTTTCATGAACTATGCACAAAGTTTATTTCGTTTTTTAAAAATACTTTAGTTTGGTTTCTAGATATAATGTTTCGTTAAAATCTGTATTGGTTAATGGAATGTCTCACCCATCATTTTATAGTGATGTTTTAAAACGGTTGCGTAAGTGTAAATATGCAAAATTGGATGCTAAAAACGTTATTTATAAACTGATACAGTCTTATCAATCAAAGGGATATAATCTGTCGATACTCTTGCCTGTAAGTGTTTGATAGAGAATTTCTTTGAACTGTAAATAATTATCTATTTTCGTTGGGTAGCTTTAATTATATATCGATTTAATTTAAACAGTAACAGCTTTAAAACCTATCTTCAAACGCGTTATAACATATTAACAAGTAAGTGTCTACGGCACATGGACACGAACATATGATATTTTGTATTTGATTCACGTTTTGTGTAATTAACAATTTTTCATTTTATGTTTGGATAAATACATGTAGTAATTAGGTGTGTAAAGTTGGCTGTTAGATGTTAGAATTGCACCAGCTGTTCAAACTAGAATGAATAGCTATGCATCAGGTGTTCGTCAGATGTTCAAAGGCAAAATAATAGCTATAAACCAGGTGTTCGCTAATTATTCATATCAGAATGTATAGCTATGCACCAGGTGTTCATCAGATGTTCAAAGGCAAAAGTATAGCTATATACCAGGTGTTCACTATGTATTCAAATCAGAATGTATAGCTATGCATCAGGTGTTCGGCAGATGTTCAAATGCAAAAGAGTAGCTATGCACAGGTGTTCGTCAGATGTTCAAAGGCACAAGTATAGATATGCATTAAATGTTCGTCAGAAGTTCAAAGGCAAAATTATAGCTATATACCAGGTGTTCAATAGGTATTCATATCAGAATGCATAGCTATGCATCAGGTGTTCGTCAGATGTTCAAAGGCAAAAGTATAGCTATACACCAGGTGTTCGCTAAGTATTCAAATCAGAATGTATAGCTATGCACCAGGTGTTCGTCAGATGTTCAAAGGCTAAAGTATTGCTATATACCAGGTGTTCAATAGGTATTCAAATCAGAATGTATAGCTATGCATCAGGTGTTCGGAAGATGTTCAAAATGCAAAAGTGTAGCTATACACAGGTGTCCATCAGATGTTCAAAGGCACACGTATAGCTATGCATCAGGTGTTCGTCAGATGTTCAAAGGCAATAGTACAGCTATGCACCAGGTGTTCGTAAGATGTTCAAAGGCAAATGTATATCTATACACCAGGTGTTTACTACGTATTCTTATCAGAATATATAGCTATGCACCAGGTGTTCGTCCGATGTTCAAAGGCAAATGAATAGCTATACACCAGGTGTTCGCTAGGCATTCAAAACACAATGTATAGCTGTGCACCAGGTGTTCGTCACATGTTCAAAGACAAAAGTTTAGTTATACACCAGGTGTTCGTCAGATGTTCAAACGCAAAAGTATAGCTATGCATCAGGTGTTCCTGAGATGTGCAAAGGCAAAAACATATATATACACGACGTATTTGATAGCTATATAAAACAGAACATACAGGTATGCACCAGGTGTTCGTCAGATGTTAAAAAGCAGAAGTATAGCTTTACACCATGTGTTTACTAGGTATTCTTATCAGAATGTATAGCTATGGACCAGGTGTTCGTAAGATGTTCAAAGGCAAATGAATAGCTATGCATCAGGTGTTCGTCAGATGTTCAAAGGCATCTGTATAGCTAAACACCAGTTGTTTACTATGTATTCTTATCAGAATGTATAGCTAAGCACCAGGTGTTCGTCAGATGTTCAAAGGCAAAAGTATAGCTATGCACCAGGTGTTCGTCAGATGTTCAAAGGCAGAAGTATAGCTATATACCAGGTGCTCACTAGGTATTCAAATAAGAATGTATAGCTGTGCACCAGGTGTTCACCGGATGTTGAAAGGCAAATGTATAGCTATACACCAGGTGTTTACTGGGTATTTACATCAGAATGTAAAGCTGTGTACCAGGTGTTCGTCAGATGTTCAAAGGCAATAGTACCGCTATGAATCAGCTGTTTGTCAGATGTTCAAAGGCACAAGGATAGCTATGCACCAGATGTTCGTCAGATGTTCAAAGGCAGAAGAATGGCTATACACCAGTTGTTCACTAGATATTCAAATAAAAAATGTATAGCTGTGCACTAGGTGTTCGTCAGATGTTCAAAAGTAGAAGTATATTTTTACACCAGTTGTATAATAGTTATTCTTATCAGAATGTATAGCTATGCACCATGTGTTCGTCAGATGTTCAAAGGCAAATGAATAGCTATGCATCAGATGTTCGTCAGATGTTCAAAAGCAAATGTATAGCTAGACACCAGTTGTTTACTATGTATTCTTATCAGAATGTATAGCTATGCACCACGTGTTCGTCAGATGTTCAAAGGCAAAAGTATAGCTATGCACCAGGAGATCGTCAGATGATTAAAGGCAGAAGTATAGCTATATACCAGGTGTTCACTAGGTATTCAAATCAGAATGTATAGCTGTGCACCAGGTGTTCGCTAGATGTTCAAAGGCAAACGTATAGCTATGAATCAGGTGTTTGTCAGATGTTCAAAGGCACAAATATAGCTATGCACCAGATGTTCGTCAGATGTTCAAAGGCAGAAGAATAGCTATACACCAGTTGTTCACTAGGTATTCAAATCAGAATGTATAGCTGTGCACTAGATGTTCGTTAGATTTTCAAAGGCAAAAGTATAGCTATACACCAGGTCTTTACTAGGTATTCACATCTGAATGTATAGCTATGCTCCAGGTGTTCGTCAAATGATCAAAGGCAAAAGTATAGCTATGCATCAGGTGTTCCTAATATGGTCAAAGGCAAATGTATAGCTATACACCAGGTGTTTACTAGGTGTTCTTATCAGAATATAGCTATGCACTAGGTGTTTGTCAGGTGTTCAAAGGCAAAATATAGCTATGCACCAGGTGTCCGTCAGATGTTCAAAGGCAGAAGTATAGCTATGCACCAGTTGATCGTCAGATGATTAAAGGCAGAAGTATATCTATATGCCAGGTGTTCACTAGGTATTCAAATCAGAATGTATAGCTGTGCACCAGGTGTTCGTCATATGTTCAAAGGCAAATGTATAGCTATGCACCAGATGTTCGTCAGATGTTTAAAGGCAGAAGTATATCTATATGCCAGGTGTTCACTAGGTATTCAAATCAGAATGTATAGCTGTGCACCAGGTGTTCGCCAGATGTTCAAAGGCAAAGGTATAGCTATAAATCAGGTGTTTGTCTTATGTTCAAAGGCACAAGTATAGCTATGCACCAGATGTTCGTCAGATGTTCAAAGGCAGAAGAATAGCTATACACCAGTTGTTCACTAGGTATTCAAATCAGAATGTGTAGCTGTGCACCAGGTGTTCGTCAGATGTTGAAAGGCAAATGAATAGCTATGCATCAAGTGTTCGTCAGATGTTCCAAAGCAAATGTATAGCTAGACACCAGTTGTTTACTATGTATTCTTATCAGAATGTATTGCTATGCACCACGTGTTCGTCAGATGTTCAAAGGCAAAAGTATAGCTATGCACCAGTTGATCGTCAGATGATTAAAGGCAGAAGTATAGCTATATACCAGGTGTTCACTAGGTATTCAAATCAGAATGTATAGCTGTGCACCAGGTGTTCGCCATATGTTCAAAGGCAAAGGTATAGCTATGAATCAGGTGTTTGTCAGATGTTCAAAGGCACAAATATAGATATGCACCACATGTTCGTCAGATGTTCAAAGGCAGAATAATAGCTATACACCAGTTGTTCACTAGGTATTTAAATCAGAATGTATAGCTGTGTACTAGGTGTTCGTTAGATGTTCAAAGTCAAAAGTATAGCTATACACCAGGTCTTTGGTAATTATTCACATCTGAATGTATAGCTATGCTCCAGGTGTTCGTCAAATGTTCAAAGGCAAAAGTATAGCTATGCATCAGGTGTTCCTAATATGGTCAAAGGCAAATACACCAGGTGTTTACTAGGTGTTCTTATCAGAATATATAGCTATGCACTAGGTGTTTGTCAGATGTTCAAAGGCAAAATATAGCTATGCACCAGGTGTCCGTCAGATGTACAAAGGCAGAAGTATAAATGTATAACAGGTGTTCACTAGGTATTCAAATCAGAATGTATAGCTGTGCACCAGGTGTTCGCCATATGTTCAGAGGCAAATGTATAGCTATGCACCAGATGTTCGTTAGATGTTTAAAGGCAGAAGTATATCTATATACCAGGTGTTCATTAGGTATTCAAATCAGAATGTATAGCTGTGCACCAGGTGTTCGCCAGATGTTCAAAGGCAAAGATATACCTATGAATCAGGTCTTTGTCAGATGTTCAAATGTACAAGTATAGCTTTGCACCAGATATTCGTCTGATGTTCAAAGGCAGAAGAATAGCTATACACCAGTTGTTCACTAGGTATTCAAATCAGAATGTATAGCTGTGCACTGGGTGTTCGTTAGATGTTCAAAGGCAAAAGTATAGCTATACACCTGGTCTTTACTAGGTATTCACATATGAATGTATAGCTATGCACCAGGTGTTCGTCAAATGTTCAAAGGCAAACGTATAGCTATGCATCAGGTGTTCCTAATATGGTAAAAGGCAAATGTATAGCTATACACCTAGTGTTTACTAGGTATTCTTATCAGAATGTATAGCTATGCACTAGGTGTTGGTCAGATGTTCAAAGGCAAAAGTATAACTATGCACCAGGTGTTCGTCAGATGTTCAAAGGCAGAAGTATAACTATATAACAGGTGTTCACTAAGTATTCAAATCAGAATGTATAGCTGCGCACCAGGTGTTTTCCAGATGTTCAAAGGCAAATGTATAGCTATGCACCAGGTGTTTACTAGGTAATCACATTAGAATGTATAGCTATTTACAAGGTGTTCGTCAGATGTTCAAAGGCAAAAGTATAGCTATGAATCAGGTGTTTGTCAGATGTTCAAAGGCACAAGTATAGCTATGCATCAGATGTTCGTTAGATTTTCAAAGGCAGTAGTAGCTTTGTGCTATAAGTTATAACAAAGTTCTTTCTATCACTGTTTACTTTTTTTACTACTTCCTGTCATTAGCGCCACCTCGGAAGTATAATTGACGTTTTGATTTCCAATACATCTCCAAAAAGAGGTGGCGCCAGTGATAACATGCCGTGTTCGTAAGCAATTTTGAATGAAATTTAACGCACACTAAATCTTATGTTATCAGTATTCGACTCGTTCAAATTGCAAACTCACAGCATACGGTCAATACTAAAAATGATGACGTTAATTTAGCAGCAATTTTCTCGACGTCATAACTGATGTCATTTTGCACCAATTTGTCAGATAACTGTACTTCATAAGAAAGCACTCAAGATAAATACTACAAGTTAAATAGAGTCGAGTTTAAACCGGCTTAGCAGATAAAACGAGGAGTTGGAATTTGGAAATTTGAAGTATTAAACAGATTGAGACAATGTCGAACGTGGTCAGAAATCCGGTGAGTTGAAAGTGTATACAATTATTGTATCGTAATACATTAAAAATAAGTATCAATGACAGTTAGTTATCGACACAATACAGGTAGTTTCGGTTTAAAATAACTCGCCAAAATTCGCGTGCGCGCGTAATGACGAAATCAAATGTTTTACGTCATTCAGTTGAGTTTTAAGTTTACACAGTGTTGGAATTTAAAAAGAGCAATCAGATTACAATCTTTAGTGTTTCTGGATGGATTATGATACTAAGATTTATATCAAAAAGTGTATCCATGGAATATATAGCTCGAATGGAACCGGTGAGATTAATTCCATTTCAATTTTCTATAAGTCGAGTGTATTCCGAGCTGGATTGTTGTGGGTGGAGAACAGAGTTGCCATCATAATTGTTAGATCTAGTAATTTGGAAGCAGTCTTCGATTAGTTTACTTTTGAAAGGAAATTTACATAAAGGGTTATTTCTTTGATGAATAAACCGTTTCTGTGTTGGTTGATCAAAGAAAGTCTATCCACAAAGAATTACCCGCTTACACCAACTGTTTTAAAAGGAAAAGAAGGATGATGTTGTTTGCACTTTTATTGATTATGCCATGTGCGAATTAACAACTCATTATGGAAGCTAGAAGCTCTGTAAAACAAGACTACACGACGATTTTATCAATAAAAAACTCGGGTGAGTAGTGTATTTCATTTTAAATTGTATGCTGTGTCAATCTGGAAAAATTGAGTCACACGAGTTGTGTGTATGTTTTGAAGATAATAACAATGGTATATAATAAACATCTCGGCGAAGATAAATCCTGCATACACTTTGGAAAGTTAAAATTGCCAGCCATTTTGGTCTTTTGTTGTTGAACAGTTTGGTCGAAACACGGACTTGCATTTAATTAAAACCTTCTTTTATCTACTGTAGCGTGTAGCATTTGGCATGTTGATCAAATTTAAATCGAAGCATATGGCGATATTTTATCTTGTTACACTGCGTTTTAAATTGAATTGTTTAGGACTATTTCGAGTGGCGGAAACATCAGGAAATAGATTCCATATTACTACGTTAGGTTAGATTCAGTAAATTTAATGCGTTTGTGAGTATTGTTTCAAATAATTAAACGTTAATACTGTGTTTGTTAAACATAAAATAAATAAATAAAAATATGGGAGGATAAATAGAATATTAGATTAGTGTCTTTTTGTACTTGAAATTATCCCACTCGTCTCCGAAAGGCTTACATGGCTCGGCAAACCTCGCCGTGTAAACCTTTCTTCAACTCGTCGGATAAATTCAAGTACACAAAGACACTAACCTAATATTCTCTATATAGTTTCCGATTGCGAAAACATGCATGCATCTTTTGGGTCCATTTACGTTTGGAACAGAAGCCATAAAAGAATTTAAAACAATATATATGAATAGACTATTATAACCATAACAAATGTAAAATGACGAAAACCAAAACCGAACTCATAATGATACGATTGCATATAATATAGTCATTACGGTAAAGACTTGTAGTACAATACTATGGAAAGCCGGTTGGGACCCCCGCTAAATTAAATTAAAATATATAGTAACTATCGGACTTTCGGAGATTTTCATTGAGGAACTTTCATATTCCGCGAAAAACAACGCTAATATAGGCATATAGTAGCCGTCGGAATTTCGGGAATCAACATTTTCCGACGAGCAGAAAGATACAAATTACATAGTTATTTTCGGGACATTTGTTCCGACGGATAGAATTCAAAATCTAAAAAGCGCGGAACTTTTACATTTTCAGACGGACAGAAAGATACTATTTATATAGCAATTCTCGGACATTTGTTCCGACGGCTAGAAAGCGGAATCTAAAAAGCGCGGAACTTTGCAAATCTTCCGACGAAAATTATAACACATTGAGTACTGCACAAAAAGCGGGTTGCCATGGGTTACCCGAGAAATCGGATTCTAAAAAGCGCGGAACTTTGCCAATCTTCCGACGAAAATTATAACACATTGTACACTGCACAAAAAGCGGGTTGCCATGGGTTACCCGAGAAATTGATTTGATTGGTTCCGATACTTAGAAACAACCAATCAGAAATATTGACAGAAATACATCTAGAAGCTATATTTCAACATGGTAGACGTCGATTGTGTACACAGAGTGGAATTAATAAAGGGTAAGTGATTTAAATATATTACTTATTATAGTGTCATTAGTGTGAATTTGGTTGGGTTTCATTGAGGCAAATGGAGTTCTATTTGCAAACATGAACACTTATAACCAAAGGGGCAGAGGTAAATTAAATACGAGTAACGCTTCGCCCAATAACGCTTCGCACCTGCCTTAAATTAACTACCCACTAATCCAAATTTTTATACATAGATCTACGCAGAATAAGATGATGTCATTATAGATGTATGGATCAGTGTATGTGGGACCATATTTGTACAAATCATATTGTTCACCAAAATAGGATCTCATTATTCACATGTGATGATGTGTGGAAATGATTCTTCACAGTCACACATCACATTCACAGTCTCATTCTTCACATTTTCTGTCCATTTTGTTATAAGATCTACAGTCTGGTATTTTATATGCAATAAACTCATATTCTTCACATATGAAAATAAGTGTGCCAATTGTCTGAGAGACGATGATGATTTTGATTACAGCTATAAACAAAATCAATTTGAAATGGTAAATGGAATGTCTATTTTCATTATCTAGTATGGTAACTAATGATTTTAAAATAAGTGCTATTTCACATGGCTTGGATACTTTGGGCACTAAAATAAAACTAGAAAACCTGATTTTTCATTCTTTTCAGATGATGTTTCGCAAAGATAGAAGACGCTGACAGCAATATTTACAAAAACGATGGTATGTTTACTAGGTTAAGGAATGATTGTAATCATTTTATACTTGGTTGTTGGGAAAGTGAAATCTTTTTAGCTTGTGTATTCGAGCTATACTACTCACACATTCGTCGGCGTCGCCATAATGCTCTGGTTAAAGTTGGCGTGCAACAAGTGCATATCTCTCTAACTACTACAGATATTCAATTGAAACTTCACACATGTCTTCTGAGGGTCATTATAGAAGGTCACTGACCAAGGCTCATAACTCTGGCTTGCAATTTAGCAGATTTATGCCCCTTTTTGTACTTGGAAATTTCAGGTTGAAGTTTGCGTGCAACAACTTCATATCTCTGTATCTGCTATAGATATTAAATTAAAACTGCACACATGTTTTCAAGTTCATAATATAAGGTCACTGGCCAAGGCACATAACTGTGCCCTTTTTGTAGTGATAAAGGCCAATAACTCTGACACAGCGGTTGAATAGTCGAGCGCGCTGTCCTGAGACAGCTCTTGTTTTATTTCTTTATTGACCAAAACCATAGTTAAAGAGACAAACTTGTATTTTGCTCAAGAAAAGAAAACACAGTACAGTAGTTAACCAGTAATTTAAAATACAGTGCACAATTCATTTTGAAAGTGCCCAAAAGTGCAATGTACAATTACTGGGGCGTGGGCAGATTTTAAAAATGGCCAGGAATGTATGTCAATAATTTATTAGAAAAATCATCCTAAGGTGGACTCCTTTAATTGGAAAGGTTTTTGGAATATTGTTGTAATGTAATTTATATGTAAGTTTAAATTGATATGTTAACATTACATTCTGATGTTATGCACTTATAAATATCGCGTGTTCTTATTGTAGGACCTGCATGACTGTGTGTTGAAGTGCCCTGTATGACACTTGGCGCAAGAAGATCACCTTGGATCCAGTATTAGTAAGAGGATGATGGACATTCCTCCCGTGTTATTGGTTAATGAAGAGGTAAGTTCACATTTTAACAAACGGATGACACTTGTTTATTGTTCAATACTAGCAACTTGAGTCACAGCAGTGTAATGGTATTGGTGTCCACCTTGCGATGAGGGATCATGAGTTTGATCTCTACTTAGGACTCTCAAAAAGACATTAGTTCTGGTTCTTCCAAGAAAAAGATTTGCAAGTGTCGCAATAAGTTTCGAGCGTTCGAGGAATGCAGACTAAAATACATAGGTTTAAACTAAATACTAGTCACTTCAATAAAATATTTGTAGTTGCTGTTGTAAAAAAATTAGTAGTTGCTGTTGTAAAAAAATTAGTAAACAGTTCTATTTTACTTGATTATCTGTGACAAGTAAATATATACCGGTACATGCTGGTAACTTTTTACTTTATCTGTGATTACACTGATCATAACTTATATTAGTTATGTTTTTACCTAAAGCATTGAAAGTATTCAATAAATGCAAACAGTCTGATAGTCCAAAGCTTGCTTTAAGCCTTATTTTAGCATGCTTCAACAATTATATGCTACAGCATTTAAAAATAATGGACTTGTGATTACTGACACAGTTGTTGCGATTTCTAGAAATACAATGTAGGTCATGTGTTGTAAATAGTTAAAAAAAATAACTGATTTAATGAAAATGTTCAGTATTGATTGTGTACTTTGTTTTGTGTTTTTCAGACCCACGATGATGGATCTTCTTGTTGAATGGTTAAACATGCAAGGACACATTATTATCTTTGAAGATTTGTTAGCCATCTGTGAGCATTGTTAAACATTGAAGAGCATTGTGTTGCAGTTTCTTTAAAGAGACACTATATGTATACATGTGTGTTTTACTTTTGCTTGCAAAATCAGCTTGTTGGTGTTGTGAACTCACATGTGTATGAACATGCATATTTAATGACTCTCACTTTATGACAAAACTGATGAAGTTATTGCCTGGATTTCATTAAAAAAAGTTTATGTGTGTCTTCAAGCACATTTAGCCTGTTCTAAACATAATTTTGTTAATTTTATTTTGATTCATTCATTTTAAGAGTCAATTCTGTAATGTTTCTTATTAGTAGATCCGTTTTAATCTCCATATTTCTCATACTATTCCTAAATTTCTTTTAACATTTAGACTATTTACTTGTCTGATGTGCAAATAATTTTGAACTTGAGTATTTACAATTGTGTGAAAATGTGATATTGTAATCATATTGTTATTAATATTCTTGTTAAAATTGCTTTAATAAATATTAGGATAGTATCGACTGTTGCTTCACAATATACGCGAACTAATTCCTAAATATGACAAGTGTCCAACCACACAAAAAAGCTTCGTGAGAACAAAGTTTCGTACCCTGTTTTACATGAAAAAATCTCACTAAAGGTGCATGCTACACAGTCAAGATGCTGAATGTAACAGATTGTTTTCTCTGCAAATTATTTCAGAATACTGTTTCTTGGTGTTTGCACATCATATAATTATGAGAACTTGACTAATTGCTCAGGAAACTAAGATAATAATAAACAAGAGCTGTTTGTAAAACAGGCATGCCTCTTTGGGTCCAAAACAGCCTCTGTAGAAAATTGCAAGGATGAAAGTAAAATGAAACAATTTTTTTGTCAACTTTTGGTCAGTTTGACCAAATGACAAAACAATCAATAGGGATCTACTTGTAGTCATAACCCGCCTATCTACTAAATTTGACAAACCCTTGCCAAAGGTTTCCATGGACAATGTTTTACAACTATTGGTCAATTTGACATTTGACCTTACGACTCCATTATTAACAGGTATCCTTTACTAGTCATGACCCACCTAACTACCAAGTTTGACGAGCCTAGGCCCAAGGGCTACAAAGTTATTGCCTGGACAAGCTTTTATTGAACTTAGAATTATTGGGCGTGTTCTTCAATCATATTTTATAGTCACTGGGCTTTCATTAACTTTTAAAAACTGGAAGTTTGAACTTCCCGGCCTCAAATTTTGGAAGTTTTGCTCATATTTGGAAGGTATGACCGTATTGCACTACAGAAGTCCTGAGCATTTCAGAAATGTGTATATTAAGTATAAATTAAAGGTTTTTTAAGGCCAGTTCTTTTTCAACATGTGCTTATATGCCAATTTATTCAGTGAAAGAGGTATACATTTAGGAAAATTTCTTAATGTTTCTTCTAACTTGTTCATCCTTACATGATGGAACTTCCTTGGCTGCAATTTTGGAAGTTCTGCAACTTCCATAGCTGCAATTTGGAAGTTCTGTGACAACATCTGGGAGTAAATTACTCCCAAACTTCCTTTAATGGAAGCCTAGTAGTCAGTTTGACATTGACCTTTCACCCAAGGATCCAAAGCTTTAAGAACCCTCGACCAAAGGGTTGTGAAGTTATTGCCTGATTATTGGGCATTCTTTGTTAATCTTTTGGTCAGTTTGACCCACCGACACACGGACCGACATTTGCAAAATAATATACCCCTGCTTTTCAAAGGGGAGCATAATTAATAATAACGACATCTTAATAGATATGTTTATGTTTATTGACAAAAGACAACTGTCATAAGAATGTTCATTTACTTAAAAGTGTGTGCAGAGTATTAACATGTAATAATTGTGCCGTGGCCCATATCGCTAAAGCTCCTTAGTTTAAAGTTGAGTTATATTCCTAAAACCTGCATTAAAATCCATAAGTTTATGTCTGTTTCATTAAACTTTGCTATGAAATTTATTTGTGTAAGGAACTAGGAAATTATATAGGAAAGTACCAATTTCAAATTAAAAATACTGATTTTGAAACATACGTTTTAAATTTTACTAATTTCAGTTAAAATTGTTCTTAGGATCTGTATTGAAATGGATACTGAACGGTGGAAGAAACAATTCGTACATTAACAAACTTAAAGTTCTTTGTTTCCAATTTCTAACAAACTGTGCAGGTTAATAGATTTTGGCCAATTAATCCATGAGCATTTGAACAAAATTTATCATAAACGTAAATATTGAATAACTGTTCTTTTTTTTGGAAAAAAATTGCATAAATGCCCTTCACAAAATGTCTATTCCCGAAGTCAATAAGCATAAACTTAATTTTTTATCAACATTAATATCTAGCAGTTAGTTTCACAATTCTATATGCCCGAGGTAACTAGGTAATGTTGATTTTAAAGAGACTTGTTCACAGATGTTTGCATATTTTGAAGTAGGCCATTAAATGTCTTAACTTCACAGATTTAAGCATCGGAACTAAATAGTTCAAGAATAATAACAAGAAAAGGATTTTTTTTAAAGAAAAGAAAAAAAGGTCCCACCGGGGTTTGAACCCCGGACCTCCGGATTAAAAGACTGTCGCCGTAACCACTTGGCCAGTCCAATTTCTATATTTATCCCTAAATTATTTACTTTATGTAAGTGCCCCACGTGTTGTCAACAATTTTAACGAAAACAACAAAAACACTCCCAATTATTAATCGTTTAGCATTACAAACGCTTTATAATTTTATAAATTTCAACTGATGATTACTCAAACAAAACACTATTTACAGTATATTTTCATGTCCAATGTGTAATTTCGCTCCCTTATATACACTGTTCTTTTATTTTTGGAATCTGTAACAAAAAGTTGAAAAAAATATTAATTACCAATCTGTGAACAGGTCTCTTTAACAAGTTAGTTTAGAACTACATAGAACAATATATCTATATAGCTGCTTTTTCTTAAATTAACATTTTTTGTAAATGTAATGTGTCTTAAATCGAAATCGAATCAAAACAATTAAATAAAAAACAAATAAAAACAACAACAACATTATTCTCATTGATATACATGGTAAAGTCGATATAGTCGATATATATACATGTACATAAGTTGAAGTGCACACATTTCATTAATATGAAAATAAAAATGTAATACATAGACAACTGTATATATTTGGTCAAAAACAATATGGAAGGTAATAAATACATTAAACAACAAACTACAAGTTGGTATTATTAATATCACTGTGAAATTGGTTGCATATGAAACAAAAGTAACAAAAACCGTCAAAAGAAATTAAGTAAATTCTATTTAATAGAACTCGTATAAGAAATAGATTGGATTATAACTAGAAAAAGTATATTTCGCACATATAATGCAGTAAATTTCATTCTACAATATTCTCTCATATTACATGTGCACATCTATACATAATTGTCTTGCGTAGTATGTCTTCTTCATAAGCTCTAATAATTTCATCATATTAAGAACATGTTCTGACAATGGTAGTTCATCATTGTGAAAGTAATTTCTTTATTGAACCCTGTTGTAAGTTTATCATTATTACTGCTGCACAAGTTATTGACGGCTGGAAAAATTGGTTATTGATATTAAGAAGGACCTATACAAGAGGGCTGGGCCTAATGGACCTCGGTCGCTCACCTGAGTTTAATAAATATTACTCGATAAACCTTTTAAAAATTTAAAAGCATGTTCATACATGTTTAAAGGAAAATGTTGGACCACTGAAAACCATGTTTTAGCAATACAAATTATTTGAAAGGAATTTTGTAGACAGTCACCCAACAAACTGTTCTGTGGAATAATTTTGAAATACAAGAAGCTTTTCAAGTTTTCAATATAGCCATTTAAGGAAAACGTTTACAGGCCTGGCCGCCATGTCAAAATAATTTGAAGGAATTTTGTAGAGGGTCATGCATGGAACATTAATTACCTTGAAATCCAGTCCGCACTTACAAAAAATATCAAGTTAATAGCTTACATGCTTTTGAAGATATGAAGCAAAAACATGAAAATGTGGACAGAAGGACGGGCAGACAGGGTAGATTACTATAGGGTACCCGCAAAAACTTGTGGGGCCCCAATTGAAATGTGTTAAATGCTGTACGGAAGGCAGATCATGTCTTGAATAATGGATCCAGTCAGTTGAAGATGTCCCTCTAAGGTGCAGAAGTCATTCAAGTTTGCACAGTACTTTTGAAGTAGAAGCATCCACTGCATACTCTGACACTGGTGTTACTGGAGCATAGTTGTTGTGCTGAAATAATCATCAAGAAGTTAAATAACTAACTAACTTGTATTAGGAATAATATTTAAGTTGAATCGTGATTTTTGTTGCCTCACCACTGTAATGAACATCTTCAATGTTTGCCATTTACTAGGTAAGTATTTGAAATAATTTTTTTAATGTAAACGGGGACTAAGCTAAATATACAGTTTAACAACCAATACAGTCCTTAGCATGGACCAGGCATAATTTTCTCATGCAGTAATAACATAAATATGCATACTCCAAAAAGACAACCTTGAATCTATAAAAATTTCTCCACATTAATAATTTATCATAATCCGTTAGCCTGATGTACATTCTGTCAACAATCAATACATCCTTGTTGGAAAATATTTATCAACATTATGTCACTAAAGTGTCTGAATGTTTGTTGTCATCAAGACAAGCAAATTCATGTTCATTAAAATGATTTAACACTGCTTAATGGACCTTTAAATAATTAAGAAAATAACTACTGAATCATATGATTTATGTAGTAAGATCTTGTTTACTTCCTATTTAAGAAGTTTCATGCAATGCTTTCAGACATGAAATTATTTTAGCAATAAACTCATTGTACACATGATGGCCACTGAAATTCGGAAGAAAAACCCTGTCTTCCTGATTTTCTTTGACCAGAATGTGATTTTTCCTTATATTTTTTGTCAAATTGCCATTCTAATTTGTGCGTATCTGTGACAGTGTTGAATTATGTGTTAGATTTTATATTTCACGTTTCATCTGTCTTTGGAATTTTTTCCTATGACTATGGTCAAATTTCCTGAATTTTCTGATTTTTCACAATTTACACTTTACAGTGGCCATCATGGAATAATAGAACAAATCTATAAATGAAGCTAGTCAGGAAAAAGCTCTCTTGAATCAAGCCATGAACATCATATATAATGATTTTATAGCACATAATAAAATCATTTCATAGTTATATGAATGAACTAACCAGTACACTTGAATAATGTTAACAAATGTCTGCAAATAACTGGAGTTGTCTTAGGACAACATGCTATTCATTCCGCTTTGATTATATATATATTCTGTCAGTGACCTTACATAATGACCCCGAAGACCTTTGTGAAGTATCAATTGATTATCTGTAGTAGTAACAGAGATACATATTTGCACGCAAACCTTAACATGAATATTTCTAAGTACAAAAAGAGGCATAATTCTGCTAAAATGCTGGCCACAGTTATGGGCCTTGGCCAGTAACCTTATATTATTACCCTGAAGACATGTGTGAAGTTTCTGCTGAATATCTGTAGTAGTTACAATGATATTTACTTGCACGCAAATCTTAACCTCAATTTTCTCTTGCACACGAACCTTAACCTGACTTTTCTAAGTACAACAGGGGTATTATTCTGCTAAAATGCTGGTCACAGTTATGGGCCTTGGCCAGTGACCGTATATAATGACCCGGAACACGTGTGTGAAGTTTTAATTGAATATCTGTAGTAGATATGGAGTTGGTACATGCAAACTTACACCTGAAGTTGTTGAAGTACACAAAGGGGAATAATTCTGCTAAACTGAGGAAACAGTTATAGACCTTGGTCTATGACCTAACAAAATGACCCTGAAAACATGTGTGAAGTTTCAATTAAATATCTGTAGTAGTTACAGATATATATATACTTGTTGCACCTTAACTAGAACATTACGCCAACACTGACGAACGGGTAAGAAGTATAGCTCGGACTATTCGATAAAGACTGAAATATAATTAACCTTGGAAATGTACTGCCTCCTTCTTTGACATCTTTTTGCTCTTCTTATCACTTCACCACATCCAGTATGCTCACAGTGTCACTGCAATAAACATATCTATTTTAAACATCTGATAACTATAAAATCTTGCACAATCAGGTTTATTCTATTTGTACAACATTTATTTAACTGAAAGTCTAAGTAATTTTAAAATGTGCATTTATTCTTTATTTACTCGACAAAGGTGTGCCAGTATTACTAAGGGTTCACAAATTAAACTTTCAATTTGTTGTTTCAGCATTGTTTCTTACATGAGGCGTTTAAATTATATACATGTACATCTCTATATGAATGAAATCATAATACATCAATTTAGATATTATAATAGTTTTTAACTTAAGATAATTTAATACTATAAAAATCAACAGCACATTCCTACAATAGCAAATGAGTAAACAAATGTAATGAAAATTATGGTAATATCTCATTTTCAGAGCATAAAAATCAAACCTGTAGTTGTGGTGTTCTCTTAGCAAGCATGTTTTATGATCTTCTGCAGACCAAGACTGTGATAATGTTGCTTTATCTGTTCTGTTTCTGTTGAAAGAAGCACAATGTTGATTTATATGAACAAATAATGTCTTTAAGATGAAATAAGTATCTCAGGTTGATACCTCATGATTTAAAAATACTTTAGTACCGCGTCAAATATATTTTTGTTTCAGGTTACATGACCAAATAAACTAGGGTAGGTAAGTACGTAGGTTTTTTTTTAAATTTAATCAACTTAAAGATTCTAAAACTGAATGAATATTCAAAACACTGCAGTAATATAGTTTAACAAGTAGATGCTATCAAAACAAAACACTAATTAAACAACAAAACAAAAACATTTAGTTATTAAAAAACAATAATAAAAAAATATCTGAAAAACTCAATAAGATGTTCTAGGGTCAGGGCATTTTTAGGGTCGGTTGGGTAACCTGAAACCAATTATTTTTACGCCTAACAAGAATACTCAAGTTCTACTGGTAAAAATAATTCAGTTGTGGCTGTTAACTGTGTTTTTTAGAGGATTTTGTGAAGGATCTCATTGTCATAACCAAAAGTTAGCGGGTTTTTTTCGAATTGCAAAAGGTATCCTTGTTACCAAATACAAAAAAAATCACTATAACATTTCAATACTAGTAAGACTCTGCTTTATTGTAAATTGAAGGCAAAAATGGTAATCATTTAATATTTAACAGACATGAAGATAAATCTGTGATGGTATGGACTTGGTAACTATGAAGGACTTATTGTGTAGTGACCCGGTAAGCTCAGTGGGAAGAGCACTTGCCGGGTCTCGGGTTTGAGTCCTGGACTGGCTGTTCAATTTTCTCACCCTGTGAGTGTGACATTTGTTACCCAACAAGGGGTAGTGCCAATACCAATGCCTCTGATACAACGCAGATTGTACAAAGTAAATCTCCAAATTTCAATATAAATCCCTTTAAAGAAGAGGAAAGTGTTGCCGTACTCAGATAAAATATATTCAAGGGGGCACTCACCTTTTAATCGAGTCTCATGCTCAAGCCACAAACTGGCATCATAATTTCCTTTTCCTATGACAGAATCACTGAAAAGTCGAATAATGATCAAATATAATTAAATCTTAAGTGCTTGTTATCATTATGACTTTAAAGTTTAAATTAAGGCAAACAATGTCCGGAAAACACTCGCGTCCGAAAAATACTCGCCGGTACTCCTCCTCATATTCGCATAAAACGTTGGAGTGGCATAAAAATAAAAGCATGTGTAACGTACATATATTTAAATTAATATATTTCAAATAACAAAATAATAACTAAGTTATTTATAAGATATACTAACGTAAAAACCTCGTGACTTGTTTATTCTACTTACTTGTTGTTGTTGTTGTAGTATATAAGCTGGATGAGACACTATTACTGATTGGTCAGTTCTAAGTATCGGAACCAATCAAACCATTTTCTCGGGTAACCCATGGCAACCCGCTTTTTGTGCAGTATTTCATGTGTTATATTTTCCGTCGGAAGATTTGTAAAGTTCCGCGCTTTTTAGATTCCGCTTTTTGTGCAGAGTTCATTGCTCAATTTTTCCGTCGGAAGAATTGCAAAGTTCCGCGCTTTTTAGATTATGCTTTCTAGCCGTCGGAACAAATGTCCCGAAAAATGCTATTTAAGTTAGTATCTTTCTGTCCGTCGGAAAAAGTTACAAGTTCCGCGATTTTTAGATTCCGAATTCTTCCCGTGGGAACAAATGTCCCGAAAATTGTTAAGTAATTAGTATCTTTCTGTCCGTCGGAAAATGTTGATTCCCGAAATTCCGACGGCTGCTATATGCTTATATTAGCGTTGTTTTTCGCGGAATATTAAAGTTCCGCAAAATGAAAATCTCCGATAGTCCGGTAGTTACTATATATTTTAATGTAATTTAGCGGGGGTCCCAACCGGCTTTCCAAACCGTGGGAACAAATGTCCCGAAAATTGTTAAGTAATTAGTGTCTTTCTGTCCGTCGGAAAATGTTGATTCCCGAAATTCCGACGGCTGCTATATGCTTATATTAGCGTTGTTTTTCGCGGAATATTAAAGTTCCGCAAAATGAAAATCTCCGATAGTCCGATAGTTACTATATATTTTAATATAATTTAGCGGGGTCCCAACCGGCTTTCCATACAATACACATCAAATGTGTCCCAGATTGGAATATTTAAACATAAAATTTGGGACACTAAATAGTGTCTGGTTATAAAAAGAAAAATCCGGAATAAACCTCTTCCGAATTACTAGTGCATGGTTTAGAGCGCAGAAAACGAGTGAGTCATACTGCACTCTTTTGTAAAACAGTAACAACTTGCCTAAATTTTTGCGCTTTAAGGGGGTATGTGCGGTCTTGCAAGAGAAATAGCGGTTGCAAAAAGTAACTCATATTTTTCGATTCTAAATCGAAGAAACATTTTAAACAAAGTTTGATGAACACGCCTATTAAACGAGTTACTTCATCACGAAATGATTGCAGCCCAAACAAATTGAGTGAACGGCCTTTGTCAAAGAATAAGAAATGCATCAAATAGTACAGGTTGGTTTATTATGCGTTTATTATTATTCTGGTTTTCAAGTTCCCGCCTGTTGGATATCGCTTTCAATTAAAAGTCCCGTATATGCCCGCCGCTCCCCCCCCCCCCCCTTCCCCTGGGAGAAAATATTGATGGGTGCATAACATACGACGGCATGGATAGGATAGACTTTAACTTTATGAAAATTATGATTTAAGGTAGAAAGATCCTAATGACTTCGGAAATACTCGGGAAATATCGGTTAACTTCGGCCCATTCGCCACTAACCGTAAATCTAATCGATCCGAAACAGAAATTATTTTCGCGAAATAAACATTACTTTTCGAATGTTGAGTCATTTTCAATTAAATGTGTGAAATAAATGCTTATTTGTGTTCAAAGATGAAAGTAAAAATGTAGTTTGAAGAAAAACAAGGTACTCTGGCATGGGAAATACCTTCAAATGACGTCATTGTTGGGAATTTCTGTTGACATTTAATCATGACATTTTTGCGATATGTGTGGTGTATTTCGTTACACTAAAGTTAAAATAGTTATAAATAAACGTCCAAGGCGTATTAGTATTATTGAACATAATTATTCGTATATAAAAACATATCTGCGTGAAGGAGATACGTGCTCCTTGCTGTGAAATGACATTCATTCAGACCAAAAACTTGGAAAAATAGTCAGTCGAGATGGGTGGAGAGCGGGACGTCGGGTAATCGAGTTTGTCGTTCTGTTGGATAATTTTAAATACTGTTCATTGTGTAAACTTGGACCTGTTCCACTGAGGAATTTTGACGAGATCTACCGCTGTAAAAAAAACACATGAAAATTATGTATCGGCGAAATGATGAGAATGGTCTAAGAGACACCGTTTTATCAAAAAACAGTGACATTTTACAAATAGTCACAAGCTCCAAGAAGAGTCTTGATGAAGTTATCACAAAGATTTGCCAGTTTTTTGAAGCGTTTGTTAACCCAATGTAATGAAAATGTAAAGTGAATTTTTTTAAACACACATTTATAAAAAATGTTTATTATTTTTCTGAATTTGGTAACCAAGGACATGTGAACCTCAGCTAGTTACATTTGTATTTTAAATGTTTAAACAAAACACTATTCCTTTAACATTAATGCAAAAATAATTCATTTAATATCGATACTGCTATTAGACTATAATTAGAAGAGAAAAAAATTATTTTAACTTAGAAGGAAAATATTTGCTTGTTTACTTTTCTTATTTTTCATAATTTTCATTTTTTTTATAACAGGGTTGCTTCACTGCAAATGTTATACCTTGAGATTTTTGTGGTGAACCTATGTCAATTTATACCTTTTTCCTGTCAGATAAGGTTATATTATATTTTGGTATTACTGATTTTGACATACTATGAAATAAAAGTTTTAAAAAAATACACAAAAGTTGGTGTTAGGCGTATTTTTACTGTAATGAAATCTGTTGTTTTTACCATATGCTTAGCCAAATTGAATGTCATAAGTATTGTTGGTCAACTTTAGTACTTATGTTTGTTATACTTTTTCATAAGATATATCTTTAACGTATAAATTAAAGCTATTCAGGAATAAATAAAATACATTTTGACAATATGTCAGTCATTTTTGTAAGTGTACCCCATCAAAATTTTAGGTTGAAGTAGAAAAATGAGGGGTAATAACAAAAATCGCATTTTTGTCAAAACGTGTGGTTAGATTTTGTTTATATTTCACAGTTAAGTCTCATAATAGATTGAATGATAAAAGATAATAAGAAAGTCAAGGTCTGAAAAGTCCCATTAGGGGCTTTCTACCTTAATAGACCTAAACATGTTTTGTAAAGATTTCGACATGTGTGCTAGCAATAATTTACTGTGCAATAACATATGGAATTTCGATAAGCTGTAAATTTACGTGTATATACTTGAAAGCGTAACTGAGAGCAATTCTTTTTATAATAGTAAGTTCATTTAAGGATTCAGTAAATAGCACACAATCCTTAAAAAACACACACTATATTACCACCTGTATAAGAGCTACTCAATTTCGTCCTGGCGTTTCAATTAAGAAATTGTATTGTCAAAATTTTCAAATATTTACCACACATCGGTGATCATGATTTAGATATGCAGACGTTGTGAATCGTCGTCTTAAGTTACACAGATAATTATTGCCAGCAAACAGTTGTATAAATCAAGCTAGGTTTATAGTTCAAACCAGAAAAATCAAGAATATGAATTAAGCGCCCGTGACCTTGAAGTTGTAAAATCCGTTTTGGGTATGAAATCAATAAACAAAATAAAATACTTCTTTATGTCTTTTAGGTTAGATAAGAGCAACAAGCATACAGATCCTTTAGTTGGCGTTTACTGCATATGATAAATTAACAGGGGCGTAGCGCGGCCAAATTCGTTGTTATTCGAAATATAAAAATAATACAAAATAAGCTGGGGGCAAGGGGGCCGCTAGGAACCCCGGTGGGTCCAGGGCAAAGTCTTTGCTAGGGGTCCAGGGGGCCGGAGGCCCCCGGAAGCTCCAGAAAGTTAAAATTATATGAGCCACGAAAACGCCATTCCTGACATTTAGACCATTATATTCTCTGACAAGTTTGGAACGTGACTTTTATAGGAGTTGCTCTTAAAATATGCATTTTGGCTGGCGCTTAGTTATTAAACAACACTAACTGATTTTTATAGAATATCTTTATAACATTTGCAGTTAATATGTCATTAATTTCGACAAAATTACACCTTATAAATCAAAGCAAGTGGCCTTTCCCTTCGTCTTGCGAAGATGTCTACCACCATGTTGGAATTTATTTCTTTTTCGCGTTAAATGTTGAGAAGACCAATGCCGGAGAAAAACTTAATATTCAGTATTCAGTACGCAAATGGGATTCATCACGCAGTAAGCGAAAACAAACATTTAGTTTTCAGTACGCAAATCCAATATTACGCAGTATTCAGTACTCAACCCTGGAATTAGTCAGTATTCAGTATGCAAAGGGGATAGGGGTAACACCCTCTGATTTGCTGTCGAATTATGACTAAATTTCACTAGATTTAGTAGCGTAATTAATTAAGGAGCAGATAATAAATAATGGCCATTTTAAAACTGATATGTATTTTGGACCCATCCAGTAGGAAATACAAGTATGCATATTTAAGGAATGAGTGATGTTTAGCTTGATGTTTTTCCTCTTGTTTGAGAAGTATACTTAGACCCAGTGTGTTATTGTATGGATATCATAAATTATTGAGCTTGTCTGCTGTGTTGTTAAAATTCAATATTATCAATTAATATTGAGGTAATAATTCCATGTGTAATAGCATCATAACTAACTAACCAATTTTAAATTTACATTTTAACCATTTAGTTAAACGTTAAGTCGTAGACATAATCAGATGTATGTGAAAGACATTGATTTTAAATAATCAATATCTGGATGGGTTTATTAGGTTCATGGTGTCATTATACCTATTGTGCCAGACCCCACTTAATAGATGTGATGATTTTCATCTAGAAGATGCCGTCCTTGATTTGTGTACAAACGTCCGGGTTAGGCGGTTCGCTGGTAGGCGACATATTAACACGAAGCAAGACAAGGGAAAGAATACATTACGCTCAGAAAAGATTAAACTTTGCGCACAAAATAAGAGGCGCAATTTTGTTGTAAAACTAAACTAACACGATCCGGCAAAAATTAAAATAACTCGCCAATGTGTGTATTGATGAGAGTGTTGTTTACCCCTAACCCCCTTTGGCAATGATTTTTACTCCATTTTTCGAAGTAAATGCCATTTTAGTTTTTTAGATTTTAAGTTCAGTGGTTACTCGAACGAGTAAACGAGTATGCGGCGCTACGCGCTTGATTAAACACAATGTTATCCAAGAGGACCAGATAAAATGCGCGTTCATGCGTAATGTACGCACGGAAAATAAGAAAATATGCACAGCAATTAAAATCAAGGTGTACATTTACTCACAGAATTGTAAATGTTTGCGTACAAATGGAAAAAACAACATGACATCCGCAGTCTAATTATGTCCGACAAAAAAATAGGATGTCTGACAAAAACTTGTATGTATTGAATTATTGCATTCTCGTGATGTCATCTTTGAAAATGTGGTATACAACTTACAAATTGTGGTGTCTGACAGTAATTTGGAAGTTTCGCGTAGTCTTCATCCGCCGTAAATGTGAAGAAATTCCTTGTTTAAAACATTGCTGTATTTTTATTTTGAAGTGACAACTACAGTATTTGGGTTACCCCTTTGCATTTTTGCGCACCTTTACGCTATCGAATGAATTTCCCGACATACCCCCTTACATTCAGGACCGAGTGTGCATTTACCCCCATAAATTCTGGTTTGAGTGTACATTTATCCCCTTCACCAAAACTTACCTGGAGCACTGTACCCGAACAAGTAATTTAAACCGTGAACCACATTTGAGGCGTGTCGTGGAAAAACCGGGCTTAATGCACGTGCGTAGTGTCGTTCCGACTGCACAGGCTGATACAGGACGGCATATTCCGCTTTAATGGATTGATGTTTAGAGGACTCTTCCTTGAAAGAGAAAATACCTTAAAGCGGAAGATTTGAATGTTGTTATTAAGAGAATAATTTAAATGGTAACATCTTCGGACAAGATGATCCCGTTTATATGAACGAGCGATCCATTATGTAAATATATTTATGAAGATTGGTCAACTAGCAAAGGTTTTCCGTTTCTGTATTTTAGAGTAAGTGCTAAATGAGCGATATATGTTTCCGAACATAAAAATTACATATTCATCCGACGACTGATGACGGGTTTAAAAGGACATGTTTGCAGATTGGCTAATTGACTATTTTGATTTATTTTTTTGTAACATATCTAAAAAATTACCGTATACATAAAAAAGCGAACTAGTACTACTGACAAAGAAAAATAGTGGAAATATAGTGTCGTTTTTGAAAGATCATCAATTGAAATGCGTAACATTATGAAGTGTTTGTAGCGGTTTCATAGGCATTTTGGAAAACACGTGTATTACTTACATAGCGTTAAAAGTCATCACAACAATCGAAAGTCAGAATTGCAACATACTTTTGATCCCGGCTGTCGTAGGTTCGAGTTCGAGTATTTCAATTAAAAATGTTTTCCTTATCTAATAGTTGTTTTGATTAGTCTTATTGCTTTAGTTTAAGCAGTTAAGACATTAAATGACATTTTTAATAAATACGAAAATATGTGAACAAGTCCATTTAAAGGTATTAATGCAGTGCAATTTCTGCTTATAAACTACTACAATACTACTTCATTGAACATTACGTTAACTGACTTTTGAATCCACACATAACTCGTCTTGTATTTTAAAATCTCTGTGCTTATATTTCAGTCTACCCCGTACGTGGGCCTCATTCCCGTGGGGATGACAGAGGGCGCCACTATTCACGTGAGAGGTACTACAGAGAGGCACCAAGAAAGGTAAATCTAGATTTGGGAACTAATACCAAATTTACTGCAATTTTATGCTCGCCAAAGGTGGGAGCATATAGTCGCCGCTTTGTTCGTCCGTCCGTCCGATTTCTAATTTCACTGCCATTCACTTTGTCTAGTTGTGTAACGAATTTCCCCGACAATTTTATCCATCATACCCGTCCGTCCGGTTTTTCGTTTCCGCGCGATATCTCAGGAACTAATAAACCGAATTCAATGAAATTTTATTGGCAGTATTTTTACCAAGAAGACATGCGCATATTGTCAGGTCGTTCCGGTCCGATTTTCAGTGAGTTATAACCCTTTGTTTACAAATAGGACATTTTGATAGAAATTGTCGTTTCCGTGCGAAATCTCAGGAACTTATGACCCGAATTCAATGAAACTTTATAATGCAGCATCCTAATCAAGGGGACATGCGCATATTGTCAGATCGTTCCAGTCCGATGATTTATCCGGGAGTTATTGCCCTTTTTATATAAAATATAACAAATTTCAATATAATAGTTTCGTTTCCGCGCTAGATCCCAGAAACTAACAACTTGATTTCAATGAAACTTTATATGCAGCACCAAGAGCAAATGTGCATATTGTCAGGTCGTTCCGTTGTGTGTGCATATTGTCAGGTCGTTCCGGTTTGATGGTTTTTCTTGGAGTTATCGTCCTTTTCATTATTATATATATGTCATTTATATGGATATCTAATATTTATGAAAATTGACCCCAAACTTCTACTTCAAACCATAGGTTCTTAATCACTCTGCAATGTGGAGGCAGTACGAACCCTCGGAGCGACTGTGCCCTGGCCTTCAATCCGCGTTTCGGCGAAAACCAGGTGACGAGTTGGGATATTTGTTACGATTACCCGCTGTTTGGTGTATTGCAACAATTGGAATTCTTAGGCGTAGTGTTTAAGGCGTAAAAAAATTATGTTTGTTTCAGGTTACATGACCAAACAAATTAGGGTAGGTAGGTAGGGATTTATTATGTATTATTATTTGTTTATTAAGTAAAAGGTCAACTTCAAGATTCTAAAACTGAATTAATATTCAAAACATATCTGTAATATCTTTAAACATTGTTTTAAAGTGGATTCTATCAAAACTAAACACTTATTTAACCAAAAACACATAAAATTATTGAAAAACATCTAAATAAAAAAAAAATTCTGACGACCCCAATAAAATGTTCTAGGGTCGGGGCATTTTTTAGGGTAGGTCGGGTAACCTGAAACAAACATATTTTGTACGCCTAAGCAAACATTTGAGCCGCTTAGACCATATAGATGGGTTCAATGTGTCCTCGATGACGTTATTATGCTGTCAGTTTGGTTTCTTTGATGAAATCTGGGTCAAGATCAATATTTCAAAAAAGGTTATTATTTCCATATCCTAGCAAATAATATATCAGTAATCAACAATAATCAACAATAACACCACGATTTGTATCTAACATCGAACATATAATTATAATGTATTTAAATAATATTTAACTGTAATATGTAGCCCAACCCTCCCCTCCTAGGAATGAATTCGCGATAAATGTCGCGAATCCCGGACATAATCCCTCTCGGACAAAATTCCTCGTGCTCATTTTCGCATACCCGGAGATAATCCCTCCCGATAATTCCCGACAAAATCCCCCACCCCATATTAAAAACAAAGATATTTTTAGTATTCATATGTATTTATTCACATTATATAATGGTAATACAAATGCTAACAGTACCGATTTTTGTAAAATATTTATTTCTTATAAAAGAGGAAAATAAAGTGGACGTGTGACGGCTGTTTTAACGCCAATATTCTAACAACAAATTGTTAATTCAAGAGGCAATTATATTGAATTTGTACATAATGCAAGACCACCGTTTGTAAATAAATATTATAAAGAAGCAGAGTTATATCTAAAATATTGTGCTTGATTTTGATACTGGATATGGCACAATTATTTTTTTCAACAAGTTTTGTTAATGGAATACAAACACACTTTTAATATGTTGATGGGGGAGGGGGGGGGGATTATGTCACGGTTGTAAAAACAACGGCAGGGATTCTGTCCGGGTACGTAAAATGAAGCGGGAGGGATTATGTCCATAGGCGATTTTGTCCGGATACTAAATGTCTTTTTCAGTTTATGTACAATAACGGTGATCTATACTAATTTGCATTAATACTCAGTTGATGACATACAAACTGGTATTTTAGGTGGTCCGGAACAGTCTCCAGAGCGGCTTATTGGGACCGGAAGAGCGCCACGGAGGCTTCCCCTTCCGCCACGGCGCTTCTGTGGATGTGTCAATCGTGGTTCATGCAGGACACTACACGGTGAGTACTGAATAAGGAATGTATATGAAGGTCTACCATTTTATTGAAAGTGTGTAATGAATGCAGATGAAATATCTGTGCTTCAGTTGGATAGAAACAGAATTACCATTTGGGTCAAATGTAAATAGTATAGGCCTGCAGTCAAATGTGTGTATTTCGTAGTTTATGAAATAGTTCCGCACCTAAGCAGAATTTTATGTTGAAACATCGGAAGTTGGAAAACATCTGCAATGGCTAGTTATTTTTTATATTGCAGTCAATATCTTATAACCGGGTAATGTTCATTTTGGTGTGTGGAACTGGGGTACTCGGGGCTAACCATTCTGTCGGGCATGGTAACTCCTAATCTCATATGCTTGGAATTTAACCCCAATCGCCAATGTGTGAAGCGAGTGCATCAATCACTTAGCTAGCCGAATAACTAGTTGAAATCTTGTACATTAATGTCTAAATGTATACCCCCTGTCGCCTCCCAATCACAGTGACCGCGCAGTTTTCCCACCCACAGGTCCAGGTTGACGGGAGCCACTTCTGCGTCTACGTCCACCGCATCCCGCTGAACCGGGTTAGCCACATCACAGTGGAGCAGGGGATCCGCATCAACGAGATCGTCTTCGATTCGCCCTACCCACATCCGGTGAGCGACACACTTTCTTTACCACCGTCAAGGACGTTATGGTTCTGACGTTTTGTCGCTCAGTTAGGTAGCAACTTTGATCTGTCAGGAAACTTATCTAGTTGACACATTGCCAGGACTGGTATTTATAAAGAATCTTAGTCGAAAATAAAGAAAATCTTACAATTCTCAAATTTAATTATTGGATTTTCTAAAAAGTAATGCATTTCTGGAAGATTTCGACACCTCGTTTGCAATATAATTCAAAGTGTATTAATATTTAGCATTAGTCATGCAAATGTTCCAAAGCATATTGTTGTTTTAAACACAAATTCTAATTTTGACTTATTTTCAACTTAAGTAAAGAAAGGCTTAAGAATCTTTATAAATATGGGCCCAGGGCCCGTATTCAACAACCTATTCTTATACTTTAGAATAAGCATGACGACTATTTTTGAAGCTGTTATTTTCTAGGGGCGCTATAGATTTGAATATTTTTTGGTATTTATCCACACTAAATACAGCGTTCTTTATCTTTAAAAATTTGTTAATGAAATAGGCAATAGTGCTGCCTAGAAAACTTGCAAATGCGAAGTATTTTTTTTAGTCTATGTCTGTTTTTTATTCTTAAGTCTAGGAATGGATTGAGAAAACGGGCACAGATAGTGGTGGTGATCGGATCACCGTTTGGATCCATAAAATTTGTAAAATAACTCATTGTATTGATAAGGTCAGACAGAGAGGTGACGTACCATTTGACAATTTATTTCAAAAGAAATTGTTGGTTTGTTTGTTGGATTTTCCCCCGTTTTTAACAGTATTTCAATCATATCACGGCGGCCAGTTAACCTACTCACCCTTTTCATGGGCAGGCTTAGCCGATTCAAGCGGGTTACCAGTACTAAGTGCACAGACTTGTGCCTGTAACTGACAAAGAATGCCTATGTTTGCGGACGACTGTGCTCTCAGAGTGCTTGTTTTGTTTGTGTCCATAAGTTTCCTTTTATGTGACAGCTTCCGGGTGCCAGGTGAGAAATTTGTTTTATCCCGAATTTTATAAGTACAGCTAAATAATTCGTAATGCGACATCTCATAATGACGACTGACTGACTCTTAATTAAGAGTTAGTTTATAAATATAACTGAATTAATATTTCAGTAAGAATGTGTTGGAACTTTGTCTATATTTCCTTAATAAGACTTGATAGCACATAATTACGACCTAAGCATCTCATATTTACGACTTAGTAATTCGTAAATACGTGATAGACAAATTTGAAACCCTTTACCAAGCAGGAAGTTCGATAACTGGATTTAAAATGGATGATTCACCTGCAACATTTACTTCCCCTTGAATAATACTCGACCTCTTCCATAGAGGTTATCTGACAAATCCCTTGAATAATACTCGTACTCGTCCATTGAGGTTATCTGACAAATCCCTTGAATAATACTCGTACTCTTCCATTGAGGTTATCTGACAAATCCCTTGAATAATACTCGTACTCGTCCATTTAGGTTATCTGACAAATCCCTTGAATAATACTCGTACTCGTCCATTGAGGTTATCTGACAAATCCATTGAATAATACTCGTACTCGTCCATTGAGGTTATCTGACAAATCCCTTGAATAATACTCGTACTCGTCAATTGAGGTTATGTGACAAATCCCTTGAATAATACTCGTACTCGTCCATTGAGGTTATCTGACAAATCCCTTGAATAATACTCGTACTCGTCCATTGAAGTTATCTGACAAATCCTGGTGTGCTATAGCAATGTGTTCATATATAAACACTGGAAGTGTTTCAATGAGTGTTTTAATGAGTGAAAATGTTTCAAACTTACAAATTTACTTTATTATTTAAGCGAACAGTAGTAAATTTCAATGAAACACCTAATGAGATTTTTAAAGATATCTACAACGCCAAGAAAAAGTGTAGACCTTAATAGAAAGTAGGTCGCATAGCCTCCACACGGTAGTATTAGTGATTTCCAAATGTGTTAATGGTTTCGGTGGATAAATGGTAGAAATAACTTATTATTCCATAATTACGCACATTAAATACATTAACAAGCTTTCGGTTAAAATACAAGAACATCATTGTAAGAAGTCATTATGTACACTACAGTATGGCTAGTTTATTAGTACATTGTATCCGTGTCTAATAATGACTTAATGTCTACCGTTTTAGGCGCCTAAGTATCCCGGAAGTGGATCTGTCGTGCCAATCCTTAATCCGGTGCGTGCATCTTTTTATTATGCTTTACCGCTATCTGTAATTGTCAATTGACTTGAATGGACTTACAGGGCAGCATATTTATTGCACAAGGTTTAGTAACTTTATTGTATTTTTATCGAAATTATCGATATATCTGTGTAGCTGTTTTATAGGTGATACATCGACAAGATTACAATATGTTTGTTCAAATACACAATGTATATCTGAACCATCTGTGTTATTGCGGTATTTAGATAAACATTGCACATGTATATCTTGGAAATGTATGCACCAACATGTCTTTTCAGCCCACGCCGTTCGTGTATAACATGGGCACCGTCAACGCGGGCAAGATGATCTTTATTAGCGGTATTCCCCACCCTAACCCAAGCAGGTCAGTCGGTAGTTTCCATGGCAACAACAGCAAAAAATATACGCACACAAAAACTAAAATGCATGTACACATGGTTTTTATTTTATTTTATGTTGCTTTTCTTCAAAATAAAACTCGGATTCAGTATATGTTGTTAATGCACAGAATAAAATTCATATTTAACGCAGTCCTATCAACAACTTCGCCAATTTCAATTGCGCATATATATGTCTACTATCAACTACCCTTTAACTGACTGTAGTGGGGTGGGATGTAGATTAAAACACCGCCTCGAGGTTCGAGTAATTTATGTGACGCCCGAAAATATATCGTGATTTATATATGTAATATATATAAATGAAAACCCTAAAACAAATAACATAGAATTACAATATATCACATCATTCACAAAACAAAAACAAACTTAGAATATACGAAAATTCAAGCATTTCATTAAATAAATTACATTTTAATGAAATAAATGGCATTTACAATAAAAATACATTAATAAATGCAAATACAAATGGAAACAAATGTAAACACACTCACCAGGTTGGATGTATAAAATACAAAAAAAGACATTAAACAATGGCAGCAATGAATGTCTTGCGACTCTAATGCTTAGCAAAATAGGAAAGAAAGCATGGTCAGTTATTACATATCTATAAAAACATGTTATTTCCAAACTGACCAATCAAAATCTTGTTGATTATAAACCTGGCATACTGACTGGACAATACATGAATGACATCACAGTAAATGGCTGGACACACACAGGACAGGGGACTGAATCTCACTAAGGAAGCACATGGACACATACAAGACAAGGGACATAAACACTACATAATACTAGTAAACAAGGGACATAAACACTATATGATATTTGTATAAAAATTGATACAATATAGAATACAAAATTGACCTATTCTACATGACGTTATTACAACAATTCCGCCAAGTGATGAACATTGTGAATATAATTTTGACATCAGCGTTATTAACAGCAGTTAATATCTTCAACATCAGGTTCACCGTCAACATCGAGAGCACACCTAACGGGCCGGACATTGCCTTCCACTGCGACTTCCGCTTCAACGTCGGCCAAGACCATAGCGTGATCGTGCGCAACACCAAGAAGAACAACAACTGGGGGCCAGAAGAACGCGCTCTCAGTTACTTTCCATTGGCACCGAATGCCTTCTTTGAGATGATTGTCCTCTTCGAACAGCACTGCTATAAGGTAGATGTACAACGGAATGTGATTAAGCAGGCAAAATCAAGGCGTTTTGAAGGGCCAAAATAAGTTTAAATTTATGAGACCTTAAATTTTGGTTCTTAATTTTTTAACAGCAAATGAAAGCTTTTATTTTTAATGAGCTAATACCCTTTGTCTGGTACCATAAATAGAGGATATTTATTTGTTTTGGGTGTGATAACGCGTGACATTGTCACCGGAAAGGGAGACAGTTAATATTTTCACGAGCTCTTGCGTGAAAATTGTCTCCCTTTTCGGTGAAACAAACACATTTTCTTTTTAGTTTATGCTTTATTAACATTTGGTTTACATTTTATTGGACATTATCGCGGCAATCGTAACGCAATGACGTCAAAATAATGACGTCATTTCACAATTCGAGCCCGGCATCGATGGCGGTCCGTTTCATTTACTTTATTAAATCGGGACCCCAATAAGTAGCCCCACACTGTGAGTGAGTGATTTTATATAAATAACACATGGCTGAGAGGGTGATTTAAAATAATATCAACCCGAGAAATGTTATATCAACCGAGGCGGTAGCCGAGGTTGATATGACTTTTCAAGGGTTGATTTTATTTATATCACCCTCTGAGCCATGTGTTATTTATTTTATTACACCGAACAATCCGTATAACACTTTGAAATAATAAGTTTGTGATTTTGTTTCACCATAACTTTAATGTAGACTCTATTAATAAATGCTACGCAAGCCGAGGCTTGACATAACCATTTCACAATACAATACTTACTGTATCTAGTTGAAACATTGCAGAATCAGCCTTCCGTACTTTACAATGCTTCGCAGACATGACCTTAACCTTTTACCGGCATGACCATTGAGCGTGTACTGCTATATTTAGACGTGTCAATTTAAAAGATGGCGTGATCGGTACGAAGTTTCTACAGCGCGTTAGATTAAATTGGTTATAAACACGGAGAAATACAGGCGAACGTTATCGTGTGATTCAAACAGGAATAATATACAGTGGATGGAAAGTGTTAAATGGATATCAGATCACATAACGGATAAATGTGTGGCATAATCTGTAAACAAATTGTGCAGCGACGACACAAACCAGTTGTGAATGGACTGATATTATTACATAGGGTTGTGTTGTGTTTAAACACAGAACTAAAGAAACCATGCATCGGTGACGTATAAAATTATTTTGGACGCCAATATTGATACATGTAATCGGATACAGGTTTGGAAAGAAAATACGAATTTATAGATAGGTTTTGACCAGTCATGGCGATTTCGAAAACACATCGCGTTTCTGGTTAGCACGGTTCACATGAAAAATTGAAATAGGAAATGTTATTAAAAGCTTGGTGGAGAAAGAGAAAGAGAATTACAAATGCTTGTAGCTGGATATCAATTGTAAAATGCCGTGGATCGACGTCAGCACTGTGGAGGTAAGAATTGCATAGTCGTCCAATCTTGTTTTGTTTTGAAAAAAAAAAATCGCTGTTCTATTTTTAGCTCCGCGCGAGGGTGATATGACAAAATATTACCCTGGGATATAACTTTTTGTCTATGGACAAAATACACAGAGTGGTCACGTGAGGTGTAATAAAACGATATATCTTACTGATATTTTTCCACATTTCACTACTTAGCATTAAATAAAATTCGACAACAGATCTTAACAAAGATTTAAAATCAGTACATTCTCCAGGGATCTAATGAAACCCCGTGCGTGTATTTATCGCCATATTATGCAGATACTGTTTAAAGAAGCAGTCTAGAAAATAAGTAAATAAAAACTTTGCAGAAATCGTTTCTAATGGACGTATAACCGATCAAAATACAAACAAACGCTTGAATCGGTGCAACAATAACGTTTTGGTAAATTTTTATTGTATATCTTTTGTACGCGATAACTGTGATGCCTGGAGTAAATCAGCATGTTCTGTAAATTGTATATTCCGTAATCCGTTCGTATCAAGCGTTTTCGAACATAGACAGTGTAAAATGCCTTTCGTAAATAAGAAACAGTTTTCAAGCGAATAAACAGCATTAACGTTAATATTAACTATTCCCAAATAACGATGTATTGAATTACATTCCATAGACAGCGGCTTTAAGATTCTGAAAGTTATTAGTAATACCGGTAATTGTTTCATTGGTTGATACTTCAGTCCAATACTAAGGACGTCTGAGATTTGGGAATTGTCGTAGTCGTGAACACTGAAACAACCGTTTCCTGTGATTACAGGTTGCCGTGAACAACAACCATGTTCTGGAGTACAACCACAGGCTGCAACCACTGGGTAAATACACGTTCCTAAGAATTGACGGTGACGTCAGAATTACACAAGTTCGGTTTCAGTGACGTCATAAACATCTCGTCACAGCAGAATATATTTCAGTAGAAAGCGTTGCACGAACGGGCGTTACATTACATGTTTATGAACATTCTTTAACATTTTGGTCACAGTTATTTTCAAGGTCTCTTGACCAAACAATGATTATGACTATTTAGTTCAAACTGTATGATTCTCTACAGGATATTTTTGTTTTGCAGTATTGATTCGCATCTAGACCATAAGAATGTATGCAATAAACATACACTCTAAGGACGCGATAAAAATTATTTTATGTTAAAAGTATTTTATGTGTTGTTAAAATAGTGTTTTGAATCTGTTTTGTATAAATGTATATTATACAGGTGTTATTCCACATTGTGTACAAAGCTCGTGCATAAAAACGCACGTAACAGATCGATTCTGCTGTCCGAGATTCATAAAACTTTTTGTTCGCGAACAATATTGAGTAGAATACAATTTGATTCTCAAACGTTTTGCCGTCGATTAACCACACAAACTAAAACGATTCTGAAATTATGCTTAATAACAAAAGCACGACACAGTAAAAAAGAACCGGCCCTTCTTCGGCGACTACAAGCAAGTAAATCCGAAAACATTGCACTGCTATCGCTCTAATGGACCATGTAATTATAGAAAGAATGATATTTCAATATTTTAAATTCCAAGATTCAACAAGAACACACATGTTGAAAATAGAACATTTAAGAAATAATTTTAATTTTGAGTTGTTTATCTGTTAATAAAAAACGATTTTGAATTCGGATGCGTATGAATTAAACCACGATTCTAACATGACCGGACAGCATATCATGCTATTACCACACGAACTATATAGTTTACAATTTCGGAACTATTTTTTTCTAATTGTTAATTGGCAATTAAACAACGGAAATTTTGCGCGTGTTTTGTTAGAATACAAAATATGTAACATAAAGTAGAGAAAGAAAAACATTTTCATAGCTGTTTAAGGTTTAAATGCTGTATTTAATAAAATGTATCTATCTCAAATAGTCACAATTTTGTCAGTAATTGTATACTTAGATTGACTGTCTAATTATGAATATTATACCTTACATAACTAAGGTTCTTCTTTGCGTATATAAAAGTCAGCGGTCCGTTATTTAGGTTTATTTTAAAATGCCAGATTAGCGGGCCGATAAAATAGTATAGTGCCCGGAGCAAGCGGGCATTATGTCGTGTGAGTGCCCGCTCAGCTCTAGTTGTGTGTAACCTCAGTTCTGGGAGGGAGGCGTTTCATGAATATTTACGATTTTTCTGCGATCGTAAATTACGTATTTACGTATCGAGATTTATGAAGTTGTTAACGATTATTCATACATTCCGTTTCATAAACGAAAGTTTCGTAAATGCACTATCAATATGCGACTACATAGATTATGGTGGTTGTTTACCGAAAATATGGTGACGCAGTCTAACTTTGAATTGACGTCATTGTCGCGCGGTGTTCGAAATAAACAAGTTGAGGAAATTGGTTAAAATAAAGACGTGTACTTAAAATTCTTTAAAATTGATGACATTTACTACAACTAAAAGAGAATTCAAGAAAAAGATTCTTGCAATTCACCGTTGTAATTCCACTACGCAATTTTTAGTGCAAGCTCAGCTGCTGTCAGAATGTCTTTTGTCTTTGAAAAAAAGCTGTATATTTCAGCACAAAATTAAGAAATGTTTAGCGAATTGTATTATAGATCTCATGCTGTTGTTATATTATCATTTTTATTACGAAACTTCTATCCTTAAATGTGCGGTATAATATAAGAAATAGTACATTGGCTTCGGTCCGTTCAACGTTTTTAGGCTGACTGGTCGGTCACTATAATGCGAGAAGGCACTGAGTGGTCTGTACTATTTCTTAATTGGTATGCCACATTATGTCGATTACTATTTAAGGAGTAGATCTTACATTGCCAAATCTCATCTTAAATGTGTAAATGAAGACCACTTCTTTTCTAATCACAATCTAAATTTCTTCTATTGCTGAAAATGTTGCCCGAACAAACTGCTTTTCCACGATGATGAAGATTTACTAAATAGAATTAGACTCCTATTCAATAACTTTTTATTATATGCTTTTCAGTGAAATATCGAATTTTATTGGTGAGATAATTTTTTTATTATATGCTTTTTAGTGAAATACCGGATTTTATTGGTAAAATAAAATGTTATATTTTCATTGTTGGAGCAGTGAAAATCAAAGATTTTATATTTTCACTGCAGTGAAAATGTAACATAAAACGGAATATTTTTCAATAGATAACATAGATTTACCAGAAATGTTTTACCTTCTATGGGAATTCTTTATACACGTACAGTATTTGCATACATATGTTTGCAGAAAACACATTATAGAATTCAACAAAAATGTAATTAAATGAAAACGAGTCACACAATATGACCCGTTTATCCCACCATACTAATTTTGGGATCATTGATAACGTCATTTATTACTTCATTCGTGACGTCAGATTACACGAACTTGTGACGTTTAAGCGTATGTCGCGCATTTGTATTTATTTATTGTCCATAGGGCAAATTCACCAAGGTTCGGACAATCGATATTTTATACCATGGTTCGGACGTTTTATTAATGATGAACTGCCGCTATTTGTATCCCCTACAAGATTCCCGCCGGGTAAAATGGCGCCAAAATTACGTCATCATATAACTTATGAGAAAAATCGGAGCCGATCATGTGATTTTTTTTCTGAAAAATCGGCGCCAAACTTTGAACGGTGTAAGCTGTAAATAGCTGTAACATCAACGCCTTTTTAACGTGTTTATTAAAACAACTTCTGACTGAAAGGTAACTTGATTTACGTAACGATGACACAATAATACGGCTGAAATATGTTTATGTCAATACTATGTGTTTGATTGATATAGTTTTCTTTGCTACAATTATATATTTTTATTTCGACTGCATCGCTAAATAAAAAATGGTGAACTTACCATGGTTCGGACAGCTTCAACAAAGCATTGGACAGCATTCTTTAAGCTTTGGACACTGTCCGAACCATGGAATTCAAATAAATATGAAATGTTTTAAATAAATTTATTGGGGGAAAAATTAAAGCAATAGGCCCTATTTACATGTAATAGGCCTAAATCATCCATTTAGATCATACAAGGTAGATTGTCATTGAAATCGAGCATTATCATATAATTTGCAATAATATTGTGACCTGTTTCAATACGCACATCAAACCATTAATAAGAAATGCCCACACTCGATGTAAATACAAAAATATATAACAGATCTATCTGTTGGAAATACAACTACTATTTTTTAGGTTTCATGACGTCAATCGTCCGATGTCTAGCGCCCAGAGAACTTTGGTTAAAACACCTGTCACGCAAACACGAGAGGACATGCATTAAACATTATTATATAATTATGTATCAATACGAGACAAAATATGAACACCCCAAGCTCGCTGACATTTTTTTAATTCTTAAAGAGCATGTGAATACGAGCTTGTATGCTGTCGCTGTCTTGCAAGACGTTAATTGTAGTTTCATTGAAAATGGAGATTTTGATATAAGCATTGTTTATCTTAGCAAACAGCTTTGCACGGAAATTGCGAGACAAAAGACTTCTCCACTTGGTTGAGGTTGTAAAAATGGAAACCACGTAAATTGTGTGTATCAATAAAAACGTACCGTTAAATTTTCCACATGTTTTATTGATATCCCCGATTAATATTTGTAAATGTTTTAATTTCATTAAAGTAGCTGTCATCCACATATGTAAAGATGGAGATGGTGATAATGCTGTAGGAGATGTTGGTGGTCGTGTTGATGGTAGTGATAATTTTGACATTGTGAATGACTATGTAGACGACAACGGCAATGATATGACGACGACATTCCTGCTACTGCTGTTGCCTATGAATATGACGACAGTGACGATTTTGATGATGATGATGATGATGATGATGAATAAGACGACGATATGATGATGACGATGATAATGATGAGAAAGATGACGGTGACGATGAAGAAGGTGAAGAATATAAAGAATAAGACAACGATGATGATGATGATAATATTCACACAAATCAAGCGTAGACGCGTTTTTTATTGTTTTCAATATTAAATTAGCATGCGTACGTTTTAGGTATGTCATTATGACGACGACGACAACGACGATGATGATGATGATGATGATACATACATACATACAGACCAGCGCTGACGCGCTTTGTATTGTTTTCAATATTAATTGATCGGATTTTCATATAAAATTAACATGCGTACGTTTTAGGTATGCTATTATGACGATGATGACGATGATGATACACACACACAAATCAAGCGCGGACGCGCTTTTTATTGTTTTCAATATTAATTGATCGGATTTTCATATTAAATTAACATGCGTACGTTTTAGGTATGTCATTTCAAAGCAGAAAACGAAAGAACTATCCATCAAAATTGACTGAAGCTGTCGAAGCGGTTAAGTACGGAAAACTATCTGTAAGGGCGGCAGCCGTTCAGTTTGATATTGCGAAATCCGCTATCGGTGATCGGGTCGCTGGAAAAATAGCGCTTTCAGCCAGGGATGGCAAGATACCACACTTGATCCGGAAATTGAGGCGAGCCTCATCGAAGAGGCCCAAGAAAGAGCTGAGAGGGGCATTGGATTCTCCAAAGCCAAGTTTCTACGATACGTTGTTGCCGGTGCGGCTGTGAAAGGTATTCCTTTCAAAAATGTAATTCCTTCAGAAAAATGGTAGTTCTTGTTCAACAAGAGACACTGGTATGTATCTCTGCGATTGCCTGAGTGCACGTCGTCTGTTCGGCACCAGTGCATGCGACCTGAAAAGGTGTCCAAGTATTTTGATACCCTAGAAAGGACACTGACAGACAACAATCTTCTGTCTAGGCCAGATCTCATCTGGAACATGGATGAGACTGGTATCCAGTTTTCTTCTGGCGGTGAGAAGTTTGTCGCCAGGTAAGCTCAAAATGATTTTAAAGGGTCAATAGTATTTGTGTTATTTGAAATTATTTAGCAAAAACTTTTGATAAACTACTTTACGGATGATTAGAATAATATTCGAAACGGACAACTTATAAAGAAGGATGTTAATAGTACTTGACAAAAATGGAAATGTTACACATGTAATTCGTCGATGTCAATTGTTTGTTCTACCAAACTTCTGCATCACAATGCTGCACATGTACACCCATCAAAGCATTGCATACGCAAATAAAAAAAATCTATGTGTGTTCGGTAATTTCTCGCTCACAAATCTTCATTGGAAGTTCTTACTTATAGAACGGGGTCGACGTACCTACGGGTAGACAGCGGCAGCCGTGAGAGTATGACGGTGCTTGCTGGCGGAAGTGCAGCTGTGAAGTATTTGCCGCTGCACAGATTTCCGTGTCAGACTCGGGCTGGACAAAGCAGGTCATGATTTGCATTTGGATTGCGCTGTCCGTATCTGATAGGTGTTAAAATGTGATTAGCGTACTTGTGTCGTGTCAATGTCGTGTCAATGTGACACTCTAACAAATGTCGTCTTGATACAATTCCGAAACCAACTCGTCCACTTTACGACGAGTTATAATTCTCCAGGACTCGTACGAAACTCGAAGCTCAAATTCGACACAGTGTGACAGGGCCCTAAGGGCCTTAACGTTTTATCGTAAAATTATCTGTATGCGATAGCTGAGGATGCCTCTGTAGTAAATAAGCATGTACATTGGTGTTTATTCCGTTCGTACTAAGCGTTTTCGAACATAGACATTATAAAATGCTTTTCGTAAACAAGAAACAGTTTTCATTCGAATAAACGTCATTAACGTTCATTAGAACTAATGCCAAATTAAGATGTTTTGAACTATATTCTGGCTATGGACTGCGGCTTTAAGTGCAAAACGGTGGCGACGTTCTCACGATCAAATACAGTTTAAGTGCAAAACGGTGCCGACGTTCTCACGATCAAATACAGTTTGAGTGCAAAACGGTGGCGACGTTCTCACGATCCAATAAAGTTTGAGTGCAAAACGGTGGCGACCTTCTCACGACCCAATAAAGTTTAAGTACCAAAAGGGCATCAACCGGACATGTCCCATGTGCGCGTTTAGAATGACGTGCCAGTATTCCTACATAATTAACATACTTAAATATAACTGCGCATATAAAATAAAAACAATGCGAAATGCAATGCTTTTATAATATTTAAATGTCAAAATGTGCAAACATACGTTTAAAAATAAATCAGTGTTTTACGTTACCTCTTTGTTCAATGCATAAATCCTAATGGCATTTCAGAAGATTTAAACCTCATGTCAGTCTTTGAACATAATTTTAACACTGACACTTTACAAACAGAAAAAGAACACGTTTTATGGATTTAGTACATATGTACCTCCTGGGCCAATGGGCTGTATATAACATGTATAATAAGTTCACTAAAAAAATTAAAGTACTGCAGAAAAGATGTCACCGCATTATATTTGGTATGCTAATTTAAACAGTTTGTCGTTCTGATTCGTTTTTATTCTTTTACGTGATAATATCTGCCCCCCAAAAACAGAACTTTAAATCGTTATTCGTGGACAAACGCTTAGAACAAACTTAAATAATGGTTTGAAGTGCAACGAAGATCAGGACGACAATGGTGATTTTCGAAACGTATTTAATTTATATAATGCATTAAAACATTGTCAAATAAATAACACCTTCTGCCATCCAAAGCATAAGAAGTGATCTATCAAACGCGACAATGTGTTCATATGTTCATGAATAAACATATGCAAACAACGTATATACTAAACTCATCCAGCCATTTTGAAACAAGACATCCATTTTCAATGCGTTCCGATGCCAATCGAAAAGAACATTACAAATTATAAATTATCTTTTTAACAAATGTCACACATTTATGAAAAGAAAATATTAAAGAAAAATATATAAATACTGGTATATGCACACTTAAGCTGTTAGAAAGAATTGACATTTGAATCGTGCGTGTATTTCTTGATAAATGACATTAATTTAGGCCAAAAAAACACAAATTTTCTGTGATTCAGTCAACCCGACCATACCTAGCGAAAAACCCTTACCCTAAAGTTTTTAGCGACGATTGTTTTCCGTGAAATCCGTATGCGTCAGATGCTTTAGACCGAAATGTGTTTTTAAAAAAGGTTAAAAAAACTCAATCCCGACCCTACTTAACTTATTTGAGACCGTTTCACGAAAAACACAGTTTTGCCGTACCTGCTTTGTACAATATTCCTGACAAATATAGTAACCAAAATGTTTCACCACAAAGTTCATTGACCTCTTTGGTCAATGTTTGGAATTTGGACCTCATCAGAATTAGGAGTTCATTGACCTCTTTGGTCAATGTTTGGAATTTGGACCTCATCAGAATTAGGCCCTTTACCATATGAACAGATTTAATACTAATGTTTACATCCAGTAGTATGGTTCTTCATCTGAGTTATAGTCTATATAATATTGTGTCTCGAAAACGTGTTTAAAAAAGAGATTATATGCTTCTTTTTAATCATGTCATATTTCTTCAGAAAGTTGCTATGCTTTTGCTCGGGTTAACATCCAACTTTCGAGTAATTAAATTTAAATCAACCGAATGCCTTATTCCATTTCGTCACTATTAAATTTGATTTCCAAAGCTAAGAGGTTTTTCATTTACATTTACTGTATATGCTTTGTGATTAATTCTGGACACCGTGTAAGGTTTGTCACTTTTTTTTAACCGTAGTAAACACCCAATGCTTTGAATAAATAGTTCCAAGACAGTGATCCCCGTTCGTAATTGTTTTATGTATACCTGTTTCATGTTTTTCGTTTTGTGTAAGCTGTTGTTTGGGCAATTCGTCACTTGCCGAACAAATAAAGCAAGGTCGGATGCAGCGAGAGTGTTTTTCTTTTTAATTCTGACAAAAATGTTGTAATTCTCACTAGAAGAATAATTTATTTAAGTGTATCAGGTCATTTCTCTAATAAAGAACCAATGGTTAGTACAGTGCAATGCACTGAACATTTGGATTACGTTTGTGTCGACAATATAGGACATGTTCGCATACCATCCAAAAAAAATTTCTTCTTGTTACCATTTTGTGTGTTATTAATCTGTATGAACAATCCAGTCAACAATGTTTCAGTGTTCGCTCACTTTTTTAAATGTGTTTATTGGGTCCTCTAAGTGAATATCTCAGCAATAGATTAAAATGAACTCTAGAAGTAGTAGTAGTAGTAGTAGAAGTAGTAGTAGTAGTAGTAGTAGTAGTAGGAGTAGTAGTAGTAGTAGTAGTAGTAGTAGTAGTGGGAGTAGTAGTAGTAGTAGAAGTAGTAGTAGGAGGAGGAGGAGCAGGAGGAGTAGTAGTAGTAGTAGTAGTAGTAGTAGTAGTAGTAGTAATAGTAGGAGTAGGAGTAGTAGTAATAGTAGGAGTAGGAGTAGTAGTAATAGTAGGAGTAGGAGTAGCAGTAATAGGAGTAGGAGTAGGAGTAGGAGTAGGAGAAGGAGTAGTAGTAGTAGTAGTAGTAGTATGAGGAGAAGGAGTAGGAGGAGTAGGAGTAGGAGTCGGAGTAGGAGTAGGAGTCGGAGTAGGAGTATGAGTCGGAGTAGGAGTAGGAGTAGGAGTAGGAGTAGGAGTAGGAGTAGGAGTAGGAGTAGGAGTAGGAGTAGGAGTAGTAGCAGTATGAGTAGTAGGAGTAGGAGGAGGAGTAGGAGTAGGAGTAGGAGTAGCAGGAGTAGTAGGAGTAGTAGTAGTAGTAGTAGTAGTAGTAGTAGTAGTAGTAGTAGGAGTAGTAGTAGTAGTAGTAGGAGTAGTAGGAGGAGGAGTAGGAGTAGGAATAGGAGGAGGAGTAGGAGTAGGAGTAGGAGTAGGAGTAGGAGTAGCAGGAGTAGTAGTAGTAGTAGGAGTAGTAGTAGTAGTAGTAGGAGTAGTAATAGTAGTAGTAGTAGTAGGAGTAGTAGTAGTAGTAGTAGTAGTAGTAGAAGTAGTAGTAGTAGTAGTAGTAGTAGTAGTAGTAGTAGTAGTAGTAGTAGTAGTAGGAGTAGTAGTAGTAGTAGTAGTAGTAGGAGTAGTAGTAGTAGGAGTAGTAGAAGTAGTAGTAGTAGTAGTAGGAGTAGGAGTAGTAGTAGTAGTAGGAGTAGTAGTAGGAGTAGTAGTAGTAGTAGTAGTAGTAGGAGTAGTAGTAGTAGGAGTAGTAGTAGTAGGAGTAGAGTAGTAGGAGTAGGAGTAGTAGTAGGAGTAGTAGTAGTAGGAGTAGGAGTAGGAGTAGGAGTAGTAGTAGTAGTAGGAGTAGTAGTAGGAGTAGTAGTAGGAGTAGTAGTAGTAGTAGTAGTAGTAGTAGGAGTAGTAGTAGTAGTAGTAGTAGTAGTAGGAGTAGTAGTAGTAGTAGTAGTAGTAGTAGGAGTAGTAGTAGTAGTAGTAGTAGTAGGAGTAGTAGTAGTAGTAGTAGTAGTAGTAGGAGTAGTAGTAGTAGTAGTAGTAGTAGTAGGAGTAGTAGTAGTAGGAGTAGTAGAAGTAGTAGTAGTAGTAGTAGGAGTAGGAGTAGTAGTAGTAGTAGGAGTAGTAGTAGGAGTAGTAGTAGTAGTAGTAGTAGTAGGAGTAGTAGTAGTAGGAGTAGTAGTAGTAGGAGTAGAGTAGTAGGAGTAGGAGTAGTAGTAGTAGTAGTAGTAGTAGGAGTAGTAGTAGTAGTAGGAGTATGAGTAGGAGTAGGAGTAGGAGTAGGAGTAGGAGTAGTAGTATAGTAGTAGGAGTAGTAGTAGTAGGAGTAGAGTAGTAGGAGTAGGAGTAGTAGGAGTAGAGTAGTAGGAGTAGGAGTAGTAGTAGTAATAGTATATAAACATTTCATTATTGGTACAAACAACCATATTTGGGTCAAAATATAAATACAAAACGAGATAACTAAAAACGTTACAATAACAATGCCAGCTGAGGATTTTACTGTTTCCACGTTGTTTTGATTGTCCGCCATATTAATTAACACCTGTGATTTGACTATGGTCACGTAGAACTTTGTGAAGGCAGCGATTTGATACGAGCTATGCTCGGAACCAGCCAAGGTCCGTATAAACCAACCCATTCTTAGACTTAAAAATAAAGAATTGACTTAGTCTCAAGAAATAATACTTGTGCATTTGCAAATATGTCGGATACCAATGTTGCTTACAGTATGCCATTTACAAATCATTCTAAATAACCAATACTCAAATTAGCGTTGGTGAATACTAATTCTAACACGGCACGCGGCTAGTTGTCAATAGATAAAGTAGGAAAATAACTCTGGGTTATTCTGCAACAAGCTATGGCCGGAGCCTAATGTTCTGAAAATAGTTCCGGAATTTCAAAGCAAATGTTCCGTAAAATGCACGTGCGTATACGGGCGATAGCAACATTGTGACAAACAAATCATGTCTGCATTATGTAGCGCAATAAACTACATTTGTACTACATATTTTATATTTAAGTTCACAACAACTTTGTTAATATGCTTTTAATGTGCGCTTGTTAACATAATATTTTCACTGTATTTATCAATAAGTATGACTTCATTGGCTAAATGTTTATCAATAAAGCTGACGTCATTTTGAATTGTTATTTATTGAAGTCACATAAACAAACGAGTTTATGTACTTTGCGCAAAATGGTCGTTCCGATGCTGGTTATCAAACAACTCGGGCTATCGACCTCGTGGTTTAATTCCTACGCATCGGAACTCCAAACCGTTGGTTATTACCGCAATAACCAACTCATACTTGTCAATTATTTCTTAAGTAAAATTCTAATTAACACTTTAGCTACGAATCGAATTGTAAATACGGGCCCAAATCTCCGCGCGGAGGCTAAGCTCATTTACGGACCGGTGTGCACACAATGCCCTCTACCAATATCCACGTGACCATAGCGTGTCACCTATTAAGCTGAATAAAACTATTGTATACATATATATATTGTTGTCAGCTGCTGAAAAAAAACGCTTATCTAAACTAAAACTCTTTCCCTCATGCATATGTTTACTGTTTGTGTTTTGAAGCTTGTTTTGTGATCCAACGCAAATATGACACTGGCACTTGAAGGACTCATCATCATTATCAGTTGGTCAGGCTCGAGTAGTTTTTCCACCCATTAAATTTTAAGGTCAATTGAAAAAAATAAAAGAATGTCACATCAAAACTAAAGTTTAGAAAATAGAAGAGTGATAATTGATTGAAACACATGCAATACAAAAGTGGCGGTTTAGCCAGTGCGTGTATATCAGGTATGAACTGCATGTCTGCAAATTGCTTTCAACAACATTCAACAAAACAAGCATGTTCTATATAGACGAATAACTACCATCCTAAAACAGAAAATAAACAGGTGCTATCTATGATAATTATAAGTTGTTGTTGTTGTTGTTGATGATGATAATGATGATGATGATGATGATGATGATGATGATGATGATGATGATGATGATGATGATGATGATGATGAAGAAGATGATGATGATAATGGTGATAATAATGATCATGATGATGATCATGATAATGTATCATATCAACGCACTTTGGAGTTATTATAGTTAACACCAAGCATCGAATGCACTATGGTGTTTAGCACCAAAGTTGGGTTGACACCATATTGCATTCCTAGGCTAAAGCACTTCGGTGTTCAACAGCATAGTGCGTAACGCCAAAGTTGGGCTGACACCATATTGCATTCCTAGGCTAAAGCACTTCGGTGTTCAACAGCATAGTGCGTAACGCCAAAGTTGGGCTGACACCATATTGCATTCCTAGGCTAAAGCACTTCGGTGTTCAACAGCATAGTGCGTAACGCCAAAGTTGGGCTGACACCATATTGCATTCCTAGGCTAAAGCACTTCGGTGTTCAACAGCATAGTGCGTAACGCCAAAGTTGGGCTGACACCATATTGCATTCCTAGGCTAAAGCACTTCGGTGTTCAACAGCATAGTGCGTAACGCCAAAGTTGGGCTGACACCATATTGCATTCCTAGGCTAAAGCACTTCGGTGTTCAACAGCATAGTGCGTAACGCCAAAGTTGGGCTGACACCATATTGCATTCCTAGGCTAAAGCACTTCGGTGTTCAACAGCATAGTGCGTAACGCCAAAGTTGGGCTGACACCATATTGCATTCCTAGGCTAAAGCACTTCGGTGTTCAACAGCATAGTGCGTAACGCCAAAGTTGGGATGACACCAAAGTCCGTTGCTACAGAGGACATGTATCTCAAGTCTGCATGTCATTGTAGTACTCAATGAGTTTACATTTTACTTCTTGAGTTGCAAGGATTTGTTGGTAGTCCATTTGTCTTTGGTAACCCTAAACTTCCAAAGGTAATTACCACTGCGAGGTGTTAACGGAAATAGGCTCCTTCATAACCCAACAGGAGAAGCATTAAAATAAGCGTTATTTTACTGACGATTGTTTTCTAATCCACGTTGTACCATTGCATATAATGAACGGTAATCATATTTTCGCCGAGCCCGGCTAGCTCAGTTGGGAGAGCGGGGGATCGTGAGCTCGAACCCCAGCCCGGCCACATAACTTGTGTGGGGATTGGTCATGAAATTATTTCTACTACCATTTTCCCCCTAGATCGGCTAAACTTGCCCAGGAAAAGTGTGAGTAGGTGTGAGTAGGTTAACTTACCGCCTTGATATGACTGAAATACTGTTAAAACGGCGAAAATTCCCAACAACAAACAAAACATATGTTCGTAGGTCTCCAAAAATAAGTTAAATCTTATCAGAGAGTTCGATTGAAAACCCCTTACTTGCTTATGTCAACCAAACGAGCACTTTATAATGTCTGTCGACTGTAGTGCAGTCGTGTAAAATACAGGTTGGGTGGTTTAAATACATTCAATGTAATACGCTTGTAACACCGGTGTCACTCGAAACTTCAACGTCCTACACAACTAGAATAATAAACTTTAGCTTTATTCGATCGCTATTTTAGCAAACGTTTATTCGATCGTTGTTTTTAGAACGCTATGTATTTCAATGTGACGACATACCAAATTATGACGTTTTTAACAAGAAACCGGTTGTTAAATATGGAAAACCTAAGCTAATTTTTTTATTTTTGACATATTTTCACGTCGTTTAGATCTTAGATCTTTAATGAGCTCAGCATATTAGGATAAATAGAATATTATGTGAGTGTTGGATAGATATCAAGTGTATTATGCTCGGCTCGAAACAGGATAGCGCTAGGCAAGCCTAGCGCTACCATGTTTCTCAGCCTCGCATGATAATCTTGATCTTTATCCTCACTCATATCATATTCTCTATATCCATGCAGGCACGAAGTTCCACGTGACCATAGACAACCACATGGCGTGAATTAAAATCTTGGACAAACAGAAGAAAAAAGCATGGACACCGTATAATCTTTACGCTTTTATGTATCCTTTTTTATTTATCTCTTTTTGTTTTTATATGTATATATATGGATCAACAATGAAACATTTATGTGGGAGTTATATAAAATAATAATAATTAATTAAAATGTTCTTAAAATAAATCCGCAAAATCTCACTCGTGTTGGCAGCGGTTACTGAAGAACGCCAAGGGGAAAGTAACCCCTGCAAGGAGTTTGGAAGAAAACAACGTGGACACCGTAAAATCCTACGATGTATTTTTTTCTTTTACCCCTCAATATATACCAATAACGCAATATTTTAGTGGGAGTTTTATCAAATATTAATACAAAATATATAATCAATCTAAAAACAGACCGTTCCAAATCAGAAAGGATTTTATTATTGGCGGCAGTGGTTATTGAAAACAGCTAAGGGAAAATTAACCGCTGCGAGGAGTTTGGGTTTATACGAGTACTGGAGTACCCAGCTATCGGGTCGCGTTGGGTAACACTATAACCTGGGTAGCAAATCAGTACTGTCTATCGGGTCGCGTTGGGTAACACTATAACCTGGGTAGAAAATAAGTACTCGGGTACCCGCGCTATGCGTTGTATCACAATACAATGTTTTGTGTCATTTAATAAATAATTTTTGTTTTATCATTGTTTATCGGCCAATAAACAACTATTTGGAGTTGTGGTGCGTAGGAATTAAACCACGAGGGCGTTAGCCCGAGTTGTTTTAAAGCCGTGCATCAGAACGACAAAGAGTTGTTTATTAATGTAATATCAGTTCGATTCTAACATGATTTATTTGACATATATTTATGCACTTTGTTATTAGAAATACTTTTTACTAAGGTTCGCTCATAATCGGAACTACTTTTTGCGTTGTATATTGGGTAGTTTAACAACGATAATTGTGTTCTCTGTCTATAGAAAAAATAAAGTGTATTATGTTAGAATTAATTGTAAACCTTAATAACTCACCTTTTGCATAAGCTGAAGACCACAATATGTGTACGCCCTCAATCATTGAGAACATTGTTATATAAATATATCATTCAACCTTGTGAACGGCATGTATAGTTTCATATAAGAATAAGATACAGGTATTATTATCAATGGACTTCAATTCATTTGATGGATTGTTTTAGCCGTAGCACGGTCAATAGATGAAACCATTACGGGCGCCATCGAGTCGAGCCGGACGAGTATTAAATGTCCACCCTTCACAAACGTTCGTAGTGGAATTATAGCTTGGCTAGGGCATAGGGCATCAGTGGATCAATGATGCGCGAATTGTTCTCGGCCAGGAGTGGGGTTTTGCACAACTGGAAACTGATTTTTCCCCACACTACACCTCACCCCCAATAGTTTGCATGCATTGACCGTTTCAAGGCACTGAACCCAGTTTTAAATCATGCTTGGTCTGTGTTTTGTGTCTGCTTAATTTGTGTTGTGTAACAATTGGCCACTTTCCTAATATCAAAAGGAGGTTGGACATTTGGTTTCTCTACAGCTTAGGCAAAAATTGTGCGTTTCGGGGAAACTGTCTCCGAAAAGAAGGTATGGTCGGGCTTGTTTATTAAGCCTTTTTAAGACATATTTCGGTAAAAAAAAAAAACATTTACAATTATCTAAAATCTTACTAATACGGTTTTCAGGGAAAACAATCGTCGCTAAAAACTTAAGAATCGGAGCTTTTTCGCTAGGTCAGAACGGGTTGCCCGAAACACATATTATGGTTTGGCCTTATCGTTTGTTATTGGAGTTTGAGTATACCTTACTTGTGTTTGTATTCAACCTGGGGCCGTATTCCAGAAACCTCTTAAGTAATATTTTATCCTTAACCTTAAAATCCACATTTTATTCAACTGTTTATTTCGTTTTTACAGTGCCTTGTGCTAAGTATTTATTAATAATCACCTGCAATATTAATTTGTGTATACACTTAGGATGTTTCGAGAATATAGCCGAGGTTGTTTTTGTTTTTTTTTTTGCTTTTTCGGTTCCTTGGTGATAAAATGGCGCCTTAGGTATCGATCTGTTTTGCGGTTGGTAGAGAGGCGTACAGTTTGTACAGCGTGTAGAATGCTTCGCGCTATCTTAGGCCAATTTATTCATTTATTTATATATTTCTCGTTTTTTCATTTATTAATTCATATGTTCATTCATTCATTCGTGCAGCCATTTGTAAACCCATTCATTCATGAAAATTGTCTAACGAGTGACGTGTTTAATCTCATAGATGAATAACTTATTAAGCAGTGTTTCGTTTTGAACATTTGTTTATAGTTTGTTTAAAGTTGAAAGCTTTATTTTGTAAAAACTGAATATGTATGCGCAGTTGAACTCAGATTTTTTAATAGAGCAGGGCAATGACATAGCGACATAGCGAAACTTTACATCGTTTTTTAATAAAATGTATTACTGAATCGCAATAAAAATAAATAAACCATGACAAAAAGCGTTAAATCGCAAATACGTTTAAGCCATAGGTACAAACATGAACTAGAATACCAAATACCATTATATAATGTAAATACTAATACATGCATATCATTACGATTTTGAAGAAAAAAAAACGTATTCTTATAATTGAGAAAAAAATACGTATGAAACGAATAAGCATGCAATAGGCATATCGATGCAGTCATTTAAATCGATGCAATAAAATACCATTAGTATAGTTTTAAAGATAACAATTTGTTGTTTTTTTCAAACTATGAATTTGTCTTTAATTGCTAAATTTGAATTCTCCAAAAGTTATTTAGTTTACAACCCTATTTCAGACATATTCTTACAAACACAATCAAAACACACAAACTACTTTTTTTATTTCCCTGCATAGTGATTTAAATTCTGAATGAATTCACATCGTTTAACACATTTGTAAAATAATTAAAAATATTATATAATCCACCGATTAAACGCACGTGAGGATTTGCCTATCCGTCTTACGTAACTACTGAAATGAATAAATTCCCCCAAAACTCAGAAGCTCGTTCGCTGGTTTTGTTGTGCAATTTGTCAGGCGTTCACTATGCATATCATGCTTGGTTGTACAGTTATACAACAGACGCTTGTACTATATGTTCTGATTCATGACCCTATAAGGACATTGAAATAGCTGTCCGCATATCCTTGTCAAGAGCGTCTCACGTTGGGCATTCTTCCATTTACATGTTTGTGTCATTTTCGTTCTAATTCATAGAACTCATGTACCACTTATGTAAGTTTCGTCTATAAAATATCTCTTTGACATTACGCCCATTTCGCATGGGTAGCTCCCCCTAAAGGAGCTCATTGGCTGTGAGGAGATTGGGATCATGTGGTTCTGGATCACATGCTTTGGTGATGAAGATATTTCAGGCAAGGCATCAGCCGTTCCGTCGCACTCATTGTGTGGATCTGCCCTGGTACGTCTCGGGGAAAAAAAGTGTTCAGCCATGCTAGCCCGATGAGTTGTTGGTTTGGGCATCTGGTGTGCGGTTCTTACTGTTGCAAGTGCGCAGCAGTGCCCAAGGAATGCGTTTGAAAAGCCGCAAGAGGTTTTAGACTGCGAGCAACGTGCACAGGTAATATATTCTAAATTAAGTTTAAATTGTCTTTCAGTTTATTTTAAAATTTATTTTCTTGACTGTCAAGGAAGATATTTATTTTAACAAACAACCAGGCATGATAAAGATTATCTAGGATATATTGTACCCTTTGATTTAATATTTTGCAGCATTTCCGATTTATACACTGGTTTTAAAACCAACGTTCTTTCAGCTAAATTTTTTTTTTTATTTGGTTTAGCAGGAAGATGTAGAATAATATATTAAGTTTTATTCAGTTTAAAATAAAATATACAACAAAGCTATGTAATCTGGCTTTTTACACCCTACATTACGTCTTCTTCCTGAAATTGCATGACGATGATCTGAAAATTGAACTATATGATGCTATGTCTTTAAAGCTTTTTATAAAAAAAACGAGATGTAATTGATACTTGTTTTTTGTTTCATTTCATCGTGCCTCAGAAAGTTGCAATTCTGCTTTTGTTTGCATCTAGCCAGTGAGTATTAAATGGTAATTAAATTGAATAATATTCTCATTTATTGCTGTTTAATTTGAAATGCGATGCTATGAGTTTAATTTTTATTTACACTTACATGTTTTGTGAATAAGTCTGGGTCAAGTGTGAGGTTCGTGCGCACATTAACCGGTTTAAACCCTCAACGCTTTGCATTGACCGTTCCAAGGCGGTGACCCCAGTTTTATTCATGTGTGTTTTGTCTTTAATATGTGTTTTTGTGATGTCCTGTGCATTGTTCTTGGCAATGGGTCACTTGCCATAAATAAAAGACCTCGGGCTGCTAATAAGAGTTCTCTCCTGCTGTCGCAACTGGAGTTTTGCTTTGTTTATATTTAGCATAAGATTCTTTGCAATACATAGTACAAAATGGATTTGAAAAGAAAAGTTAGTAACGTGCATTCTAATTTTCCAGTAAGATGCAATATTTGTAATACTGTTATGGGATATTCTCATTAATCTTGATAAAATGTCACATATCCCTTTATCAGAATGTTATCTGTGAAAATGCATCGTTACTAGCTTGGGAAGAAATTAAGCAGAAATCAAATATTTTATACTACAATATAAAACTAAAACGGCAATCATTTTGTGTATACTACAATTCGTGTCGAATAGTTATTTGTGAATATAAAGGGACTTGTTCACAGATTGTTATAATTTTAAATTGTGGCATTAAACGCCCTAACTTGACAAATTAAAGAATGTGAACTCAAGAACTGAAGTACTATAACAAGAAAAGCATACAAAAAAAGAGAAAAAATTGTCGTTGTGATGCTTGGCTATTACACAATTTGGACTAATGCGTTAGTGGTTTAATTCCTACGCATCATAACTCCAAATCGTTGTTTATTGGCCGATAAACAGCAATAAATTTATTATATTCTACGTTGTTTTATGTATAACTTTTAACCATAATACATGCACATTTAACTCGAATTATACCTTAAACGGATGCAAGCGATTGATATTTAACTATTTAACTGTTGGATCAGGTTTACATGTAATTAATAGCATGGGTGTCACATGAACTGAATGCAAAGTAAATATATGTTCACCTCGTGTTTTAGAATGAAAAGTATTGTGGAGTTTCATTTACACGTTAAAGGGAGTCTATACGGTTTCAGTATGAACAGTGTTTAACCTAAACATACAAGAAATTATAGCAGCAGTCCAGAAATATGTTAGTAAAAATAACACTTTGCAGAAATCGTTTCTAATGGATCTTACCGATCAAAATACAAAAAAAAACGCACTGAAATCGGTAAAATAATAACGTTTTGGTAACTCTTTATCGTTTAGTTATCTATACGCGATAGCTGGTGATGCCTCTGGAGTGTAATCAACATGAACTTTAGTGTATATTCTGTTCGTACCAAGCGTTTTCGAACATTGACATTATTTAATGCATTTCTAAAATAAGAAATGGTTTTCAGCCGAATAAATGGCATAGACGTTTATTATAACTAATGCCAAATTTAAGGTGCATCGAATTATATTTTATGGACTGAGGCTTTAAAAGTATTGTGAAGTTTTTTGTACGCGTTTAAGGGTGTCTATACGAATTTCAGTATGAACAATGTTTAACCTAACCATTCAACAAATTAAATCAGTCATCCGTGACACATTTTACATCGCTTATTGCTGTTTGTATCGTCTTAGCAATAATTATTCGGTATATCGGACTTTTTGACAGTACAGCCCAAAATTATAACTCGCTTAAATATTTTAAACATAGTTTTTCGTAAAGCTTCCATCGTATTAAATCATAATATATGATGAATAACTTTATAGAACAACTATTCACGTTGTTGTTGTTTATATTATATCTAGGCATTAAGGACGTTGATATTAACACTTTACACTGGAGTGACTAATTTCTGAAGCTCACCGTTACTTGTATATTCGATGTAGCATAAACGACGACCAAAACTTTGAAACATTAGATAACTGTAGTAACCCAGTAGTTATTGCATTCGGTGTAACTAAAAACGAAGAAATCGTAGTGAGCATGCTTTGAAGTGATTTTTCGAAAATTATTTCATGTGGCATACAAACAAATAAAACACAAACAGCGAAATAACAGTCTTCATGCATAATTTTTTTTTATGTACTAGAAATAATTTAATTTCATAAAATGAATTATTGAAAATTACAATGCATCATATACTGCAGATATGAAACTAGTGAGCATAAGGAATGTTTCTTTTCATTTCGTGGATATATCAGGCACGCGTATTTCGGTTAGAGAAACGCATTTAAGTCATTCGTGTTTTAATTACCGGTATATTTGTTAATACTAATACGTTCTGTCTGGTTGTTTGATTTGTTATTTTGAAGTTTAGTATAACTTTAACGAAACATTTTACTTAATCGACTCTTTACTCTAAACGTTCAGTAATTGCATCATGATTGTGAAGGTTATTGCTACATGAACAAAACATGTTTACGTAATCAACACTTTCTCATGTCGCCATGAGACGTTATGGTGTAATGGCACGCACAATGAACATATGAAAAGACATTGACGTTTGTAAAATGTTATATGTTGCGTTAAGATTACAATAGAAATATGTTGTGATAAATTGGTTTGAAATTGTGTCTTTAGTGTGCAGCAATTAGCATGAAACTTGAATTAATTACCTATAGCAATTCAGCGATATCATACAGGTGGTGGTAAAATGTTTTGCCTGCAAAAACTTGAACATTGTTAAATTTAACGATAACATCCACACGGTGTGTGCATTTTCAATGTCAACGAACGAAAGGTGTTCCAAAGGGGGCAATATCATAACAAATATGAAGTAAAACATAATATTGGCATTAATTAAGGTAAAAATAATGTATACAATAGGAAACGGGTTTATGAATTCTAAGAAAAAAATGGTGTGTGTGTTTTAATTTAGACTAGTGGTTCCGATAGGAAAATAAATTTTACATTCAGACCATTTGATTGTTTGCGCACAATTTCTGGATGGGTGGAAATAGTAGTTAATATAATGGAGAGTAAGTTGGTTCCTTGTTCCTTGTTCCGTATTCGAACAAGGAACAAGGAACAGTTCCTTATTCCTTATTCAAACTAAATATATTTGATACAAACTATTTAACAAAGAAAATACACACAATTGTTGAGTATATAAAAACAAAGCCAAATATAAAATAATTCATTATATAATTCACGAATAAGGAATAAGGAACCAGTTCCTTATTCCTTATTCAAACCGAATGAGGAACTGGCATTTTCTAAATTAAAATACATTTATAGTGAACCAAAGTGGCAACATACATATGAAAAATCATTTTTATATATTGAGAATGATAAAATATTTATTATAAAAAATTTCAGCTTAGTTTAGTAATTGAAAGCCCAGTTCCTTTTTCGCGGCCGAATCAGGAACAAGGAACCAGTTCCTTATTCCTTATTCAAAACCGAATACGGAACTGGCATTTTTTTTAACTTAAAACAATATTTATAATGAACCAAAGAGGGCCACATACATATGAAAGTCATTGTAAATATATAAATAATTATAATATAGTCATTGTAACACATTTCAGCTTAGTACAGTAATTGAAAACCCAGTTCCTTTTTGGCGTCCGAATCAGGAACAAGGAACCAGTTCCTTATTCCTTATTCAAATTGAATAAGGAACTGGCATTTTTTAACTTAAAAAATGTCTATAATGAACCAAAGAGGGCCACATACATATGAAAGTCATTGTAAATATATAAATAATTATAAAATAGTCATTGTAACACATTTCAGCTTACAACAATAATTGAAAACCCAGTTCCTTTTTGCTGCCGAATCAGGAACAAGAAACTAGTTCCTTGTTCCTGATTCAAACTGAATAAGGAACTGGCTTTTTTACATTAAAACATATTTAAAATGAACCAAATTGGGCCACATACATACGAAAATCGTTGTGTATACATGTAGAATAATAAATTATATATTACAAAACATTTCTATTTACTTCAGTAATTGAAAACCCAGTTCCTTTTTCGCGGCCGAATCAGGAACAAGGAACCAGTTCCTTGTTCCTGATTCAAACTGAATAAGGAACTGGCTTTTTTTACATTAAAACATATTTAAAATGAACCAAATTGGGCCACACACATATGAAAATCGTTGTGTAGACATGTAGAATAATAAATTATATATTACAAAACATTTATATTAACTTCAGTCATTGAAACCCCAGTTCCTTTTTGGCGGCCGAATCAGGAACAAGGAACCAGTTCCTTATTCCTTATTCAAATTGAATAAGGAACTGGCATTTTTTAACTTAAAAAATGTCTATAATGAACCAAAGAGGGCCACATACATATGAAAGTCATTGTAAATATATAAATAATTATAAAATAGTCATTGTAACACATTTCAGCTTACAACAGTAATTGAAAACCCAGTTCCTTTTTGCTGCCGAATCAGGAACAAGGAACCAGTTCCTTGTTCCTGATTCAAACTGAATAAGGAACTGGCTTTTTTTACATTAAAACATATTTAAAATGAACCAAATTGGGCCACATACATATGAAAATCTTTGTGTAGACATGTAGAATAATAAATTATATATTACAAAACATTTCTATTAACTTCAGTCATTGAAAACCCAGTTCCTTTTTCGCGGCCGAATCAGGAACAAGGAACCAGTTCCTTGTTCCTCATTCAAACTGAATAAGGAACTGGCTTTTTTTTACATTAAAACATATTTAAAATGAACCAAATTGGGCCACATACATATCAAAATCGTTTTGTAGACATGTAGAATAATAAATTATATATTACAAAACATTTCTATTAACTTCAGTCATTGAAAACCCAGTTCCTTTTTCGCGGCCGAATCAGGAACAAGGAACCAGTTCCTTGTTCCTGATTCAAACTGAATAAGGAACTGGCTTTTTTTACATTAAAACATATTTAAAATGAACCAAATAGGGCCACATACATATGAAAATCGTTGTGTATACATGTAGAATAATAAATTATATATTACAACACATTTCTACTTACTTCAGTAATTGAAAACCCGGTTCCGTTTTCGCGGCCGAATCAGGAACAAGGAACCAGTTCTTTATTCCTTATTCAAATTGAATAAGGAACTGGCTTTTTTTTTTTAAACTTAAAACATATTTAAAATGAACCAAATTGGGCCATATGCATATTTAAATCGTTGTATATACATGTAGAATAATTAATGATGTATTACAAAACATTTCTACTTAGTTCAGTAATTGAAAACCCAGTTCCTTTTTCGAGGCCGAATCAGGAACAAGGAACCAGTTCCTTTTTCATTATTCAAATTCAATAAGGAACTGGCTTTTTTTTACTTAAAACATATTTAAAACGAGGATAAACCGAATAAAGAACTTGCGTTTTCTTACCTCAAAATAAATTGAAATGATTCAAGTCTACAATTTAATTTTGATAATCATTGTGCAATTACTTACAATATTACAAATAGTAATCGGAAGCCATAGTGTTTTTTTTATTTCTTTAAAACACAGTTCCTTTTTCGCGACTGAATAAGAAAAATCTGAACCAGTTATTTCTTTATTCCTTATTCAAACAGAATAAGGAACTGGCATATTTCTAACGAATAAAACATTACTAGTACCATAATGTATTGCAAACGTTTATCTATCACGGATTATTCAAAGATTAAAAACGTTGTGTTGATCGGGATTTAGTCAATGGCGATCGAGGGTCATATATTGCCCCATTTCTGTACAACTATGATTAAACATTGTTTCATAAAACAGTGATTATTTGAACGATTATAACGGTCCTTTATGTTTTGGGAGCGGATTTCAGTAGCATATTTCATCAGTCTATGATAATTGGTGTTCACTCAACAACATAGGTTTATTCTTACAGGAATCGGACATTACTGTGGATACCATCGACTTAATGATAAAGTGTAACGCAACCACAGTTGTATCGTGTCGTAACGGAGTGCATTAATTCTTGATAATCGTAAGGTAACGAATAAACTTGTACAAAAACGCACTAATTCGGAAAACACGATCGTGATGATCGTGTAGGATCAAGACCCAATCGAGGACTGATTCAAAACACTCTCAACGGACCTATGTAATCGTATCTGAAATAGAGCTCAGATCGTGGCACCTGTTGTTGTCAAACCGTGAACATAATGCAATTGAGCGCGAGCATTTCAGCCTATCAAAAAGGACACGCATCACATCATATCTAAGCTTATATTACCCGAGAGAACGACCACACTCATTTACGATGGGAACTTAGGCTAGCATAGGCCTTAGCATGAAATCTCAGAAATAATGCTAAGATCGGTCAAGTTGGGCCAATCGACAGTGCGAAAATAGCTTTAGCTCAATTGGGATATGTTAACGTCGCAATAATCATTATAAGTGAAAAAAAAAATCGGTGTTTAATGCTTTTCTATGCTTCGGGTCCTGTCGTTTCTCAAAATTTCATCACTTGGTAAAGTCCATTTTATTTGGTGAATACATTTGTACATTAAAGGGGCATATCTACGGCTTATATCTTACAAGATAATCAAAAATAAAAATATATTTTCAGAAATATTTATTAAATGATTGCTTGATACACAAGTTCTGTTTCTTTAAACGCTCAAGAACATATTTAATTTTATTATTATAAAAACGTTGTCCACGGGACACTTTTCGCGGGCGCTGGAAAATACGTAGTTGTAGTAAAATCTTTATGAATGAAATGTACATGAAGTACCGCTAAACGCATGCGTACTTCTGATCCCATTGATGAAAAGCAGAAAATATTTCATTGAAGTGAACGGATTCTGAGGGTGCGGGTTGAATCCCACTAGTACCCGGTATCGGTCTTATTTTTTACACCTTTTTATAATGTTCGGCCGCGAAAAAGGAACTGGGTTTGCAATGACTGAAGTTAATAGAAATGTTTTGTAATATATAATTTATTATTCTACATGTCTACAAAACGATTTTGATATGTATGTGGCCCAATTTGGTTCATTTTAAATATGTTTTAATGTAAAAAAAGCCAGTTCCTTATTCAGTTTGAATCAGGAACAAGGAACTGGTTCCTTGTTCCTGATTCGGCCGCGAAAAAGGAACTGGGTTTTCAATGACTGAAGTTAATAGAAATGTTTTGTAATATATAATTTATTATTCTACATGTCTACACAACGATTTTCATATGTATGTGGCCCAATTTGGTTCATTTTAAATATGTTTTAATGTAAAAAAGCCAGTTCCTTATTCAGTTTGAATGAGGAACAAGGAACTGGTTCCTTGTTCCTGATTCGGCCGCGAAAAAGGAACTGGGTTTTCAATGACTGAAGTTAATAGAAATGTTTTGTAATATATAATTTATTATTCTACATGTCTACACAACGATTTTCATATGTATGTGGCCCAATTTGGTTCATTTTAAATATGTTTCAATGTAAAAAAAGCCAGTTCCTTATTCAGTTTCAATCAGGAACAAGGAACTGGTTCCTTGTTCCTGATTCGGCCGCGAAAAAGGAACTGGGTTTTCAATTACTGAAGTAAGTAGAAATGTGTTGTAATATATAATTTATTATTCTCCATGTATACACAACGATTTTTATATGTATGTGGCCCAATTTGGTTCATTTTAAATATGTTTTAATGTAAAAAAAGCCAGTTCCTTATTCAGTTTGAATCAGGAACAAGGAACTGGTTCCTTGTTCCTGATTCGGCCGCGAAAAAGGAACTGGGTTTTCAATGACTGAAGTTAATAGAAATGTTTTGTAATATATAAATTATTATTCTACATGTCTACACAACGATTTTCATATGGATGTGGCACAATTTGGTTCATTTTAAATATGTTTTAATGTAAAAAAAAGCCAGTTCCTTATTCAGTTTGAATCAGGAACAAGGAACTGGTTCCTTGTTCCTGATTCGGCAGCAAAAAGGAACTGGGTTTTCAATTACTGTTCTAAGCTGAACTGTGTTACAATGACTATTTTATAATTATTTATATATTTACAATGAATTTCATATGTATGTGGCCCTCTTTGGTTCATTATAGACATTTTTTAAGTTAAAAAATGCCAGTTCCTTATTCAATTTGAATAAGGAATAAGGAACTGGTTCCTTGTTCCTGATTCGGCCGCCAAAAAGGAACTGGGTTTTCAATTACTGTACTAAGCTGAAATGTGTTACAATGACTTTTTTATAATTATTTATATATTTACAATGACTTTCATATGTATGTGGCCCTCTTTGGTTCATTATAAATATTGTTTTAAGTTTTAAAAAATGCCAGTTCCTTATTCGGTTTTGAATAAGGAATAAGGAACTGGTTCCTTGTTCCTGATTCGGCCGCGAAAAAGGAACTGGGTTTTCAATTACTAAACTAAGCTGAAATGTGTTATAATAAATATTTTATCATTCTCAATATATATACAATGATTTTTCATATGTATGTTGCCACTTTGGTTCATTATAAATGTATTTTAATTAAGAAAATGCCAGTTCCTTGTTCGGTTTGAATAAGGAATAAGGAACTGGTTTCTTATTCCTTATTCGTGAATTATATAATGAATTATATTTTATTTGTCTTTGTTTTTATATACTCAATAATTGTGTGTATTTTCTTTATTAAATAGTTTGTACCAAATATATTTAGTTTGAATAAGGAATAAGGAACTGTTCCTTGTTCCTTGTTCGAATACGGAACAAGGAACAAGGAACAAGGAACCAACTTACTCTTCTTGTTAATATACATGTATATCCATTGGGTCGACTTTTAAGCATCTGTTTATATTTTGTATTCAATAGATAAATGCAAGTTCTTTCAATTTATATATTTTGATTTTATATAATCAGTCATTCTTTTTTTATTATATTCCCACAAACGAAGTTGCGGGGCGGGTGGGGGGGGGTATATAGGAGTGAGCTTGTCGGTCTGTCGGTCCGTCGGTCTGTCGGTCTGTTGGTATTTTGGTTTCCGGAGGATAACTCAAGAAGGGCTTGACATATTCACATAATTTTCGGTACACATGTGTAGCATCATAAATACAGGTCAAGTTCGACTTTAGTTACAGACCACTAAATTTTTACAGAGTTATGACCCCTTTTCGACTTAAAAATCCTAAAAAGGACGATAACTCAAGAATGGATTGACATATTCAAACAATTCTTGATATACATGTGTAGCATCATACAATACGGGTCAAGTTAAATTTTGGTTACAAACCACTAAATTTTGACAGAGTTATGGCCCGTTTTCGATTTAAATTCCCTAAAAGTACGGTTTCCTGACGATAACTCAACAATGGCTTGACATATTCAAATAATTCTTGGTATACATATGTAGCATCATAAAATACGGGTCAAGTTCGACTTTGGTTACAAACCACTAAATTTTGACAGAGTAATGCCCCTTTTTTGACTTAAATTCCCTAATAATATGGTTTCCTGATGATAACTCAACAACGGATTGACATATTTAAATAATTGTTGGTAAACATGATCATAAAATACAGGTCAAGTTCGATTATGGTTACAAACCTCTAAATTTTGTGGCGGCGTCAACTTTTCTATTCTGCTTTCTAACTTGAGAACAAATTGCGCTATTGTAATGAAACTTCAAACATAATTACGGTATATTGAGACCTCGCTTGGGATTGCATATGGGGTGGGTGGGTCAAGGTCATCATTACAAAAAATAGACAAACAGTTTCTGCTCAATACCTAGAGAACGAATTGAGATATTTTAATGAAACTTCATATGTAGATACCTTATATCTAGACCTCTCTTCTAATTGTATATGGAGTGGGTGGGGTCAAGGTCACCTTGTTTAAAAATAATAAAAAACGGTTTCCACTCAATAACTTAAGAACTTATTTAGATATGTTAATGAAACTTTATATGTTGATATCTTATATTGAGACCTCGCATTGGATTGCAAGGTCTAGATCACCATTATGAACTTTACCTTGCACCCATAACTTTTTTTCATTATTGTGCTGACTTATTTGCATTTCGTTCGAAAAATTTGGTTTTCGTGGAATTTCCAAGTTTCTTGTTAAATTATTTTTGGTACACATGTGAAACATCATAAAATACAGATTAAGTTCAACTTCAGGTACAAACTACTAAATGTTGACAGAATTATGGCTCCTATTAAAATAAAATTTTCCAAATACACTGTTAAACATTCAGAAATTAAAGCATTCTCTCTGTGTCCATTTCTTTCAAATGGATCCATAATTTTGTGACAAGGCCGTATTGTAGGGGTATAACCGTCACTCGTGTGACAATTCTAGTTGTATTTGGTAATAATTGTACGTATATTCCTACATTTATTATGAGTTTGAAGTATATTGCATCTTTAACAAGACGTTTTTACGCAATCGACTCTGTTCGTGTACAATTTATTTCAGTTGTTTTCGCTATATTTGTTGTTTATTGCACAGGCTAATCCAGGACGGCACTTTCCGCTTTTATGGTATTTTCTGTTTCAAGAACGTCTCTTCTAAACATAAATCCACAGTAGGGGAAAACTTTCGTCCTGGAATAGCCTGTGTGGAATGCACTGGCTGATCCAGGACGACACTTATCGCTCATGCATTAAGCCTGGTTTTCCCACGACTCGCCTCAAAAACATTAATGTTTGTAAAATTGTTATAACGTTACGTTATGATAACCATAGAAATACGTTGTGACAAATTGCATTGGAATTTTGCTGTACGTGTGCAACACTTCTCGTGAAACTTGATTTAATGTTCGTTCCTTGACTTCATAATAATTAAGGTAAAATGTTTTGCCTGCAAACACTAGAACTTTAGCATTGAAACTTGATTTAATTTCTTTGAAACAAAAAAAACACAAAATAAGGATGGAGAAAAAATGATATGCCTACAAAAACTAGAACATTGTTTAATTTAACGATTGAATACCACACGGTGTGTGCATTTTTAATGTCGACGAACGAAAAGGGCCCAAAAGTGGAGGGCAGGCAATAACAGATATGAATAGACATAATTTAGGCGTATTATAGGGGTGACACTAATGTGTACAATGGGGACAGGGTTTATGCGTTCTGAGAAAACGTGTTATTGTTTTGTTTTTGTTTTCATAAAAATGTTTCCGATAGCAAAATAAGTTTTGCATTCAGGTTATTTATTGTTTGTACATTGTTTAATAGCCATTTTGTGCAAAAGTGCTGGCTGGATGGGTGGAGGAATTAGTAGTCAATATACATGTATAACTGTTGGGTCGACGTTTAAACATCTGTTTATATTTTGTATTCAATAAATGCAAGTTAATTGTTTCCAATTTATCAATTGAAGTTCATCCATTATTTTTATTTTGTATACATAGTCATTCTTTTATATTTGGTATATATGTATTTTCAGTAATTTTATAATGATTTCAAGGTAATAGCCACTTTAACAAGACATTTTTACGTAATCGACTCTTTCCCATAACGTTTGTTTACAATTTATTTAAGTTGTTTCCACAATATCAAAATGGCGCCTTAATTTTATTTAATGCTAAGCAGTGGATTATAGAAAAATATCAGTGAGATATATCCCTATATCACTCATAGTGAGGAATTACAATTTTTTGTCCCGATATAATACAGTAAATGAAACGGACCGTCATCGATGCCGAGCTCAAAAAAGTGAAATGTCGTCATTATTTTAACGTCATGACGTTATGATTCCCGCGATATTTTCCAATAAAATGTAAAAGAAAGTTAATAAAGCATTAAATGAACAGAAAATTTGTATTCTGTGTGATAACGCGTAATATCATCACCGGAAAGGGAGACAAATAACATAATTGTCTCCCTTTCGGGTGATAATTTAACGCGTTATCACACTGAAAACAAACAAATATCCTCTATTTATTTTGATTCAATATACTCGTGCGTTTATTTTTTATTAATGTTTGTTTATTGTTAGGCCATACTAATTTGATTGTATGTTTAGCGTCCCCTGGCTGGTAGCTTTTTGGATGCCTGAACGAATAAAAAAACATTTGTTACAAGTAAAAAATCGAGTAGGAAAGCGATTAAATGTGCCTATAATGACACATTTTGGACGTTTTCTGTATTGCATTATCTCATTTAATGAATGACATTGTAAAAAATATAACTAATGGATCTAAGTTCAAGTTATATTTAATTTTTGAATGAATATTGTTGGTGGAAATTTTGCATTTGGGTGTGTGCATCATTTTAAATAAGTTGATGAGATTCCACAAAGCTGATTTTGAATTTTGCATTTTGTCAGTAAGTTACCTACAAATATATCTAAAACAATTTCAATTGGTATGTTTTGTCTTATTACTAATGTACATTGTCCTTTTAAGGACATGCTTTTAATGTTTAATCCATTCAATTTAATTTATGATAAAACATTTGTCTATGATTATGAAGATGTTAGTAACTATATATTCTTTGGTGTAAATTTCAGGTTATGTCAATAGCTATATGATATGTTTTTACCAATATATGTAAAACAATAGTGAGTAACTAGTCAATTTACACAGTTACAATACTCTGTTAAAGAGGTTCCCAATATGAAGATGATATATAATAATTTTACAAGTAAACAAAAACATTTTTTTTATTGACTACTTGTTTTTTTTTTCCTGTCTGGTTGGTAGGTTTCGAAAAATCATGGGGACGCTAAACATAGAATCAAATTAAATCAAATTTGTATGGCCTTATTATACGTTTACTAATTTTATCATGATTTTTACAGTTATTGCCACATTAACAAAACCTTTTTACCTAATCGACTCTTTCAAATAAAATTTTATGACGTATCGTAGTAAATCGGCGCACAATAAACATATAAAAAGACATTAATGGTTGTACAATTGCTATAACGTTTCGTTAGGATTGCCATAGAAATACGTTGTGAGAAATTGCTTTGAAATTTTGTTGTACGAGTGTGATAAATTGCTTTGAAATTTTGTTGTACGTATGCAACACTTATCATGAAACTTTAATTATTTCCTTAAAACAAAGTTATAATAATGAAGGTAAAATGTTTCGCGAACAAAAACTGAAACATTGTTATATTTGACAAATAAGACCACAATGTTGGTGCATTTTTATCCTAGAAACAGTCTTTTTTTAATTCGGTTAATGTTAAACAATAACGTTCTTTTGCATGCTGGCGAATTATTTTTGATACGTTATATGACTTATTTTGGCAAACATGCTAGATGGGTGGTAGAAATTAAAATCAAAATTTCCCATTTTACTAGCCAAGTATGATACGGTATGTGTTTTTCTGTCCTTTGTTTCTAAAGAGTGCATTCCTTACTGTTAAAATGCATTACAAGTTACATGATTCAGCGTTGCGGTTTCGGGCTATGTAGGGTTATATTTTTCACACATTGTGAAGAATGTGATCTCATTTGTCACATTTGTAAGTGTGGAGAATCTAATTGGCCAAAACTAGGGTATGCGTAAGGATCTAAAGCAGCAGGGCCAAGTGATAACATATTAAACGAATATATAAAATGTACTCAAGAAATGTTTACACCGATCTAGGTAAAATTATTTAATATGATACTTGATACTGGTCACATGCCTAATGTTTGGCTTGAAGGCACAATTTACGCTATTTACAAAAACAAAGGCAACAGCAGTGATCCTAATAATTATAGACCTATAACATTATTAAGTTGCTTTGGAAAACTTTTCACTTCGATTTTAAATGACAGGTTAAATACTTTCTTAGAAGTTAATGACATTCTGAATGAAAATCAAGCAGGCTTTAGGAAAAATTATTCCTGTATGGACCATATCTTTGTATTACAATCTGTTATTGAAATCCTGCGCATCAATAAAAAGAAACTGTACTGTGCCTATATAGATTTTTCCCAGGCCTTTGATAAAGTCTGGAGAAATGGCCTCTGGTTTAAGCTTTTATCAAGTTCTGTAACTGGAAATGTATTTAATGTCATTTACAATATGTACCAGAATATCAAATCGTGTGTTTTCCAAGACCATAACTCATCTCCATTCTTCCCTTGTGAAAATGGTGTTCGCCAAGGCGAAAATTTATCGCCGATCCTATTTTCAATATTTTTAATGACCTTGAGAGCCACATCCAAATACGCGGCGGTAAAGGTGTTGACATACATGATCCATTAAGTGCAAATAATTGGCTGAAGCTTCTAGTTCTGTTATACGCCGATGATACTATAATTTTATCAGACGATGAAACTTTCATAACTGCTTAAATGTATTTGATGAATACTGCACACAATGGCGACTCAACATTAACGTTAATAAAACGAAAATACTAATATTTGGAGCAAGAAACATCGCGCGTTTTAAATTCTACATGGGCAGAAATGAAATAGAAATTGTTAAACAATACAAATACCTTGGCGTCATATTTTCAAGTAACGGTTCATTTCTAAGCGCGCGTAAAAACAACGTTGAACAAGCAAAAAAGGCAATGAATTTACTTTATGTTCGGGCAAATAATTCAGATCTGCCCTACTTTTTTATGCTGATTTTTTAATTGTGAAAGTGCCCCCATTAATGCAAATAACTTTCAAGTACGCTTGCAAAACATATGTTTGTTAACCGTGAAGTACTTGTTCCTCCAACTATTGTATAACCAAATGTATATTGTTCCTCTTACTGCATACTTGTTTGCCTGAGATGTAAATAAAGTTCTGTTCTGTTCTGTTCATGAAAAACTAGATGTGATCACAAACTTCACAGAAAAATGTGAAGAATACAACTGTGATGTGTGAAGAATAAGCGCTCAATGTTAACACTTGTGATGAATGAGATCCTATTTTTCACAATTATGATTTCAAAAAATATGAAAATATGTTAATAAGTCTCTATAAACATGCTTGGAAAATTAACGAAATTGTGCGGACAAGTTTCTACATCGCATATTCAATAAGACCCACGGCAAAGTATAAGTATATCCAAATATATAAACGAAAACCGCATGCGCAATTTTATGGACTGTCTATTTAACAGATCTTTTTTACCCACGTAATCGACTGTGATAAAATCTTCACATATAACACTAATGTATCAAATTAGAAAACCTGTTTTATATGGCAGATGTTGGTTTTAAATACAATAAACCTCACATGTCCTGTCGTTGTAAAACACTAAACTATCACCCTTTCTTTGCGATGCAACTTGTAACCCGTGTTTGTCAAGTAAGGCCATACACATTTGATTCTGTGTTTAGCGTCCCCGTGATTTTTCGAAACCTGGCAACCAGGCAGGAAAAAACAAACAATTAGTTGATAAAAAAAACATTTTTATTTCACAACTTATTCATGTCTGTTGTACAAGCTAAAGCAAATGTTTACCTGCTAAACTGTTATATATATCATCTTCATAAATGGGAACCTACTTAACACAGTATGTTAACTGTGTAAATTGACTAGTTGCACACTATTTCTACAAATATTGGTAAAAAGTCATTTTCCCAATGTTTTATATGCTTTCAAACTCTATTTTTCCCATTGTCAAAATTGTTGTTTTATTCGTTCAGGCATCCAAAAACCTACTAGCCCGAGGACGCTAAACATTGAATCGAATTGGTATGGCCTAAGTGTAAACCGCAACAAGTATTAATATTCAACGAGACGATCGTGCAATTAGGTAACCCAAGACATAACGATGCCTTTAACATATATTTGACTCTATAGTTTGTGTGCGTTTGTTGCGAAATTTGATATTTTCATGTTTATTGGTATTGCAATTTTGCATCTTTCTGAAAAAGTTCGTCGGAAACGTTTTCGTGTGGATATATGTTATCTATAACGTTTACATATCTGCAATAATTTTACGGTTAAAGTGAATGCCAGATTCATGCAGTGGTTGATACACTAGACTCATCCGGATTCGATCCCAGGTTTTAGCGCATGTGAGTTTGTTTTGTGGTCATGTAAGCACCGGGAATCGCACAGTCATTATCAACATTTTAACCACTTTCATAATTCTCCTGCTCCACCTCATCCTCACCGTCATCATCATTATCATCATTACCATCATCATTATCATAATCGTCGTCGAGGTCGTCATCGTCGTCAGCGTTATGATCATCATCATCGCCATCATCATCACCATCATCACCATCACCATCATCACCACCACCATCAGCATCATCATCATCATCATCATCATCAGCAGCAGCAGCATCATCATCATCACTATCATCACTATCATCATAATCATCATCATCACTATCATCACTATCATCACTATCATCACTATCATCACTATCATCATCATCATCATCATCATCATCCATCATCATCATCATCATCGTCGTCGTCGTCGTCATCATCGTCAGCGTAATTGCCGTTGCCATCATCAACTTTTTGTTTTCTTCTTCTTCTTCTTCTTCTTTTTCTTCTTTATCATCATCATCATCACTATCGTCATCATCACCATCATCACCATATTCATCATCATCATCATCATTATCATCATCATCACCGCCGTCATTATCATCATTTTCACAATCACCATCATCCTCCGCCTTCACCTCATGATCATCATCTGCAGCAGCAGTAGCAGCAGCATCAGCAGCAACATCATTTCATCATGATCACAAGCATCATCAAAGCTTAACAATATGCAAAAAGTGTACGTATATATTTATTATTTGTTCCTTTTAATTTTGAAGACAGCAGGAACAAGAAATGTCTTTAAAAAAGACAATCGGCGTAAAAGTTAATATTGAGATGTCAGTTTTTTGCCCTAAATATAATAGAAGAGGACCAAGCTGTGACTTCACGGACCCCATATTTTTCGTTCCCTACTAAGGAGACCCAGATTTTTCGGTCTTTACTAAGCAGACTTCTCGGACACTAGATTTTTCTGACACTGTAAGAAAACGTATCGGCCCCCAAAATTAATTTGAGATAAACTCAATAATTATTAATATCTGTACCGTGAATAAACCGATCATATACCACCCCAGGTTTTCACCAGTGATACATGAATAAGCTAAATACTAGTAATTTACGTAAACATAATTGATACATGAACTTGTCAGGCAAATTTAACAAATTAACATTGTCAGAAAATAATAGCGGGAATGAATGAGCAGTAAATTTATGAATTCCCAATTTACTGCAATTCTCGGGTTTAGGATTCTCCAGACGCTAATTGATGCGTATGTATTAACACAGCTTTAACGGCGCTATTTTTAGAATCATTCTCCTGCTGGAGTTGTACTCGCTAGAATTTATTCACGGGTCCGACAGTCGGTTAGAGCGTACAATAATATTTTTACACAATGATAAAATAATAGGAAATATAAGCTCAATCAAATTTGCTAATATTTGTTTTGTTTATTTATCAGAAAAATACCAGAAATTTACCACTTTATATTTTGTGCTTGCGAGCTCAACAGGCAAGATTGTACGTTGTGACCGACTGTCGTCCCCGCGAATTGTAGCATTGTAATTGCTATTTATAGAACGCGCTGATTATGTAGGCTAAACAACATAGTTATTTCATTATGTGAATGAACATAGCATTCTGATCATGACAAAGAATGAGTAAAATTGTTCAATTATGTTCATTTCTAGAGTGTATGTCGAAGATATGTTTATAACTTTATTTTAACCGCTAATGTAAACAATTATGTAAATTTGTAGTCCCCAAAGGTATGCAACAGTTATTGGTATACGTTAAACAATTGTTTGAAGTTTGCATTCCCTTAAATTAGAACATTTGCCCAATTCTATTGGCATTCAATTTTCCCGCTGCATAATTATCGCAAGAAATCTAGGTCAAAAGTGATCTTATACAGCTACGCCGAAAAAATGTAGTAAATGTGAACATATATTTATACTTGCAAAACCTGAAGACATATTAATTGTGGAAATCTTATGAATACTGCAGTATATCGCTGCGAAAGATCTTTGAACGTCGATACAGAGCAAAAGAATGAAAGCGAGGGATTGCGTGTCGCACATAGAAACACGAGATTAATGTTGTTATTTATTCAAACGTTTTTTTAAGCCCACACACGTATGGTTATATTATTATGAAAGCTGTACTAGAAACTTTAGCAATTATTCAACTCTCAAACAGCATTCTTTTTTATCGTAATCCTCGTCCTCGTTAGCCCTCATCATAATCATCGTCATCCGCATCATCATCATCTTAATCATCATCGGCATAATCATCATCGACATCATCATCATCGGAATAAACATTATGATCGGCATAGTCACCATCATCACCATCATCATCATCATCATCTGATTTATCATCTGAATCATCATCATCATCATCTTAATCATCATCATCATCAAAATCATCATCATCATCACAATCATAATAATTTGTGTGCAACCCGTTCTAATTTCAGTACCGTCAATAATTAATGTTGAAAAAAAAACACACTAAGAGTTTGAAATTGACAGTAATGTGCTTCCATACAAATGCGTGTATCTTGTAATTGAACATTGTGAATGATGACAGAATGCAGTCTTCTGTTTCGTAAACAACGGTCAGTTTGTAATTTGTACGCAGACCTAAATGTATAAAAGATGTCTTTAGAAACAAATGAGGCGTGTCGTGAGAAACACGGGCTTGATGCGTTTGTGTAAAGTGTCGTCCCGGATCAGCCGGTGCATTCCACACAGACTGATCCGAGACAACTCTTTCCGCTTTTATGGTATTTTCTGTTTCAAGGAAGTCTCATCTAAACAGAAATCTACTGTAGACAGAATGCGCCGTCCTGATCCGTGACGACACTTTACATTGCATTTGGCAACGCGCGATGTCCTGAATTCATTAGTACCCCAAATAATACTTGTTGCAAAAACCATAGATCTCGAATTTGCACATCATACAATATTTAGCTGATATCAAAGTCGTATATATATTTATTTTCGCATCTTCCATTATTGAATCCAGTATACAGTGTAACGTACTCGTGTACATAAAGTTCTAGTTTTTGTCCCATTTCCAATGATTAACAATTCAAAAATCATGAATTACTGTAATATTTGTTTGCTGACATAAGCATATAATAAAATGTTCAACGTTTATGGGTGAGGATTTAGATCAGGTTGTAAAAACTTGTAAGGCGTAAAAAAGTATGTTTGTTTCAAGTTACCCGACCTACCCCAAAAATTGCCCCGACCCTAGAACTATTTATTGGGCTTGTCAGATGTGTTTTTGTTTTTATTTACTTTTTTACACTAATTCAATGTTTTTTGCATAAATAAGTGCTTGGTTTTGATAACATCCACTAATAAACAATGTTTAAGGATTTTCCTGATATGTTTAGAATATTTATTCAGTTTAAGGATCTTCAAGTTGACCATTTACTAAATAAAAAAAATATTTAAAAAAAATCAATCACTACCTACCTACACTAATTTTTATGGGCATGTAACCTGAAGCAAACATAATTTTTGTTACGCCTAACCCAATCCCATTGGATGTTTGATGCAAATAAACATGTTTAAATTAACAAATTGCCAAATTAGGCATCGATGTGCATCAAAGTGCATTGAAGGATCATATTTTTTTCACAAATCATATTTTTCACACACCTTTGAAGAATAGGATCTCATTTGTTACATTTTAAAGTGTTAAGAATGTGATTGGCCAATAACGGGGTATACGTGAGGATCACAGATCGGGAAGAATACGATTGCATTGCATATCAAAAACTGAATGCGATCACAAACTTCACAGAAAATGTGAAGAATAAGAAAGTGATGTGTAATTTTAACACATGTGAAGAATGAGATCTAATTTTACAGATGTGAAAAATATGATTTGTGAAAAAAAAAAGGTCCTACATCCGTAGAATCATATTTTCACAGAGGCGCTATACCTTTCAAATGTAGTCGACTTTCAAGTTGCAAGCACGCATGCGCACAGCTACATAACGTCATGGGCACGTGATTTCTATAATGTTTAAGACCGTGTTTTAACGCTACGAGACACATTTTAGACTTAATTAAGCCCAAAACAATATTTTATTTCAAGATGATTTCATTGACTTTCATTTGAGCCATAAAATAAACATCATATCCAAAAAATCCACAACATATCTTTTTCTCGTGTTATTGCTATGCATAGATCGTTCGTACGATATTTGCAATGCATGTCTAGATTTTATAACCACCATAAAAGCATTGTAGGACCATATTTTTCACAAATCATATTTTTCACACAACTGAAAGTTAGGATCTCATTTTTCACAGGTGCTTCACACAACGCAATCTCATTCTACACATTGTCTGTGAAATTTGTGATCGAGTCCAGTTTTTGATATGCACTCAAATCATATTCTTCACACATGAAAAAAACGTGTTCAAATTTTTAAAAAGTGAATTTGTTAAATCATAATGCTATTTTTCACACTGTATGTGCCCGAAAAACAAACGGAATGATTAACGGTACGGTACGGTATGCATGGTATGGTACGATATGGTACGGCACGGTAACGGACGTGTATGGTACGGTTTGGCCTGGCATGGCATGGCATGGCATGGAAGCATAGCATGGAATCATGGCATGGCATGGCATAGCATGGAATGTACAGTATGGTTTGTAATACAATGGTATTGAAATGTACGGTACGGTAGAGTACGGTTCGGTGCGGTACAGTTAGGTACAGTACGGTTAGGTACGGAACGGTTAGGTACGGTACGATTCGGTTAGGAACTATACTGTACGGTACGGTACGATACGGGAAGTACGGTACGCTACGCTACAATACTTTCCAAACGTACGTACTAACATGTGCGGAGGTTCTAATAAGATCATTATATTACCGTCCGTATATACGTATATTCTAGTTCGGGCGGACATATGCATGTTTTTTTTTGGTTTTAATAATCCAAAATAGGACGTTTGTTTGTACGTACGTTCATATGCGTGCATTGGTTAATATCCCAATAAAAAGGTGTACGTTCGTATGGATGTACGCGAGTATATATGCATTTCTATTTCCTAACTAGACCGTACAAACGTATTGCCTAACGATTAAGTGCATGCATACATAAGTAGCTGCTAAACAGGGCTGAGTTTCTCATAGTGATGACCATACTGATGATGACGTTAAGTACAATGATAATAATGATAATAATGGTGATGACGAAAATAATTATGCTAACGATGACGACGATGATGACGATGGTGACGATGGTGACAATGATGGTGATGATGATGATGATGATGATAATGATAATGATGATGATAATGACGTTGGTGATGATGACGACAGTGATGATGGTGATGATGATGATAATGATGATGATGGAAGATGCGATGATGATGATGATGATGATGAATATGATCCGACATAGCATGTTTAAGTAACCATTCAATAATGTTGCGGTACAGAGAACGCGGAGTGCATTAGAAACGATGGTTATATTTACTTTTTATGCGATGAATTAACAAAAAAATTGTTTGTAATTTGTTTGATTGTCACGCGACGGCTGATGAATAACCGAGCGTGCGATTGCTCTTTTGGAAAAAAAAGAGACGTGTCGTGGTAAAACCTGGCTTAATGCATGTGCGTAAAGTGTCGTCTCGGATCAGTCTCTGCAGTCCGCACGGCTGATCCGGGAAAGCACTTTCCGCCTACATTGGATTTATGTTTAGAAGAGACTTCTTTGAAACATAAAATACCTTAAAAGCGGAAAGTGCCCTCCTGGAATAGTCTGTGCGGACTGCACTCAGATCCAGGACGACACTTTACGCACATGCATCAAGCCCGGTTTTCCCACGACACGCCTCGAATGTTGTTTTCAGTACTATTGTTATTATCATCAGCACCCGCAGCATCAGCAGCAACAACAACAACAATGAACAACAACAACAACACCAATAGCAATACAACTGATTTCGTCGGCGTCGTCATTACATTCATTGCCATCTTCTGTACCCTCTTAATTTAATCGTCAATAATGACACCGTCAAAATGTTATCATTTCCAAATAGGTATTCTGAATATATGGTAGAGGTTGCAAAAATCTTCTTCTTCTTTTTCTTCCTCTTCTTCTTCCTCTTCTTCTTCTTCTTATTATTATTATTCATCGTCAACAACAACATCATCATCATTACCATCGTCATCATCAAGATCACCATCAACAACAGCAGCTTCATCATCACATCATCATATCATCATCATCATAATCATCATCAATAACAGCTGCAATAGCAATTGCCATCATAATGATTGATATTGTATTTGTGAGTTCATTACAAAGATACGCGTTTGCACTGGTGGCTCTATTTATTTATCCCCTGTTAACCTATAGCTGAAACACTGGCCAGTGGTATGCAGTTGCAAACATGCAACATTTCACGTGGGCGGAGCTTATCATGTATTGATAGCGTTTCATAGTATGTGTATGTGCTTGAGTTGTTCTCTGTGTGTATTTTGAAGATTAGGAGGTCCTTCCGCGCCTGGGGCTGCATTATGTGAGGAACCAGAGTGTGCCCCAGCACTCATACCTAATTAACTTACTAGAGACTCACGAAAGTTGGGACGAATTTTGAATTTTGAATACAATTTAAAGCTATTAATGTTTTCTTGATATATATTTTTATTTTGGTGCTGTGGGGGGAAACCGGAGTACCCGGAGGAAACCCCACCTGCCCGGTGTGGTGCCCATCAACCAAACTCACATACTCCGAGAGTGGGAAGCAAACCCGGGACGCCTTGGTGAGAAGCGAATGTACCAACCACTGCGCTAGCCGGACAACTGCTTGTGTAGTTCGACGATTAGTAGGCCCTTTAATAGCGTGTAACAGGAACACTGTAAATTAGGAAAAGATCTAGGGCCAAAAAAGGCACAGAATGCTGCTCAAAAGGAGCAGGTTGGAAAGACGGACCAATTCGTTGACATGTTCTAATAAATTGATACATTCAGGGTTTTTAGCACTTAAGTGCTCGTAAATAAGTCAATTCTTTTGTAATTGAATGTTTGCACAAACAATATAGTGAATTTCAAAATATATTCAACAGTTCTGTGTTGACCATCCCATTGGGGCAGCAGGGTGGAGGGGACCAAAAAGGAGCAGGGGCATTAAGCTCTGGATCTTTCCCTATGTCAATACACAACAATGTATTTCGGCTTTGTTACTATCTTGGTCATAATAACAAAACCATTTCACCGACATATACGTACACAAATATGGAGAATTAGATTTAGATTAAAACAAATATAGTGAATTTCAAAATATATTAAGCAGTTCCGTGTTGACCATGCCATTGGGGCAGCAGGAGGGGGAGGGGACCAAAAAGGAGCAGGGGGCAGCTCCCTGCTATTAAGCTCTGGATCTTTCCCTATGTCAATACACAACAAGTATATCGGCTTCGTTACTATCTTGGTCATAATAACAAACCATTTCACCGACATATACGCGTTTAAAAATATTTGTGATAAAAGAGTAAATCTAAATGTGTTTTCTTTATTATTGTCTCTCGGCAATCTCACAATTCATCTTTTAAAAACGCATTAATTATGCAACGGCTGGTTACGTTCTTTGTCAGCGAATAGCCGCGCAAAAATGCGAGTGTCCCATTCAAAGAAATTTATTGCATCGAACATCTCAGAAGTGAACACGTGGAAAAAATGAAATATTTATCAGACAATGGGGCCATGTTTTATGTGTACTGACTCCTTGTCATAAAATACATATACACACGATGTCTTTCTATTAATCAAATCAGTCAACTTGTCATTAAATATTAAAATCTGCAATATTGATTTATCGTTTTAAATTATGTATATAGTTATTCAAAAATAAATAATTGAATGAAGCAGTCGAGTTTTTTTGGTGCAACTTTACCTTAAAAGGGCATATCGAAGGTTTTCCCATTAATATAGACACAAAATAAGACAACACAAATTCCCATTTTTTACGAATATATTTTTCCTAGTGGCAAAATTGTATTGATGGAATCGTTAAGAAAAAAGTTATATGCAATGTCTTTTTTTTCGATACACGGTTCCATTAGGATTCGAACTCATGCCGACACAATCGCGCACTTCAATGGAAACTTTCCTACGCCAGACTACATTTATCAAAAGTGCGCATGCGTGTAGCGGTACTTCATGTACATTCATTCACATCTATTTTACTACTACTACTAATTTCTCCGCGCCCGCGAAAAGTGTCACGGTGACAACTTTTTTTATAATTATAAAAAATATGTTAGAACTACTGTTTGTTTATAAAAATGAGACCTATGTGTGAAGTAATCATTTAATGAATACTACATAAAATAAAATTGAGGCGTGTCGTGAGAAACCTGGGCTTAATGCATGTGCGTCAAGTATCGTCCCGTATCACATGTGCAGTCAGACAGGCTGATCCGGGACGGCACTTTCCGCCTACAGTAGATTTATGTTTAAAAGGGACTTCCTTGAAACAGAAAATATCATAAAATCAGAAAGTGTCGTCCCGGATTAGCCTGTGCGGAATGCACAGGCTAATCCGGGACGACACTTTACACACATGCATTACGCCCAGGTTTCTAACGACACGCCTGGGAAAATATTATACTGTATTAGCGGTCGATACGCCCCTTTGACGGGGACTGGTTAAAGGAAAGTACAAACAATATCTGCTTTGTACAGCGGAAATGCAGTCTGTGCGTTTTCTCTATTCTTTATACCTGTGGCATAAACATTATTTAACTTCTTTGTTGTTAAAATACGTATGTGTTAAAAAAGTGAAAATTTATGTAGTTGGCATAGGATTCTTCTATTATTTGCCGTCGTATTTATCTTTAAATGTAATAAATCAAATAATTAATGATGGTAATAAGATGAGATTTATTTCGCTGCTATAAATATACGTCGTTATTGTGTCTATATATAACGTCATGACTCAACTGGAGCAAACAAGACGTTGTCTAATACGTCAATGGGGCGTTTCGCGTGAAAACCGGGCTGAATGCATGTGCGTAAAAAGTCGTTCCGGATTAGTCCGCTTTTATGGTATTTTCTGTTTTATGGAAGTCTCTTCTAAACATAAATCCACTGTAGGCGAAAAGTATCGCCCTGGATTAGCCTGTGCGAACTGCACAGGCTAATCCGGGACGACACTTTACGAACATGCATTAAGCCCGGTTTTCCCATGACACGCCTCATATATACATCTAACACATGTGTTTGATGTTCTTAAACCATACACACTCGACGTTGAACTATTATTACTATTAAACGACAACAACAAAGTTGTTATTTTCACATCTGTTCAAAGAAAACATACAGTTGTAGAAAAACTGACATCCTTTGTCAAGCCAATAATCCCAGTAAATGATGTTTTTTTCCAATTATATCCAGAAGGCAAACAGCCCAAGTGGACACTGTTCGCATGAAACATATTTAAGAAATAATTTTTTATTTTGAGTTATCTGTAAATAAACAAGGATTATCTGATGCGCACGAATTAAACCACGAGGGAGTTAGACATATAAGAACTGGAAAGTTTTACGTAGTCGATTATAATGCCCAGAATATCTAGCAAGAACGTCGGCAAGTTGTTGTTTTTTTTGAAATCCATGTATTCAATGGTAATCGATGCGCACGCAAACCAAAGAACACATACTGCGATTCCAAAGTTGACACATTTCACTAAGATTTTCATGGAATATTTTAAAATAGGATACCTTTAAAGCACAAGGTACGCATTTTTCTCTGGCCTCTGTTCGAAGATCGTCTAACAAATGCAAATTACGTGACATCAACAGAGACAAAAATCAAGATCGTTCTAACAAATGCATATTACGTGACAGCAACAGAGACAAAAAATATCTTAATGTATTAATTGTTTTAATCATTTTAATTGGTTATTTCAGTACAAGTAAACTATTAAGCTAGACTTTTCCATCTAGATTATTATTTTGTAGTATAAAAACACTACATTATTAATTTATAAAATATATTTAATCTTACATAGTTTATAGTGGCTTTGTTAATAATTAGATCCCTATTTTGCTATTTTCGTAATTAATATACTCGTATGCATAAGCGTAAATTAAATATATGTTTTGTACTGTTTCTGTTCTAAAAAATGTGTTATGTTCGTCACATTTATTGATTGAATTGTGTACAGTTAATACAAGTTGTTTAATTATATATGCAAATGTTCTTTGAAGGCCTCATTGTAAATAAGATTACCATTGTGTGAAGGCCTCATTGTAAATAAGAAAACCATTTTTCACTGTTATCATTACTCTGTATCAATGTGTAATCTTAATGAGATACCATCGGAAACTAAAGAGATTATTATTATTATTATTATAATCCAGCAACATACACACAATTTATTTGAAATATCTTTTCTTTTACAAACTAAAACAATATTTTAATCAAGTACAAAGATACATGATAAAATAGTAATCAAAATAAAGTCACATTGATTAAAAGGTCACTGATCCTGGTATTTACATTTCATAATTGTCCAATAATTTCAATATGTCCACTTTGTTTTACACACTAAAATAAATCCAAACTGGTTAATATAGTCCACAAATATTTCCTGGTAATAGTTCACAACGTTTAATAATTATGTTACCATCAGTTCTTCAAGTTTAAACAATGAGACAAAAGGTAAGAATCTCTCTTCTAAACTAACAATTCATAGAGTTCCACATTTCATAATTATCTCTAATTCTCCCCCTGCTTCTTTTTTTATCAGCCAATTTCTAACTACACCGAAGACCTTAGCTGATAAGCCATACAACACCCGATCAAGTTTACATTCAGCTATTTTGTAAGGCTGGACAGAAAATAAAGCCAGGCAGAAAATAGCTATCACAACTGCTTTTTTTTTAAACAAACGTGACAAATTCATTTTAGGCTTTAGGCCTCGCAGTATGGCAGCTTTAAATCGAATTGTCACGTTTTTAAGCAACAATAGTGACAATTCTGTAGTTAATACAATGGTAATAAAACATTGGGGGGGTAAGACCTTCGTACCCTCCAGTATTAAACTATTACATCATTTAATCAGTCTTCTATTTCTAGATAATCCATAATAAGCATAATTAATCGAGAGATCGCAGTATGCCAACTTTGAGATGCACGCGCATCGATTACTTATGGACATCTGTGTGCGCATTTCCATTACAGAATGAGCCCGTCAACCAGACGCTGGCGGCTGAAGCCTGTATGAGGACATACTTCATCAACAGGCTCACCTCCAACCCAATGTTGCCAAAGGATTACGCCCTATTAGCAGGATTTGCGGCGAAAAAGTAATGCTTATTGTCAAACTGCCTTTGATTTTCAGCCTATGTCAGTGTAAGCAGGCTTCGCGGAGAAAAAAGTAAGATCTATTATCAAAATGCCTTTGATTTGTTGGCGTATATCAGTGTAAGCAGCGTTAGCGGAGAAAAAGTAAGACTTATTGTCAAACTTCCTTCGATTTTCAGCGTATGACAGTGTAAGCAGGCTTCACGGAGAAAAGGTTAGACCTATTGTCAAACTGCCTTCGATTGTCGGCGTATGTCAGTGTAAGCAAGCTTTGCAGAGAAAAAGTAAGACCTATTGTCAAACTGCCTTCAATTTTCAGCGAATGTTAGTGTAAGCAGGCTTTGCGGAGAAAACGTAAGACCTATTGTCAAACTGCCTTCGATTTTCAGCGTATGTTAGTGTAGGCAATCTTTGCGGAGAAAAAGTAAGACCTATTTTCAAAATGCCTTTGATTGTCGGCGTATGGCAGTGTAAGCAAGCTTGCCGGAGATAAAGTAAGACCTATTTGTCAAACCGCCTTAGATTTTCAGCGTACGTAAGTGTAAGCAGGATTCGCGGAGAAAAAGTAAGACCTATTGTCAAACAACCTTCGATTTTCAGCGTATGTCAGTGTAAGCAGGCTTTGCGGAGATAAAGTAAGACCTATTGTCAAACTGCCTCTGATCTTCAGCACATGTAGTTGTTAGCAGATATTCAGGACAAGTTCGCAGGTTTTGGCGAGAAAAATGTAATGCCAGTTTTAGACTGTTGGGAGGAGGCTAATTACAAGGCGATCATCATATGCATGTTATTGAAAAAGCAAAATGAAAAATTGATGCGATTCTCCTATATTTGAAATAGGAGCATCTTATTATATGCTTTTCTGTGAAATATCGAATTTTGTTGGTGGAATAAAATTTTATATTTTCACTGTTCAGGCATTGAAAATATAAGATTTTATCTTTTCACTGCAGTGTAAATGAAACATAAAACGGACTATTTTCCATAAATAGCATCGATATACAAGTAGTGGTTTACAACCCTTAGCAAATTTATATACATGTACAGTATATACATGCATGTGTTTACATGAAACACATTATAAAATTCTACTTAGTTATAATTAATCGACAACGACTCACAAAATATGGCACTTTTTTCCCACCAGACTAACGAGTGATATTTTTATGACGTCAGAATACACGAACGTGTGACGTTTAAGCTCATCTCGCGCAATTTTATTTATATATTGTCCAAAAGTATAACATAAAAAGACAATTTGTTGATTTCGGTGTAAGATCGTATTGTCCTCTATTTGTTCACCCGACCGTCACATTATGCAGAAGTGGCAATTAAAATGGTCACATGATATATATTGATTTTTACCAAGTTTGTCTTTTTTCTTTGGGGTGGGGGGGGTGTGTGGATCGCCAACTTTGACGAGGGTAAATTGTTCTTGTGAATTAAAACTGCATTACAGAAATTAAACGTAATTCAATCAATTGTTTCTTATCAATTCATAATATTCTTATCAATATCATAAGAAAATTACGAATTCGATGTTTACAAATAATCAAAGACTTGTAAAACTATTAGGTTTTATTATACAGAGCCAAATTATACAAAAATACATATTTAGGAATGGTAGTGGATAACAATGTGTACTTACATTTTAAGCGATACAAAAATTAAACGTTTGTCGGGCCGCTAACATCTGTTGATTTTTTGGTATACGATTAAAATGCATGTTGCTTTTACTATACGAAAGTTATATAGACATGTACATATTAGTTTGACTGTATATATACCCACTTAGAATATAAAATACATATGTGCGAAATAAGTCGCATTTCGTTTGTAATTGTATTATAAATATTTAGGCAAATGTCCGTTTAAAGTGTTTATGTACGATCTTTCTTATCAATTATTTTAAAATAAGCAGATACAAGTGACAATAAAAATTGAAAGCAGACAGAATAACAGAAAAATGACGAAGTAAACACTTCCATATGAAATAAACCAACAACTACTACTAGTGTCGACTTTTATTCCATTTTAAATAGAAAATATATATATGTTAATAAAAATTATTTTGTTAATTGTATTTATGCCACTATATCTGTTATAAGATCGTACCTACACACGTTAACCTACGAAACGACCTCAGGGTTGCTTTAAGTCTGGCCTCTCCATGGGGTATCCCACAGGGTGTATTGGTCCACCATAACATCTCTTATCATTATCTGCAATCTTTTCTCTCAGCTGACTGAGCAATGGCTGAGAGCACTGTTTTCTATTTCACTGCTCAGTGTATTGATCACAGCTGATAAAGGTCACCACACTGTGTCCACACACTGTGACCACAGCAGGGTGCCAATACACAGGGATAATATACCCCAGATTTGAAGGGGGGGGGGGTGTTCAAATGAAAATGGATTGAACTAGGCCTTTAAACAGAATTTTAATATGCTTTTAGAGATCGTTGTCCTATTCCGTGTCTCATATGTCACGTGTTTTTAACGTTTTTTCACCACCGTCGTACTTCGCGTACAAACATCACGTCATAAAAATGCAAAACATGAATGTGTTTTTAGAGATCATTTTCCTATTCTATGTCTCATATGTCACATGTTTTTTTCACGTTTTTTTTTCACTACCATCGTTCTTCGAGAAGAAACATTACATGATAAAAATGCATGACATTAAGCAAAACTGCAAACAAAACGTCATGACTGGCGGAATAGCGCAATAACTTATGCGATTTTTTGGACTTTGTCATCTTTATTTGATGCACAGGCTAAATATAACGAGTTTACAAGACCTCATCGCGAAGGTGTATTGTAAATTGTCGGTTTTTATTTGCGCATGGGCGATTGGTGTGAAACTGTATGAATTTTTATGACAAAATAATCATAATAAATAAATGTTCCTGTTGTAAATATTGTAAAAATTTGGTAATACTTTATCATTTTTAGATTGTAATGATTTGCGAAATAAGCAAGTATATATATATATATATATATATATATATATAATACATCTGGCAGTTTTGCACAGCTACTATGCCAAGCAAGCGACGCGCTTCTATTACAAACGAATACGGAGCGCTGCAAAAGCGATCATCACACCCCAATAGACGCCCTGGCCGCTGCGGAACGCCCCCTGGCTGCATGCACCGGAAATGACGTAGAACTCCTCGTGCAGGTTCATATTCAGCGTCCGGTGGTAGCCATGTGGTGGCTTTACATCGTACGATACGGGCGTTACATCGGGCTTTACATCGTACGATACGGGCTTTACATCGTACGATACGGGCTTTACATCGTACTCTACGGGCTTTACATCGTACGCTACGGGCTTTACATCGTACGCTACGGGCTTTACATCGTACGATACGGGCTTTACATCGTACGATACGGGCGTTACATCGGGCTTTACATCGTACGCTACGGGCTTTACATCGTACGATACGGGCTTTACATCGTACGATACGGGCTATACATCGTACGCTACGGGCTTTACTTCGTAAGATACGTGCTGCGGAGATGGCGTGGCTGGAATATTAACACGAACACTTGATTTTTTTTTCGTCTTTAACAGTAGCTCGTAAAATTACCCAGTCTGAATCATCCAATCATAAACAGTGGGGCCATATCCACAAAGCTCCTTAGTGAAAACTTAAGTAAATACCTTTACATAATAAAATTCCTTAAGTCGTTAGTTTGTTCATGTTAAGTTTATTTAGTTTTCAATACATTTATTATACTAAAGAATCAAAGATGCTTCTTAATTTACCAGATTTCAAATACAAAACATTGGTTTTCACAAAGAAAATTGTTTTTGAATTTTTCACTTTAGAATGACTTTAGTTAGGATTATTCTTAGGAGCTTTGTTGATATGACCCATTTGTTCGGCTATTATTTTTTTCACTGCTTTTGGAATGAGGCGGTTCCTCTCAAATTGGGAATTTCGCGTCGTGAAATCTTGCTAACTGGGAAACATTTACGACAGTTTTTTATTTTATGAGTTACTTAAACGAATGTTATATTGATTTATTTTTCGTATTTTAATGGTGTGTATGTCTTATGTATTTTGGATTTTGTCTCTTCCGATTTGGGAATTACTGTCATTCCAATTAAATCATATTTGGCATTAAACCCTGTTTAATTAAGAAAACAATCACTGCTCTTTGATTGTTCCCATTTGGAATGACAAATAGTTCCGCTTAAGTTGTCAGTAGTGACAAAATTCTAAAAAAAAACATAGGAATTTAAAATATGAATTCTAAAGCATACCATTACTTGGATGTTCATGAATAAAAACATTCACATATTGAGTTCAAACAATATGTAACTTAAGAAATAATTTTTGATTTATCGTTTCTTATTTGTCAATAAACAACGATTTGGAGTTCTGATGCGTAGGAATTAAACCACGAGTTGTTTAATAGCCACGCATCAGAACGACAAAGAGTTGTTTATTGGCCGATAAACAACGATAATGCGATTTTTTTATATACTAACATGATCTGGCAAATATTTGTTGCAATTGTAATGAGAACTATTTGTACTATGCTGCGCTCAGAATTTTGACTTATTTTTGCGTTGTTTATTGGGTAGTTTAACAACGATAATTTTATTCTTTTGTCTATAGAAAAATCAGCGGTATTCATGTTAGAATACTAGTTTAAATATTTAGATTATCAAATTTCCTTCAACATTTTTCCCAATTAGCAAGACTTCACGGCGCCCAAAATTCCCAATTTGATGGGTATCGAACCGATTCCCAAATCTATTAGCAAAAATCGCAGCAAACTTAAACTGCGTTTCTTTCTTAAATTCACGTTTTGGTCGAAAATTGATTTACAATTCATAGATGATTATTACTGATATTTCGCTTGACATTTTTTTGAGAATAAACACTGATATTTTGCTTGACATTTTTTTGCGAATTAACACTGATATTTTGCTTGACATTTTTTTGAGAATTAACACTGATATTTTGCTTGACATTTTTTTGAGAATTAACACTGATATTTCGCTTGACATTTTTTTGAGAATTAACACTGATATTTTGCTTGACATTTTTTGGAGAATTAACACTGATATTTTGCTTGACATTTATTTGAGAATTAACACTGATATTTCGCTTGACATTTTATTGAGAATTAACACTGATATTTTGCTTGACATTTTTTAGAGAATTAACACTGATATTTCGCTTAACTCGACGGCGTGTTGGGTAATTAATTGATACATATTGTTTCATAATATTCATGTCCATCTACGTTGTGAACAGTTCAAACAGTCATCCTTTCACTTTGGGCCAACAGTTTTGACTGTTCAACCCATGTGATAACTGTATGCGGTAACATTTCACATAGCGATAATGTGTCGCATTTACAATGACGTGATTAAGGCCCTTGAATAATAATTTTTCTTTGAGAGATTGCAAAAAAAAAAAAGTGCAAAGAAGTTTATCTTAATACACATTCATTATTATTGATTCTTATTTACCTACGGTGAAAACACTTATTACATCCATATCAATTTGAGGTGTAAACAATTCGTATTTGCGGTGAAAAATGTATTTCTGATTATATAAAACGCGTTAATGAATGATTTAAAACTATTCCAACACGTACAAACTTGTGTTACGCAATGAAAGCAATGTAATCAATTTCAATTACATTACATTCAGTAATAGAGGCAATACGTCTAACGTTTTTAAGTAGGTATAGTTTAGTTTTTAAATAAAACATGATGATGAAATAAGTTAATCATGCTTTAATGATATTCCTTTGTACTTTTGCAATGCTTTCATTGGGAGGCTACAAAAAATACATAGCCATGCATACTACTAAGTACATTATTAGTATAGCGACAAAACATCATTACGTTATGCATTGTGCGAATAAAGTAACTTGCTGCCTCAGACAATCAAAAAAGAAATTTAACCTACCGTGACCAAATTGCTGTTTCAAAGAATTAAATAAAGATGTTCAACCTTATGTAATTAAATTACTGCACTAAATAAAGATGTTCAACCTATTGTAATTAAATTACTGCACTAAGAAACTAAATTGCTGCTCCCCTCCCCAACCTAATCAAACTTAATAAACATATCCAACCTATCGTGATAAAATTGCTTCGCCCAACCCCTCCCCCCTCTAAAAAAAAGAAAAAGAAAAAAAACAAAACAACAACAACAACAAACAAAAAACACAACTAAATAAAGATGTTCAACTTACCGTGACCAACCTGCCGTCTAAGAATAGCCAGGCCCTCTTCCTGCGACATGAATCTGGTACGTCCATCCCTGGCAGCCCCTTATGTCTAGGGCCCAGCGTCACGGTAGCCCCGCCCCATGCCGGCTCCTCGAAGGGCTTATCCCTATCAAAGTCCGACAGCGGTGGGTCGACGCAAAACAGCTTGGTCTTGGTCACGCAGACGCCTTCCGGCCGACGCGGATCGTCGCCCTTATCGCAGTAAAGATTCTCGGAGTTCCCGCACTCCGGGCACGTCGGCGCCGGTTCGTACCCGTACACGGCGGTGGTCCAGTTGCGCCAGAGTCCGTCCCAGTTCTGCAAGTACTCGAACCCGTGCATCTCCTCCCAGGGGGCGTGGCCCGGGAAGTTGTTCACCGCGTAGTCGCCTGGTTCCGGGTAGTCCTTCTCGACGTCCACGCGACACCTGCACAACGAAGGATGCGGTGTTTTTTAAGCACATCATCTATATTCAGCGCGCAGTTATTTTTGATTTTGCCAATTATATGATTCACAGTTATTTTAATATATTCGGTGAAACGCATTTATGGTAATGATTGGCTAATAGTAAACAGCATGCGGATTATATCGCTCACATTTCTTTTTATATTCGGCAAACATGTATCACAACAAGCAATAACGCAAACTGAGCGTGAAGTTAACAAATGTGCGAACACAATAATTATAGTATTACTATATTCGAAATAGTGTTAATATATTTAGCGGACCCCGTGCCTTTAATTAAGGCCCCCGCGTAGTGTCTAGATTGAAATACAAAATATATGAAACTCCAGGGGTCGCATTCCAAAAACATCTTAAGTAAAATCTTATCCTTATCCTTAACTTGTAAGTTTTTTAGCATTGAATTGCATGTGTACATGAAATTCTGCTCTGTGTTCGTTAATTATTATTAAATATTATTTACTAAACTGTAAATTGATTCACTAATTCAAATATAGTTTAAATAAAGTTACAAAACCCGGAGCATTGGTGAACATATTTTAAGTTAAACTTAAAACGTTACTAGAATATGGCCCCAGTTGCAATAGCGGTAGAGAAACCCTAACTTTCATCCAAAAGGGGTTGCTTATTAGTTCGATAGTCTAGTGTTTACTTCGATATTGTTTTGTTTTTTGTCTGATTTTAAGACATCAATATGAACAATCCTATATAAACACTGTCAACAATAATAATAATAACAACAACAACTACAACGACAACAACAACAACAACAATAATTAATAATAATTATGATTATTTTATTATTACATAATAATCAGTAATAATAAGAAAAATAAGTAAAAAGAAGAAGGAGAAGAAAAATAATATTATTATGAAGAGGCAGACTAAGAAGAAAAAGAAGAAAAGACATAGATGAAGAAAAAAAGAAGATATATAACTCGTACTTCAGTGAAGACTGTCGTCGCCGGAACTTCTCCCAGACGTAGTCGATGTAGGCGTGGTGCATGTAGAAGACGGGATCGTACGCCGCCTGCGCCACGTTGGGCATGTCACCGCCCACCCAGTCGTGCACGCCGTCGTGGAGGATCTCGAGGTTGTTCACAGACTGGAAGTAGTTCGGAGTGTTGCCCGTCGTGATGTTCTAAATGAGACGGAAAAGATGCGATTAGATTTATTTTACGTTCGTGACATTTATATAAGATTAGTGCGTATGATTGTTTGTTTATCAGCAACTTTACAAAAATTGTTATGAACGGATTTGCAGGAAACTTTCTGAATATATTGGAAATTGTCAAGTTGACACATTATTCGATTTTGCTGGTAATCCAGATCACCATCTTGATCCAGAAAATGTTAAAAGAACTCTTTGGTATTGGATTATAGGGCAAAGTGCTACATTATGCAATAACGTTGCTTATTAATAGCGCAGCTCTATGGAAATAGTTGCCTTGGCGGAAGTCTTCGCTCTTGTGTACTTTCTGGTGTGTGCGTATTTTAAAATAAACAAGCCTACCGCGAAATTGCAGACGATCATTAGCTGGTCAATGTCGTCCTTGTTGATCAACCTTGGCGGACAGGTGCCGTTCCTCGCGATGTCGCGGTCGATCAGCGTGTTAAAGCCGCCGTACATGTTCCAGAAGGGACCCTCGCGGACGGTGCCGTCGCCGTTTCCGGCGAAGCACGTGGACCAGATAATGGAGTCGGACGGAAGTGGCAGGTATTAGTCCATGGTGTAGTCCCAGTACGCCAGAGCGACTTCCGGGTCCACCTCCCGTAGCTTCTCCTCGACCCTGCGGCAGAGGGGAAAGTAGTATTATACTCTAGCCCGTCATTTATTAATCTGACACTGACCTTTATGCAGGAAATATACTTCCGCGACTCAAAATTTGAAACAGAATCGGTGAAAAGGTCTAATTTTTGTAAAAATTCCAAAAAACTCGCACACGTACTAAAATCCTGAATTGGTTTGCATCTTTGAAAAATGGACAATCAAATGAATGCATTTTTGGCAATGACTGAAGAAAAGTAAGATATTTATCATTAAACAATTTGCTGATAACTCTGTCAGTACTCACGGTGCTATAGCGGGTCAATACAGATCTTCACAATCGCTGTATACATGTATATAGCGGGCTTTACACGAAACAAAGTAGGACCAATGTGCAAAGATCGACTGTCTCTGATCCAATAAAATGGAGAACATTAAGTCTGTACTCACGCCGCTATGAAGACGCGGTGCCAGGGCAGGAAGCCGGCCCCGTGGTGCTTCCGGAGAACCTGGACGCCGTGGAGTCGCCCGAACCTCGCCAGCACGCCCGTCTGAAACACGCGGACACTTTATAACCAATATTCTAATAAGACATGCGCAGCTTTATTTAGACAAAGAACAAAAAATTAGGTTGTTAAATGCCCAATAAACAACTAGAAAAAATAGCTCCGAAACTGTAAAATATAGTTTGCATTGTAATTGCAGAATTTGTTGTCATGTCATGTAAGAATTGAAATAATGTTCGCATTATCGTTGTTCATCTGTTAACAAACAAAGATTTGTCGTTCCGATGCGCGTAAATTAAACCACTCTGGCTAACGCCGTCTAGGTTTAATTCCAACGCATCAGCACTCCAAATCATTGTTTGTTAGCCGATAAACAGCCGAAAATTATTTTAAAATATAGATTCTGTTTCGGAAGCGTCACACTGAATATGATTTGTATAAAATCGCTATTTCGGGTTAAATGCACTATAGATATAATCGCTATATATGCATATGCTGTAATTAATCAGTATTAATGTTCTGTGCTGTAGCAACGCACTTTGGTGTCAACCCAACTTTGGTGTTGACCACCATAGTGCGTTCGATGTTTGGTGTTAACTATTATAACAGTTACACCAACGTCCGTTGCAGTGGTACATCATCATGATCAATTTAAGTGTTGATGTAGCTTTTTTTTCCAATTGACCGTAACATTGCAAGATAGGTGGGAAAAGCACTCGCGCGTGACCAATTCATGATGATGATGATCATGACTTGATGATACAGCTGATGATCTGATCATGAGGATGTTCCTATGATGATGTGGATCTGATGATGATGATGATGATAATGATGATATAATAATAATGATCTGATGATGACGATGATGAAAATGATGATTATGGTGAAAAACTGATGATTATTTTTGTGATTTGATAAAAATAATACGATTTTATAATGATTATGATGATAATAATAATAATAATAATAATAATAATATGATGATGATGATGATGCTGCTGCTGCTGATGATGATGATGTTGATGAAAATGATGATGATTGTGATGGTTGTAATGATATTGATGATCCGATGATAATGGTGATGATGATTTGATGATTATGATGATGATCCGATGATGATGAATATGAGATGACGATGATTATGATAATGATTTTCATTTTATTATGATGATGACGATGACGACTATGATGATGATGATGATGATGATGATGATGATGATGATGATGAATTTTATATCGTCTGAAATGGTCAAAATGAGGATGTACAAACAACTAAAGTGCGTTCCGTTTCACCAATTATATGTACAACTGCAACGCACTTTGGTGTTGACCAAAACGCGAACGCACTTTGATGTTGAACACCGAAGTTTAGACACCAAAGTGCGTTGCCACACTACGCAATATTGGAATCGCGCGTTTTTTGGAATTCCAGTACGGTCCGCTTTTATTGGAATTCCAAAACCGCGCAGGTCAGTTCTAGAATAGTCCGTGCGCAAAGTTGGAATCGGGACAAAGTTGGAATTCATTATATCGACAATGTTTATTAATTGAGGTTAGTGTGTCGTCATCGTAATAACATCCATACAAATATTGAATAAATTATGTAACCCAAATTCTTTAAATTTCATTAATGAACAATTATAATCGTAATTTTATATAAAATCCCCAGTTTTTTTACGTTGAGGGTCAGATTTATGAAGCGGAAAACTTAAGTATGCCTTTAATTTTGAATTCAATTATTTTAAGCATTCTGTAAATTATGTTTTAAAGCAATAAAAGTGTGAATATTCATATGTTTTCTTGCAGTCGAATTAATCGATTAGTGTTGCATTACCACGTTAACTTTATGTGTTTATTAGTTAACGGTATTCTCAGAAATTTGCTAACAAAGTCAGATAGAGTAAAACCCCGCTAAAAACGACCTCTTAGGGATCTTAATAAAAGTGATATTATTAGCTGGGTGGTCGTATTAAGGTACGGCAGATCACTGAGTCAGTAGACAGTACATGCATGTGTTGTTGGCGTTCATGAAATTAAAAATTTCCCTGTAATGCCTCATTAAAGTTATGATATCCAGTGATAACTGGCAGTAGTTTTGTTTTGCATTTTTTCTCGAAACTTATCGGCATATTTTCTGGGGACCAATACTGATTGGCTAGCCCGGGCTCACATACGAGCCTGATATGGACGGGTAATTGTATTTGGGTTCTACATATTGCCCTCGTATAGCCCATATCGGGCTCATAATATTTTTGCAAATTGGGGCTCATATATCTCTTATACGGGGAGTAAAATGCATACGGGGATGTTATATTTGACAAGGTATAGACCATAGCTGTCCCATATAGCCTTGCCTTCTGGGTTCTGGATAATACGGAAGACGAGGTCAAGAACAAGGACATTGCAACACAGAATTTTTGGTTTGTGTTCTTCCTCAAAACTTACGGCCTTATTTACTTAAGAACATTACGGGTTGGCTAGTCCGTGATGCATATGGGCTATATATGTGTAGGAAATGTATATGGGTCCCATATCGGGCTCATATCTTTTCTTGAAAGCCAGAAGGGGCTAACAGCCTTCTTTGCCCATATGCTGATGACATCTTCTGGCTCTCAAGTGACGATATGTTGTATCTTGCTGAGGCCCATATAGGTTTAATATGTATATATAAGCAATATCGAACACATACGGGCTTTTATCGAACAAAAGGTCAACAACTTGGGAGATGCCGCACCATTTCTACAATGTCACGTATGTCGGAATTACCTTGTACAGTACGTTGAACGCCCGGAAGAGCTTCTGCCTCTCGGTAACCGACAGTACCCGGATGTCCCGGCGGACGCGATATCCGGTGGAGGGCGGATTCTTCCCAAACCTGGGCAATTTGACAAGAGCTGAAATATGAATGCATACACACATTAGTGAAAGATCCAGAGCAAAATAGTAGGGTGCTGCACCCTGCTCTTTTTTGGTCCCCCAGCTGCCCCCCTTGAGCTCGTTTGCAGAAAAATATTGAATTTCTTTTGAAATTCAATATATTGTTCTAAATATTCAATGACAAATTAATATACTAATATACTATTTAACTGATAATTAACTTTAATTTAGCAATTTATTAAGAAATTACACAGCATCGAAACAGTTTCCAGCCTATTCGTTTCAGGGGCACACTGTACCTTTTTTTTATCATAGATCATTGGCGTCACATGTCTATCATATTCAAATTCTTCCAGTTATTTTTATTCTTTCCGATGTTTCCACATATGTCAATAAACTATATCAAAATAATTAGATGCATTTGAACTATACCGAATATGGTCAAACATGTATATAAACATTTTATCATTTTACTAGGTTTTCACTGTATAACCTTGCAAAATAGAGAACATAAGAACAGATACAAAATATGGTGATGCACCTGTCACAGCAATGCATGCATATGTAACCTCTAACAAATAACCAGTGGTAGAAATAAATAAATTACTGACAAGTGACACAAACTAAAAATTATGATTACAGTGGTTCCAGCAGAAAACGCGCAATAAGAGAAGTTTATTTATAAAGAAAATAGCACAACATGTCTAATATTGAGTAAATTCTGAAACAGAATTAGCCTGCAATTCTGCGACCATGATTGATTTATTAATCGATTGCTTGATTGATTGGTTGATCGATTGATTGTCTGATTGATTGAGTCCATTCTGAAACCGATTCAGACTACAATTCTGCGACAATGAATAATTGATTGATTGATTGTTTGATCGATTGATTGATTGATTGATTGATTAATTGATTTATTTGTTGATTGATTGATTGATACCAACATACCTACCTAAATTCATTCATTCATTCAAACATATTAAAAGTAATATCAACTTTCATGACACCACTTTATTTCAAGGACATTGAAATATTAGTTTCTCTTTCAACCTTCATAGGCTATTTATATTTAAGGCGTGTCATGGGAAACCCAGGCTTAATGCATGTGCGCATAGCTTCGTCCAAGATTAGCCTGTGCAGTCCGCACAGGCTAATCCAGTACGGCAATTTTCTCTGTTATGGTATTTTATGTTTCAAGGAAGACTCTTTTAAACATAAATCCTCTGTGGGCGGAAAGTGCCGACCCGGATCAGCCTGGATGCATTAAGCCCTGGTTTCCCACGACAGGCCCAATATATATATATATATATATATATATAATGTTTTTATATAGATACATATACACCGATTTCTTAGTGGTTATTCACCTAGGAGCTCTCTATCCCATTTCAGGAAAAGTTTAACAAAAACTATTCCACCAAAATTAATACAAACGAAAGTACATTTTTATGTTTTGTGTTGTGTTGTGCGTATTTTCCTGTATTGTATAGGCAATAGGTCACTTGCGTCAAATAAATGACCAGCGGATGTTAATAAGGGTTTCTCTACTGGTGATGTTCTGGAGATTAAGTATTCTTAAACTTAGGTGTAAACAACATTTCATGAAATACCTGTATGCGATAACCTACGACAGTTACGGTAAATAAAAGTGACAGATAACCAAATTTGCAATCTACAAATACACTGGTCATAATAATTTTGCAAAGAGGCCACTAAGAAACTCGATTTCGTGTATAGTAAATATGAGGCTTGTCGTGGAAAAAACCGGGATTAATGCATGTGCGTGATGTGTCGTCCCGGATTAGCCTGTGCAGTCCGCACTGTCCGCCTACATTGGATTTATGTTTAGAAGAGACTTCCCTGAAACACAAAATACCATACCATAAAGCGGAAAGTGCCGTCCTGGATTAGCCTGTGCGAACTGCTCAGGCTAATCCAGGACGACACTTTACGCACATGCATTAAGCCCGGTTTTCCCACGACACGCTTCATGAATATATTTTTCTGTGTACGTTTAAAGCAACTCAACTGCCATTGTTCACTATATATGTAGATGCAACTTTTGCAAATTTTGTAATTGGCTGTACATTTTGTATTTAATATTAGCATTCACGATTTGAGTAGGCAGTAGGCATTGTAGGGCCATATTTTTCCCAAATAATATTGTTCACATCTGTGAAAATAGGATTTCATTCTTCACAGGTGTGAAAAATTAATATCTTAGTATTCACACATCACACTCTTATTCTTCACATTTTCTGTGAAATTTGTGATCACATTCAGTTTTTAATATGCAATTAAATCATATTCTTCTGTGATACTCACGCATACCCTGTATTTTAAAATGTGACAAATCGGATTCTATTTCTTCACAGATGTGTGAAAAATAAGATTTGTTAAAAATATGATCCTGCAGCGCACGATTAATAGTGAAAGAAATGGTGCAAATAGTGTGCTTTATCATACTGAACTATATTGTAGCTATTTTAAAGTTTAATGCGTTGATACTGCGAGGTAGGGCCATACCAATTTGATTCTATGTTTAGCGTCCTCGGGCTGGTAGGTTTTCGGATGCCTGACTAAAAAAAAATGACAATGTGAAAAAAGAGTTGGAAAGCGCAGACACAATTTGAAAAAGAAAAGAAAAAAGGACTTTTAGGCGTTGTTACTAATATTTGTAAAACAAAGATTGCAACTAGTCAATTTACACAGTTAAAATAGTGTATTACAGTAGGTTCCCAATATGCAGATGATATAAAACACGTTTGCAAGTAAACATTTGCTTTAGCTTGTACCACTGCCATGAATATGTTTTGAAAGAATTTTTTTTTATGGACTTGTTTTTTTCTGCCTGGTTGTAAGGATTCGAAAAATCAAGGGGACGCTATTTATAAAATGAAATTTGTATGGCCTAGTCGTGGAGAAAATTTCATTTTTTTTAAATGGATATTGTGTCATTATTCATGTGAAAAGGTAGAATGCATCAGTTTTAACATTTTATATTCCATTAAAAGTTACACTGTCAGTGTCACTAAAGACAGTTACTGCCATTGTTTATACTCGGAACATTACAATAAGTTTTTTTTCCAGACTACAATTTATGTTGTGTTGTGTCGGATATAAATTTAATCGTTTTATGCAGTTTTCTTTTCAAATTTAGTTTTTAAACCAATAAACTACACAATTTTAAATTTACTCTTGTTCCGATTGTAAACACGTCATATATTTGGTCCAACTGCCAGTCAATATTGTGTTCATAGACTTGTTATACTGCCATAGTAACCAGTTCTGTAAACAATCGCCATCATACTGCCTGGTTGCTGCATGCATTTAATATTTGATTTATGATATTATTTTTGTTGTATTTTACCTTCGATATTTTGAGTTTCACTGCCATTTTATATACTAAAAGTATACACGTATTTGTGCGATGTGGCTGCATGCGAAGTGGTTTATATGTAACATGTTTAAAAAGGCACGTCCAAGTGATTGCGTAAAATGGAGCTTTAATTCATAACAGACTCAAATACTAAAAATAACTATTTTGGTATCATTATTCGACTTAAAACAATGTCCAACCTCTTATGCATAAACTCCCGTATGTATCAAAGTATACAAAATTTACACCACTCAACGCATTCCACTCGTTGCCTTCTACTTTCATATTTAATATATGAATACTTCACCTCAAAATGCATATAAAGCAGTAACTGATGTTATTAAGGTTGACCAGTCTACTGTTAAACTTCTTTATCGTATTGCATTCCCCGATCGAAACTCCACTGTTAATACTGGTGCTATTGTATTGCTCTCTATCATCCACATTCCAATACTGTTCTTGTTGGTATAGTCTGCTTCGGCAATACATTTGTATTTGCTCTGTTCCATCGACACTTAACTGCTAAATTGCTGTTAGGGTATTGCTCTCTCAAATCGACATTCCAATGTTACAATGCCCTTGTTTTGTTCTCTTTGATTGACATTCCACCTGAAACTACATCGACATGTCCATTTTAAACTGCTGTTTTTGTAATTCCCTTCTCTTGTCGACAACCCATCTGTATTGCTCTGTTCGAGTGACCCTCAACGGTTAAACTGACGTTATTGTATTGCTCCCTTTGATCGACATCCCACGGTTAAACTGTTGTTATTGTTTTGCACCTTCGATCGACATTTTACAGTTAAACTGTTGTTATTGTATAGTCCCCTTTGATCGACATTCCACAGTTTAAATGCCGCTATTGCATTGCACCAATCGATCGACATTCCACAGTTAAACTGTTGTTATTGTATTGCCCCTTCTATCGACATTCCACTTTTAAACTGCCTTTATTGTATTGTTCTCTTTGTCCGATACTCCACTATTAACTATTAATATTGTTTTGCCCATTCCAGTTGACAATCCACTGCAGAATCTGCCGCTGTTGCATTGCTTTATTCTATAGATACCTTACTGTTAAACTGCTGTTATTGTTTTGCTACCTTTAATCGACATTCCACTGTTTAACTGTTGCTATTACGTATATTGCTCCCTTTTCTATTGAAGTTCTGATATGGCATTACTATCTGTTATTGAAAACTATCTCCACTTGTATCGAAAGTCTTAAATATTAAATGATTTTTTTCTTCTATGGAATAGTTTCTACATTTCTGACATTACAATGTTATCGTCTCTTCTATCTTAACACTTACTTTTACTTTTCAAATGTTAACATTCCCTCGTCTATCAAAACTACCTGTTATTTATCAGATGTTACAATCTTCTCTTTTTTTCGAAACCTGTGTTTCAAATATTTGATATTACATATATAGTGCTCTCTTCTATAATATTTATTCGACCGTTAAATGTCTGATATAACAACATTTGCTCTTTTCTATCAAAACAACGTGTTAACTTTCATATATTACAAATCTCTATGAAAATTCATGTCTGATATTACAATGCTCTCTTTTAACAAAACGGTATGTTAAATATCTGATATTGCAATGTCCTTGTCTGTTCTATCAACCCCCTGTTAAGTTTCATATATTAAAATGCCCTCGACTCTTTAATTGAACACTGTTGACAGTCTGATATAACAAAGTTCTCTTCTATTCTAGGTTAGCCCATGTTAAATATTTGATATCTCATTACTCTCTTATAGTCGACATAAGCTTAAGCTCAAATTTCTGATATAGTACTGCTCTATTCTAACGAAACACACTGTCACCTAACTTACCTGTCACACTATCACACACATGTATCACTAAGCTCTCTTATATTCTTTCGAAACCCCTGTTAAACTACATACTTGTACATTTTAAAGCTTTCTGTAAACTCTCTCGAATTGTTCTAAAATATGGCCGCCAGGTGGTGGGAAAAAGTTCATATATTACAAAGATCTCTTCTGTTATATCGATCACCCTGTTAACATTCTGATATTACAGTGCTATCTTCTATTGAAACACCATCTTACATTTCAAATGTTACAGTTTTTCTCTTCTATCCAAACATCCTGTTAAATTTCTGACATTACAATGCTCTCTTCTGTTTTACCAAAGCCCTGTTAAATTTTTGATATTATAATGCTCTCTACTATTCTACCGAACCCCTCTTAAATTTCTGATATTATAACGCCCTCTTCTATCGAAAAACCCTGTTAAGTATCTGATATTACAATGCTTTATTCTCTCATATCGAACTGCCTGATGAATACGTGATATAACAATGATTTCTTCTTTCGAACCTTATATAAAAGTATATTATCATAATATAATAATAATAATATTATTATTATTGGTTTTGTCTATCAAAACATTTCTGTAAACACATTGGTACTTTGTCTTTATCGTCCATCAAAACACCACGTTAACATACTGTTACTCTATTGCATTCTTCTATGAAATCTTAAATGTAATCACAGTTACTCTGTTGTTCTCGTAGACCACAATTCTATGTAAAACGCTGTTAATACATGGTTCTTGACTTCAGAAACTCTACCGTAAAACGCTTCTACTCAATTGCTCTCGTATATTTGAAAATCCACTGAAATACAGTTACTGTATTGCTTCGTCTTTCAAAAATCCCTTTATTGCATTGATCTATTAAAACTCCACTATAAACACGCTGTTACCATATGGCTTTTGTATGGGAACTCCACTGTGAACACGCTGTTACTTTATGGCTTTCGTATTGAAAGTCCACTGTAAACACGCTGTTAATCTATGGCTTTCGATCTGAAACTCCACCGTAAACACGATGTTACTCTATTGCTTTTGTTTGGATACTCCACTATAAACACGCTGTTACTCTATGGCTTTCGTATTTAAACTCCACTGTAAATACGCAGTTACTCTATGTCTTTCGTATTGAAACTCCACTGTAAACACGCTCTTACTCTATGGGTTTCAAATTGAAACTCCAATGTAAACACGCTGTTACTCTTTTGATGTCTTCGATTAAAACTCCACTGTAAACCCACTAATACTCTATCTCCATCGTCTGTCACAACTCAAATGTAAACAAACAGTAACTGTTACTCCTTTGCTTTCGTCTGTCAAAACTCCACTGTAAACACGCTGTTACTATATGTAAATTGCTTTCGTCTATCAAAACTCCACTGTAATCTCGCTGTTACTCTATTGCTTTCGTCTATAAAAACCCTACTGTACTCCCGCTGTTACTCTATTGCTTTCGTCAAACAAATCCACTGTAAATACACGGTTACTCTATTGGTTTTGTCTATCAAAACTCCACTATACACACATTGTTACTATATTGCTTTCGTCTATCAAAACTCTACTATAAACACACTCTAGTGACTTTGACTTTAGAAACTCCACTGTAAGCAAATTGTTTCTCTATTGCTTTCGTCTATCAATACTCCACTGTTAACACGATGTTAATCTTTTGCTTTCGTCTGTCAAAACTCCCTATAAACACGCCGTTACTTTATTGCTTTCGTCTATCAACTCCACTGTAGGTCACAATATACTAAAAGATTTCCTTAACAAATTCAATGTAAAAGCAATAAATTCAACAAAAAATAAACTCAACATTTTGCGCGTAGAGACCCTCATAACCATACCTTTTCTTAAAGAGCATTCCGAGCCGAATTGATTTAGACAATAAAAAAGATAGGTCATGTGATATATAAGAAAGAACTCGACGCGAATCAAAGTTCACTGTTTTACGGCCATCTTTTTACCGGCTACTCTCCAGTTGAAGGTATACTGCCAACTGTCAAAGTCTCGTCATGTAGTCTCCAACCTTCAAGCGAAACAGTGAATTTTTAGTACACAACAATGTTTTTCCTACCACACGTACAAAGAAATATTCAAAAATAAAGTCATGGCAAGTGACTATACAGAAAATTGTGTCTTCAAATAAATGGTGTTGATTTATTTAGAGAGTATAGCATTGCACACCTGAAATATTTAGTATACTGTAACCTATAAGAGAAATTTGTTCTCATTAAAATTAGTTTTTCTTGCATATAATTATCTTCCCATGCATATTGCACCAATATATTAAGTTTGGCTTGTATATCTATCCATTTGGCCATTTTATTTCATATTTTCAAACACAGGTGATTTTGGTCGGAAGCCGGTGATTTCAAGCGCCTTGAAGCTTAAATGTCCCTCTAACAATTAAAGCTGATATTTGCAATATTTGTGACAAAATACCCAAACAAACCAAACAAACATGTATGGGGGGCTTATGTGGGGTGAGGAGAGAATGACTTTGTTAGATATTTTTACTCTAAGCCATTTTGATAATGTATTTTTTGTGTATTTTTTTTTAAAAATCACCCCAAAAATGTAAATTTAATAGAAAAAAAAATCCAATTTCATCCAAGACAATTAACAAATTAGTCAAAATGGGAGATCAAAGATACTTTGAAGTGTAGAAATCAATCAGCTTCCAGTAATTGCTTGTTTCAAACCAATAAAGTGTAAAATCTTTAAAGCACCTTGTTTGTCGCAGCCTCTTTAATTACAGGCCACCAATTATATATTCTAGTATATAATGTCATGAGTGCCTTTAAACTGCAGCAGGTGGTCAATTTGCATTGCCTGCTCACATTTAGAGGTTTAAGGGAATACAAAATTGCATATTTTGGGCACAAAATAAGTACTTTGACTTTTTTTAAGGTGGCAATCTGGTCAAAATGGGGTTCATAACCAAGCAAAAGAAAAAGTTGCTCAATGTTGGTTTTAAACGAGGTGGGACTAGTCCGGTGAAGGGGAAAAAACATAATTATGAAAGAAGGTCAAATTCCAACACAACCTATGTAAGGTTAGAAAGGTCATCCTTTGAAGCACGGGTAGCTTACAATGACAAGGTTCTTACTTTTCGGGATGTAGACGGCTCTCAAACCCCAGCTAAGCCCTTGCGTCCGAGAGCGAACAAGATTCGCTATGTAGACCTGTTACGGGTTCCTGCTCCATCAAAAGTCCATCCCGACTTACTTACGAACAAGGTCTATGTCCCCGCCCTACTCCAGTCTATGATGTCCTCTGAAAATAGAAAGCATAGGTTAAGAAGTGATAAATGTAGGGGCGACTTGGTAATTGACGGCAGTGCTTCCATAAAGTGGGGCTTAGGCTGGGAGGAAAGGTTAAAATGTACAAGATGCAGATATGTAGGCAAGCATTATAAGCTTTACAATGAGGTTCCATCAAGTACCAGGGGCAGAAAGGCAGCTCAGATCAATGTAGGCTTCCAAATAGGTGTTGCAAGTACTTCTATTGGGAACACAGGTTCCCGCAGAATTCTCAACACAACCAATATCATTGCTCCCTCTCCACTTGCTATGCAAAAACAAACAAATAAGGTCAATACTGCCCTTAAATCCCTAAATGAGAGAAGCATGTACCAGATTAGAGAAAACTTAGTTGCTGAAAATGCCAAAATTGGTCAAAAAGATCCCTCTAAGGTAAATGTTGAAGGGGACACTTGCTACAACAATCCAATTTTTAACTCTGACGCGACACCCTTTCAAGCCGGAACTATTGCCATAAGCACTATGTGTGAAAACAATACCAGAAACAAGCAAATTGTAGGGGTACAAGTAGCAAATAAACTATGCAGGACTGCATCAATGCTTAGGAATAAGGGTAAACCTGTTCAGTGCCCCAATCATAGGGGGCATTGTTCTGCAAATGTTTCAGAGAGGGAACCAATAGGTGATGAAGGCAAATGGAATAGGTTGTTAGGTGACCAGATCTCTAAGGACATCAAAATAGCAAATTTCACTTGTGATGGGGACAGTAGGGCATTCCAAGGTGTTCGTAACTCTCACGGTCACAATGTGGGTCATCTTAAGGATCTGAGGCACCTAGGCAACTCGCTGAAGCGCGAGCTCAAAAAAGCGCCTTTCTCAAAGGGCATGCTCAAGGGTCATTCCAAGTCTAATATCAGGAGTCGGTTCGCTCTCTCGGTCAAAGCTAGGTGTATGGCTGAGCTTAAAGCTGCCCACAATAAACACCAGGGTGACATCAAGGTTCTAAAGAAGGTCATGGTTGATGTAATCGCAACCATTGTTCTATGCTTCAGTGGTTACTGCGGTACTCATTGTGCAAAGTACAGTTATGTCTGTGCTGGTACAAATAGGCAAGCTAAGAATTTCATGCCAGACAATGTCAAGGTTAAAATGGTTGACAGTGACCAACAAGTCCTTAAAAAATGCATTGAAATGGTTTTAGGTCCAGCTGCTCTTGACGCTACCAAACTTTTAACCACAACCCAAAAAAGTGAAGCAGTAAACAGGTCGTACCAAGCTGTCAATCCTAAAACTGTGACTTTCTCACGCAACTGTGTAGGTCGAATTCACGGGCAGGTTCACAAATTAAACAATGGCTATGCTGACTCTGTAATTGCAAAAACCACTGAACTAAATGCTAACCTTACCCAGGGGTCAAAGATTATTAAGCAGATAGCATATGAGGACCGCAACGACCTTAACCGAAAGCAAACATCCGCTACCAACAAAGCACGAGCTTTACGTGCCAGGACGCGGAATTATCGATACAAACTGCATGAGGAATTACACTACGGCAAGGGCATGAGTGACCCCAAACCTGATTATGACAGTCTTCCACACCTTAAGCATCATAAATATGCTTAGTTGATTGTGTACCTGATAATAAATTGTTATTATTACCTGTTTTGGCATAAGAGACCTCTAACAAGTGGCCCTCGCGTCAGCATCAGGCGTTCCTCTACCTGAAAAAGGCAAAAATACCCAATAGAAATAGATATAAAATGAAAAAAAACATGCATTTATGTATTTTAAGTGTATTTCTATGAATAAAAGGAAGTGATAAAGCTTGTTGTATTCATGTTTTTACCAAATATGCAGGCTGGCTCAGTTCCATGCCCGCTGCACTGTCCGAACTGTAAACATGTCCGCCGTTCCATGTTGGTGGAATGGGGCTCTATGTTTAAATGTTCAGGCTTAACACACAAGCTATTGTTGCATAAGTGGCTCACAGAGTCCCTGGCGTTCAATTCTGACTTCATGTAGCACATTAACGCTACACGGTGAACCAAGTATGTCTCTGATTTTATGTCCGAAGGCAATTTAGCCCTCATTCGGCCATAATAGGGTAAGGAACTATTTGAAATACAACCATTCCAGATCAAACAATCTGAATTGATGCATTTAATGCACTTATTTTCTACTCTTTTGCTCAGAAATGACCAAAAATCTGCTTTCTCATCCATATTTTGCACTTGCAGACGATATTTTATTTTAACCCAAAGTCAGTTTAGGTCACAATATACTAAAAGATTTCCTTAACAAATTCAATGTAAAAGCAATAAATTCAACAAAAAATAAACTCAACATTTTGCGCGTAGAGACCCTCATAACCATACCTTTTCTTAAAGAGCATTCCGAGCCGAATTGATTTAGACAATAAAAAAGATAGGTCATGTGATATGTAAGAAAGAACTCGACGCGAATCAAAGTTCACTGTTTTACGGCCATCTTTTTACCGGCTACTCTCCAGTTGAAGGTATACTGCCAACTGTCAAAGTCTCGTCATGTAGTCTCCAACCTTCAAGCGAAACAGTGAATTTTTAGTACACAACAATGTTTTTCCTACCACACGTACAAAGAAATATTCAAAAATAAAGTCATGGCAAGTGACTATACAGAAAATTGTGTATTCAAATAAATGGTGTTGATTTATTTAGAGAGTATAGCATTGCACACCTGAAATATTTAGTATACTGTAACCTGTAATCACGCTGTTACTCTATTGCCTTTGACTTTATAAACTCCACTGTAAACATACTGATACTCTATTGCATTCGTCTATCAAAACTCCACCGTAATCACGTTGTTACGCTATTGCCTTTGTCGTTAGAAACTCCACTACGTTACTCTTTTGTTTTCATCTGTGAAAACGCCACTGTAAACACGCCGTTACTCTATTGCTTTCGTCTATGAAAACTCCACTGTAAACACACTGTTAGTCTTTCGCTTTCGTCTATCAAAACTCCACTGCAATCAAATGTTACTCAATTGCTTTCGTCTATCAAAACCCCACTGTAAACACACCGTTACTCTTTTGTTTTCATCTGTCAAAACGCCACTGTAAACACGCCGTTACTCTATTGCTTTCGTCTACGAAAACTCCACTGTAAACACACTGTTACTCTTTCGCTTTCGTCTATCAAAACTCCACTGCAATCAAATTTACTCAATTGCTTTCGTCTATCAAAACTCCACTGTAAACACACCGTTACTCTTTTGCTTTCGTCTATTAAAATTCAACTGTAAACACACCGTTACTCTTTTGCTTTCGTCTATCAAACTGCACTGTAAACACACTGTTACTCTATCGCTTTTGTCTATCAAAACTCCACTGCAAACGCACTGTTACTCTATTGTTTTCGTCTATCAAAACTCCAATGTAAATACACCATTTCTCTTTTGCTTTCATCTATCAAAACTCCACTGTAAACACACTGTTACTCTATCGCCTTGTCTATCAAAACTCCACTACAAGCACACTGTTATTCTATTGCGTTCGTCTATCAAAACTCCACTGTAAACACACCGTAACTCTTTTGCTTTCGTATATCAAAACTGTACTGTAAACGCGCTGTTACTTCATTGTTTTTGTCTATCAAACCTCCACTGTAAACACGCAGTTACTCGATTGCTGTCGTCTATCAAATCTTGACTGTAATCCAGCTGGTTATCTATTCCTTTCGTCTATATAATCTCCACTGAAATCACGCTGTTACTCGATTGCTTTCGTCAATCAACTGTGCGTTGTAAACACACTGTAATTAACCCCAGTATTAACACGCTGTTACTCTATTGGTTTCGTCTTTTAAAACTCCACTGTAAACACGCCGTTACTCTTTTGGTTTCGTCTATCAAAACTCCACTATTAACTCGCCGTTACTCTATTGTCCTTCACTTTATAAAATCCACTAGAAACAGGCTGTTACTCTATTGCTTTGGTCTATCAAAACTCCACTGTAAACACGATGTTACTCTTCTGCTTTCGTCTATCAAAACTCCACTATTAGCTCTCTCTTCTGTTGCCCTTTACTTTATAAAATCCACTAGAAACAGACTGTTACTCTATTGCTTTGGTCTATAAGAACTCAATTGTAAACATATATCGCGTTTGACTTAAGAAACTCCACTGTAAACACGTTGTTAATCTATTGCTTTCGTCTATACAAACTGCACTGGAACACGCTGTTACTCTATTGCTTTCGTCTATCAACGCTCCACTGTAGACACGCTGTTACACTATTTCGTTCGTCTGTCAAATCTCAAATGTAATCACGCTATTACTCTTTTGCTTTCGGCTATCACAACTCCACTGTAAATACGATGTTACTCTATTGCTTTCGTCTGTCGAAACTCCACTGTAAACACACTGATAAGCTATTGTCTTTGACATTTTAAAATCCACTATAAACGCACTGTTACTCTATTGCTGTATTTTATTATATTTTTTTGTCTATCAGAATTGCACTGTAACTACACATTTACTCTATTGTATTGAACTATCAAAACTCCACCATAAACACATTGTACATTAAAATTCCACTGTAAACACACAGTTAATCTATTCCATTGACCAATCAAACCTTCACTGTAATTACACCGTTATTCTATAACGTTCTGCTGTCTCATCTCCACGTTAAAAGCACTGTCACTCTTTTGCATTTGACTTAAGAAACTCCATTGTACATACGATGTCGCTTCATAGATTTTGACTATCAAATCTCGACTGTAAACGCATTGTGAATCTGCCGTCTATTAAAACAATGTAAACACTCTGTTACTTTATTGATTTCTCTGTCAAAACACCACTAAACGCAATTTCATTTGATAACTTTTTTCTAGCAAAACTCCACTGTAAACATCCGTCATCAGTCAAAACTCCACTGAAAACACACTGCTACTATATTGCTTTCGTCAATCAAAACTCCACTGTAAACAAACTGTTTCTCGTTTGCTTTCGTCTATCAAAACACCACGGTAAACAAGCTGTTACTCTATTCATGTCATCAGTCAAATCTCCACTGTAAACACACTGTAAACACACTGTTACTATGTGTATATTGTTTTCGTCTATCAAAAGTCCACTGTAAACAAACTGTTTCTCTATTGTTTTCGTCTATCAAAAGTCCACTGTAAACAAACTGTTTCTCAATTGCTTTCTTTATCAAATCACCACTATAAACACGTTGTTAATCTATTGCTTTCGTCTATTAAAACAACACGGTAAACAAGCTGTTACTCTATTGATGTTATCAGTCAAAACTCCACTGTAAACACACTGTTGCTGTATGTTTATTGCTTTCGTCTATCAAAAGTCCACTGTAACCAAACTTTTTCTCTATTGCTTTCGTCTATCAAAAGTCCACTTTAAACAAACTGTTTCTCCATTGCTTTCGTATATCAAATCCCCACTGTAAACACGTTGTTAGTCTTTTGCTTTCGTCTATCAAAACTGTACTGAAAACACTCTGACACTCTATTAATGTCTTCGGTCAAAACTCTACTGTACACGCACCAATACTCCATTTGGTCTTCCAAAGCTTCACTGTTAACGCAATATCACTCGATTGCTTTGATTTCGCTTCTTCTGTTTAAAATTCACCAGTTCATCTACTTGGTCATATCAGCAATTAATCGGTATGTCAGGTCTATGAAGATCAATTTGTGTTTTGAAAGGTTTTGCTTACTTATTCCGATAGTTGTTTATAGATATTTTTAACTTCCGTTCAGTTTTACTTAGTGCCACGGTTCTTATTCCTTGAGTTGAACTTTCTTCTCTACAACGTATAACCTTTCTTTCCTGCAATGTATAACATTTCTTCTCAACATTTCCTTTGTTCTCTAAATGAATAATGTTTCTTCTCTAAACGTATTACCATTCTTCTTCACAAAGTATGTAATCTGTCTTGCCTACAACATACAACATGTATTCCCTACATCATGTAACCATTCTTCCATACAACGTATAACCTGCCTCCTCGACAAAGAATTAACTTTCTTCTATAAATGTATAACTTGTCTTCCCTACAAAATAAAACCTGTTTCACTACAACATATAACCTTTCTTCTCTACATTGTTTAACCGTTCTTCCCTAAATCTTTCTTCTCTAAATGTATAACATGTCACTCCTATAACGTATAATCTTTTCCCCCACAACGTAAAACCTTTAATCCCCTACAACGCAGGACATATCTTCTCTAAATGTGTAACCTGTCTTCCCTAAAACGTATAATCTTTGCCCCTATAACGTAAAGCCTTCCTTCCTTACATCGCAAAACCTTATTTTCTCTACAACGTATAACCTTTCTTCCGTACAAAGTATAACCTTTCTTCCCTTCAACGTAAACCTTTTCCCTACAGCATATAAACTTTATTCTCTACAACGCATAACCTGTCTTCTTTAATGTACAGCCTTTCTTCTCTACATCTCTACATCGTATAAACTATATTAACTACAATGTAAAACCTGTCTTCCCTACATCGAATAATCTATCTCTACTACAACGTGTAAACTTTCTTCTCTAAATGTATAATCTGTCCGTCATATAACGTATACTCTTCTCCCCCACCAGGTAAAACCTTTAATCCCTTACAACGTATAGCCTATCTTCTCTTAATGTATAACCTATTTTCCCTAAAAATGATCTCTTTGTCCCTATAACGCAAAGCCTTCCTTCCCTTCAACGAAAACCTGTCATCTACAGCATATAAACTTTCTTATCTATAACGCATAACCTTCCTTCTTTAATGTACAGCCTTTCTTCTCTACATCGTATAACCTATCTTGTCTACAATGTAAAAACTGTCTTCCCTACATCGTATAAACTGTCTCTCCTACAACGTATAAACTTTCTTCTCTACAACGTAAAACCTTTAATCACTACCTCTTATACTCGTTCTTCTTAACAACGTACAACCTGTCTTCTCTTTAATTCTGTCTTTCCTACAACGTATAACCTTTTTTTCCCTATAATGTATAACATTTCTCCTTTACAACGTTTTCCGTTTCTTCCCCCCAACGTATTACCTTTCTTCTCTGCAACGTACAACTGTTTTTTCTCTACAAAGGATAACCTTTCTTCCCTACAACGTATAACCTTTCTTGTCTGCAACGTACAACTGTTCTTCTCTACTACGTATAACATTTATTATCTTCAACGTATAACTTTTCTCCTCTACAGCATTAAAACTTTCTTCTATACAATGCATAACCTGTATTCTCCACAAAACAATAACCTTTCATTTCTTACTGCATAAAATTTCTTCCCTATACGTATAACCTTTCTTCCTAACAATGAATAACATGTCTTCTCTATAACGTGTACTTTTTCTTCTCTGTAACATGTAACCTTCTCTAAATCGTATAACCTTTATTATCCACAGCGTATAATACAACGTATAACTTTACTGTATACAACTTATTGTCTTTCTTCCCTTAAACGTATATTCTTCTCTACAACGTATAATCAGTATCATCTACAAAGTATAACCTTTCACTTATAAATGTATATTCACTCTTCTCTACAACGTATAACATTTCCTCTCTACAACGTATATCCTATCTTCCCAACAATGCATAACCTTTCTTCTCTACAACGTCTAGCTGTTCTCTTTACATTGTATGACTTTTATTGTGTGTATACATTTTTTCTCTGCGACGTTTGACCTTTCTTATTTGTCGACTTTTGTACGTTACAACATACCGGTGGTTTCCTTCTTCACCGCAACATTTTACCTTTTCTCTTTCTGGACCTTTCTATTCTACAACGAATGAAATTTCTTCTCTAAATTGTATATTTTAACAAGTTCATATTCGTGGACTTTTCTACTATAGTATGTATAACATTTAGTCTTAGTGATTGTTCTTGTTAACATGTTAAGGAAATGTCTAATATAATGAGAGAATACACGTATTTTGCTATTATATACTTAGTTGTATGCCTTGTATGGATAATTGTTATCATTAGTTGTATAAGATTCAATCTGACTAAAGTGCACGATCTCTCTAAAGCGTAGAGTATATAAGGAACCGATTTTAATCAGATATAATAAGTGTACGCTTAGTTTTGTAATATAATCAGGCCTTAAATCATAACAATGCCTTACTTATCAATTGTTATACCAGTACGAGTGATGCAGTTTGGAATGTTAGACATAAATTATCTTACTTAACTGTTCCTCTAAAATAGTCTGTCGAACGATTTTGCGTGTATCACCTGGATGTCAAATTTGTATTTGATTTATATGATGTTGGGTTGTTTTTTTGCGTTTGTAATTTGCCAATAATTATGTTATGCATAGGTATATTTGAATGTTGGATTGTAGGTGATCATTCAATGTAAACTGCTGTTCTGGATTTAGTTTTAGGTGAAATAAGATTTTTTTAAATATTAATTGCAATACTAAGTTGTCTGAATTGGCTAATACGATTTTGAGTAACTGCCGAAAAAGAAGAATTAAGCCAATCTAATAACAAGTGTTGCTGTCTTTCGTGTTTAATTTTCTTGTTAACACGGGGGTTCTCGTATTTTCCTGTACGTATATGTAAAAGGCACACACATTTATAACTGCTTTTAATAATGACATTGACAATCCTTTTTTAAATCATGACAATACATAAGACTCGTAGAAAATTTTTCTAACCATATATTTAAGAAATATATTTCGATTTATCATTCTGTATCGGCCAATAAACAACGATTTGGAGTTCTGATGGGTAGGAATTAAACCACGATGGCGCTAGCCCGAATGGTTTAAAAGCCACGCATCAGAACGACAGAGGTTTGTTTATTGACCGATAAGCAACGATAATGCGACAATTATTTTGATTCTAACAGGAGTTGGCTTCTTCTTTTTTCGAATTGTAATGAGAACTACATTTTACTCTGCTCCGCTCAGAATAAGGACTACTTCTTGTGTTGTTTATTGTGTAGTTTAACAACGATTATTGTGTTATTTGTCTATAGAAAAGTATCAAGTAGCAAGTATCATGTTAAAATAAGGCATAAAGTACATACACGAAATGTATAATTGTTAATTGTTTAGGAACACTCCTCGTCTATGTTACACAATTACATGTATATTAGTGCCATCTAACTTGTTAATGTGTCTTTTGTTAGTTCATTGTTCATGGCCGATGCAATGTTTAATGTTTTGTTCCGAGATATACATGTGGGCCTGTATGCAATATGTTTTTAAGATGTTTAATTAATTTAACTATGTTCAAATAATATTGGATGTTTTATACTATAGAACATATACTTTACAGACCGAAGACTGTATACTATAACTATTTGTTCTTGAAAAAGATCCAACATTAGTGGCTGAAATCTCTAAAATGGTATAGAGATTATATATAGATTATTTCTAATATCTTGTTGAAATATAAATTGCGCGTATAAAATATAAAACATGTTTTTATAAAACATATAACCATATATTAGACTTTTATTTAATTATTATATAAACTATATATCACTTTATTTGTTGTGAATGTGTTTACGATGGAATGTTATTTGAGCGTATCAAATACGAAAAATATTGTTTCAAAACCTATAATAATATAATAGATTTTTATTTAACCATAATATAAACTATATATCGTTATATCACGTTATTTGTTGCAATGTGTGTATGACAGCATGGAGATTGGCCGTATCAAATACGACAAATATTGATACAAAAATATCAAAATGTACTATGTTAGCGCTACTAGAAGCCAAAATAGCCATTGACTACTAAAGTTTCTAATCGACTACTACAATTTCTGAAAATATTTGAGAATGACGCATATTTTCACACGTTTGGGGGATTTTTTTTTCTAAATAACAGGCCATCTTTGCAAAATAAAAATGTTTGCTACTAGCTCAGATTTCTTAGCGCCAAACAAGTTATATATTCGATGTTTTATTTAATCATTATATACACAACATATCATTGTATCTCGTTATTTGTTGCAAGTGTGTGAATGACTGAATGGATGAGAAATGTTTATTCATATTAAATAATGCTGGCAAAGTAAACTAACTGCCGTTAAATTAATTATTTTCCAACCAACCAATCGGGCCTTTGAACAAGAGAAAAGGCATTGGTAAAATATTAAGTAAATAAAACACACTTGCATTGCAAGAATAACTAATCAATTTGTACGCAACAAATTTGGCGCATTATCAGTTTAAAAAATCAAAATCTATGTACAATCCATTATATTACATTAAGTTTTATTGTGAATGTAAGGAGTTTGTATAAATGTATGGCTAAAAAAAATCCCACGTGTTGTTATTTTTACGCCTTTTTGAATGATCCTAAAACTTATATCACCTGGACATTTGCAGGTCTCAAAAATGGGCCCTGATTCACCAACCAAGTCTAGACTTAAGACTACAGAATGTTCTTCAAACTGTTATGTTCTAAAAACGCTGTTAGTTTGAATTGTACTTGGTATTCACCAACGCATTATTTATTTGGAATGATTTATTGATGTCATAAGCAGCATTGGAACCTGGCATAATTGCAAACGCACACAATTTATTTCTTGAGCCTAAGTTTATTCTTTATTCTTAAGTCCAAGAATGGTCGAGTTTGATTTTCTGGTTTGTCATAAACCTCACACAGATATTAAGTGATTACTAGTAGGCGCTAACACGAAAATCACAAACTATTTTAATTAATTTTAAATGTTGGTGAAGTACAAATATCGCTAAAGTATCAACTCCGCGGTGCGGGTGTTTGCAGTCCGATAAGAAGATGGTATACAAATAACTGCAATGCATGTTGTATTAGTTGAAACACATTTTCCGCTAAGTTGACGATAAGTAGCAGGAAATCGGGTTTTTTACAAGGTAAGATATTTTATTGTATTATATTAGGCTTTAATTAGTTGTTTTATGCTAATAAATTAATGACTATTGAGAAAGTGTCAACGAAAGTTTGGAATTTCCACGTTCAAAATCCGCCATTTTTGTTTTCATAGGTGTCGTATTTTCCGCATCCTGCATGACTGAATTTGTGGAATTATGGGTCGGAGTTACATGATTGCTTTAGTTAACAGTCGTGCGCAAGTCAACAAGTTAAAAATTTGAAATAACACAATATTTCGTCATATAAAATACGTAAAAAGGTATCAGGTGAAAGAAAAAGGCTTGTTTAACCTATTTGTATTTTCGTTGGCATTGATTTCCATTTATTTTCTTAAAGATCAACCATTTCTCATTACGAAACAAGAACGAATGACCTAGTTGTCGTCTGCGCATTTCATTTCTAGCGCCTTTAGTAATGTCAAGGTCGATCTGTTTGTAAACCGGAAGCTGTGAAATTGAAAACGAAAGTAAACAAAACAGGTGCCCGAATTGTGTCCGAGATAATTGTTTAAAGAAAAAATATTGTGCTTTTCACACGAATTTATACATTTCAAGTATACAAATGAAGAAATCCAGTTAAGAAACTCAATTGTTATTACACTTCATAACGTATTGTAAAGTGTAATACGAATTTTCATTTAATTAACATAGTGTTTAATGGACACATGATACCTTTGACAAGTAAATTAATTGACATGTAGTATATTTATGATAATTTTAAATCTGTACATGCAGCTCTACTGGTGATGTGCAATCTTTTATTTTATTCATTTATTTTGTTATAAGCATGCTGGCATGTAAAAATGTAATGTTTATCTTACATTTTAACTGAACTGTCAAACTGATAAATGTTTGCATGATGCATGTACATTATGAGGATTATTCCATGTTCATATATGTATAGGGAAATATCGAATCTGCATTTTTGGTCATGCATTAATATGCATCTGATCCTATATTAATGTTTAATTATATGTTAAATAAGCGTTTGACTTCTTACAATAAATACTTATTACCCTTTTATAAAATAAATAAAGTGTATTTCTTAATATATTTAAAAAAGAGAACATTTGAACATTTAAAATGAAATTTGAACAAATTTTATTATCGATGTGTCCCAAGAATTTTATGGTTTTGAAATTGTTTATTTCCTGTTTTGTTGTTTCCATATTTTACAGTTCACTTGTTGCACATACCAGGAGCTTGCAGCCAGGAGTGAAATATTCATGTATTTTTTATTTTTATATAATTTCAGGAAAAAAATGGCAGGAATAACCAACGCAGAAGTTATTGAAATGATACAATCTAGAGGCATTGGTGAAACATGTAAAATCTTGTTAGGTACAGAACACCTCAATATCAGCAAAGAAACATTTATGAACGACATGTGAAGACAGTATAAAAAGTACCAACATTTAAATTAAAATAAGTCGAGAGTTAAGGGAAAGATAACTTAGATAGATTCATGAATGCTAAATATTCATTTCTGGCACATCCCTTGTCGGTTACAAATATTAATACAAAACCTCTCAACTAGATATGTCCAAATGGTGATCCCAAATCTACAGAAATACTTTCAAATGTTGCATTGCAAGTGAATTAAGAGAAAAAAAATCAGAAAATTTGAAAATAAAAGATCAATTGGAGACTGTTATTGATGAAAATAACATGTCAAGTGAAAATTTAGACCAAAAATCAAGGGTACTTGAAGACAGCAACAGACAATTGAAGAAATCAACAAGTAGAGAGACTTGTTGGAGGGAAAAATGTCAGAAATTGAGTGACGAAGACAAGTTATATACAGAAGATATGATAATCAATCAAATAAAAATATGAGAATTTGAAAGTCAAGTTAAAGACAAAAACAGACAAATACATGAACTAAATGACAGATTATGTGAATTGGAAGTTGAAAACCATAAAATTAAAAATACAAGAGAAGCTAATATTTATGATGAACATAGTAAAACATACAGTCTTGATACTCACTTATGTGTATATTCTCTGGTGAATAGCAATGTATCATTTGAACAGGTTGGATCAGTAATATCAGCCGTTCTTAAATTAGTCAATATTAATCCAAATAAGCTGTCATCTGTGGGTACTATTCATAACTGGTCAATAGAAAGAGGATCAATTGCAAAAAGGCAAATGTCTGAACTAGTAACAAAAGAAAACAAAACCTTACACAGTGATGAAACCTCAAAATATGGTATTACATGGGGAACTTTTGCGACGCGGGACGATGAAGGCAACTACACACTTTTAGGACTGCAAGAAATGGCAGCAAAGTCAAGCAATGACCCATTAGATACTTTTAAAAACATCCTTTAAGATACTGATAGCGTAGCCGGTGACGGTATTGGTAATAAACTGTTAGGCCACATTAAAAACACAATGTCTGATTGTGCATCCACTGAAAAGAAATTTAATGAATTACTTCAGGTTTATAGAAAAACAATTTTACCAGAAGTGTTTGAAAATTATGAGTCATTTTGTGAAGATGAAAAGCTTGCACTTCTAAAATGAATACTTTTTGTGTGGCCTTCATACGCTTGTTCACTTGGCTGAAACCGCTCAGAAATCATTATTAGAAACTGAAAAATTGCATTTTAACAATGTGATCCCCATACCAAATAAAACTTTCGACAAACCATCTCAGCCGGGTACAATACGACTGATTCATACATCATGCTAAGCATTTGCAAGACGGGGCGATGCAAAAAACGGCTGCCACAGTAACTTTTTAACCTATATCAGTGAGTCATTCAAGAAGGATAAAAAGTCATTTCCTTTATAGCCGTTGAAAGGTGATCGTTTCAACATCCTGTTTACAAATGCTGGACAAATTTACTACTTTTTGAATCACATCAAAGAATTCTTAAAGTAAACACCAAACCTCAATGCATTGTTGTTATCTGTTCTTCATAATTTGAAAAAAAGATTTTTTTTTACAGCAGGTTGTAAAGCTCTTGGCTTAATATCAAAGCATATAACAACACCATTCTGGAATGTACTTGAAACAAAGAAATAACTATAACAATGTTTAATGAAATATTAAATCGCCTTGCAGAATATCTGGAATATGCGTCAACACACATTGAGGACTTTATAACAGGAAAAATTATGTTGTATGATGATGTGGCAATTAAGGAAGACAATATTTTTAGAAGTCTTCTGGAAACATCTTATATAGACAACCATGTTATTGTTATACTCAGTGTTATGTTGCCGGCATTTCCACAGTAAATAAAAACTCATTACAAGGACCATCTTCCTGGAGGCGAATTGACAAACCTGGATCAGAACAAAACAATGAGTGTAGACAAACACAACAAATTTCCCGAGAGTTTTTTCTTATGTTGACCATCTTTTATCGTAAAAGCCCAATATTCATACAATAACAATGGAATCACACATAACATTCTGTGTTAACAAAACTGTGGAGTGGCTGTCTGAACAGAAAATGCTAATGAAATAATAAAACAAAGCACAAAAGAAGTAAAAAATGAAAAAATGAAATTCAAACAAAGAGAGGGGTCAATTAAGAAATAATTGACGGGTAACTGTTGGTTATTGCGGTAATAACCAACGGTTTGGAGTTCCGATGCGTAGGAATTAAATCACGAGGGTGGTAGCCCGAGTGGTTTGATAACAAGCATCGAACGACAAACCGTTGGTTATTACCGCAATAACCAACAGTTACCCGTCAATTATTTCGATTCTAACACGATCTTATATAAAATTCGTATTTTTAAAGGTTATGAATGAGAACTATATTTATCTATACTCCGCCCATTTTCCGAGAAGTGCATTCACACGTGCGTTTCTGTGGCGTCAATAAATCATAACAATTCAAAATGATTTCAGCTTTATGGATCAATATTAAGCGAATGACGTCATACTTATCAATATAATACAGTGAAAATATCATGCCAAAAAGCGCAAATTAAAAACATATTAACAAAACGTAAACGTTTTTGTGAACTTAAGTATAAAATATGTAGTACAAATGTGGTTTAATTGCGCTGCATAATGCAAAAATGATTTGTTTGTCACAATTTGCTATCGCGCGTTTAAGCACGTGCATTTTACGGAACAATTTCTTCGAATTTCCGGAACTATTTTCAAAACATTAAGCTCCGCCCATAATTTGTTGCAGAATAACCCACAGTTATTTTCCTTCTTTATCTATGGACCACTAGCCGCGTGCCGTGGTAGAATCAAGGTTAACTGGCTTGAAAAACAGCACGAGGAGTTTAAAAAGAAGGAAAAACAGGAACGCCGAACAATAGAAAGACTAGAAAAGGAAACACTTGACATGACATGCTACGGTTTATGGCAGACAGAACAACAAATGAATGAAGCACTTAGTAAGATTAAATCCAGAACTGAACAAGAAGAAGCATTGAGAGTACAACTAATGTTTAGAAAGAATGTTTTCAAACAAGAGTGTAATGAACAAGTATACAAAATGAGTAAAAATACAAATGGCAAACGAATAATGCTCTCAGTTGAAGAACTTAAAAAAATGTACAAATATTAATTATCAAGGCAACAAATATTCCTGTGCCTGATACACAGCATAACTTCGTGAGACAAAGCATACAGCATAGAAGAGAATGGAAAAGTTATTTCACAGGTATTCATGAAAAATAAACAACAAAACACTTTTTATTGTTCTGAAATAAATTTATTTTCAAAAAATGGTGATTGTAACTTATTGTTTACAATATATAACAAGTCTGGACATAAGTCTGGACCCACGACACGCCTCATATGGACATACAAATGTAGCAATAATATCCACTAAATGTGGACGAAATATAATATGATGTTTTGCCACTTTTCTTCAGTTTCCTGGATTTCCAGATTGGTTCAACGTCAAACATGATGATGATGTTGACATATATACCGCTAAACTTGGGGAGGAGTTCAGAGAGGGTGATGTGTTGAGCCGTGTTTAGATAGGTGGTAAGACTAACGAATATGGACGTTGAGTTTTATGCTTATTATTTAACATATTCAGAAGGGGAGCTATTAAACACTTTTATTTATGAACATTTATATTTAATATGTACCGGTTTTGAGTTCACTTTTATTACAGGTAGAAATTAACAATCGAAACCATTTTGTGTCAATTGTGTTATGTGGTAGTTAGCCATTGTATTTGTGACATTTGTTCATGTATATATTCCAATATAACAAAATTGTGCTATGTTCACATAAAATCATTAATTATATAGAAATATCTAGCATGCAAATTGTGACATAACATCAGGGTATTAATCTGAGATGTCAGTTTGGTTTTCTTGCAGAAAAAAACCGAGTTTTGTTTAATTTTCAAAGGGGCATACATTTTCTTATGTTCAACTAATTTTCATATTTTTTTCAGTTTTGTAATTGGTATGTCAAGACCTTCAAATACATATACCACATCACTTGGTTATCCAAATTGTTTTGGGGTATTGAAGTCGCTACGATAAGCTATGTAGTCAATCTCATTAAAATAAAATCTTAACATTGTCAGGATCTCAAGACATCGTGTAACAGTTCACGTTCAAATGACATTCCGAACAATAAAATATCAGCCCTGTTGCGCCCAATGAAATGGCCTTTTGCACAGCGATGCTTGGCCACCGGTTTTTAATAGTGATGCATTTCCAGCTGAACCTCGGGAATAAATCATTTACGGTTAATTTTCACGTGAATAACAATGATAAAGTAGTACCTTAGGCGAGTAAACATCCAAAGTTCACGTTAATTTCGTGCATAGTATTTGTGGTTAATACATGAAGTTAAACCGCAACATTTTGAAGGCAACACATTGATTGCCTCCTGAAAAGGTCATCTGAACGTGACCCCTAATGCGAAGTCATCAGATCCAGTCAGCGGATAATAGAGTCAGTCTGGAGATGATTTTTATGAGATTGGCTATGGGGTTTACAACCACGCCTACTCAGCTTAAACTCCGAAAAACACCATTGACAGTATACTCGTGAATGTTTTTACAAGATATGTCCGTCAAACAATCTAGTCCTAGCTTTCTGAATGGCTAAACACATTGTCAATCAAATATAGTCGTATTTTCAGCTGAGTAAGAAGGGTGGGTTATGGCCGTTGCTCTTTAATCCATAATTCGTCCACGCGAATAATACGGTCCGTTTCGTCCGAAAGTCCGTATCGTCTGCATACCTTCCACGCATAACACACATTTCGCGCGAAAACAAGTAAGTTTGCACATTTGGAAAATTGCCTGGGTAAATAAAACAACACATATTCTTATATAGCAATTCCATTTATTTTCCGTAGAATACAAAATTCAATATGATAATTTAAGATAAACAATGACACTTTTTTTTCAATTATTCTTGCACCAAGCTTCAAATGATTTACGACATATACATTATAAACTCGGTAACATAACCAAAACAATGTTCTCAACCAGATTCCATGATTATTAACAATATAGACTTCTAGAATAATGGACACAAATATACATACACGAAACACATGAATTATGTTTACATCTTTTACTTGAAATGAATTAAGCATACATTCTCAGTACATTAAAAACACAAACAAATTTTATAGCATCGTATCTCCAGGACACCAAGAACTTATATGAAAATAAAATAAAGATAATAAACAATAATTTATTATCATCATTTTATGAACCTAAATATTGATCAAATTGTTATAAACCTTAATATTTATTGAACACAAACTAAGTGCAATTCAGATATAGAAATATACCGCAAATATAAATGTCATATGTAAACAGCGCATGCAACTACTTTGTTTTTAATGACTACAGAGCGACGGTTCATAACACATCAAAAGTATCGATTTTTGCGCTGCGCTGAGATGCGAGGTTGTTGCATATGAATATGAGCTATAAACGATGGTGGGGTAATTTCCCATTCTTATAATGAGTATTACTTTACAGTAAAGTTTCTTAAAATGCATCGAAACTTGTTGAACACGGATGTTAAAATCATACAAAAAATCTCAGGTATTTTATACTGCACGTATTTCACGCGCTATTATGCTGTTGTCTGTTGTTGTTTTTTCAAATTACGTTCTATGCGAATCGGCAAAGCAATTTCTTAAGCTGTATACGTGCATGTAAACTTCTAGCCTTACTTGTATTTTTGTTCAGCATATAAATATGAATATGAATATTTTTTTAAACAACTGTTTTATTGGTGTTTGATAAGTTTGCGATTTTAAACGATTTCACATTATGACATGATATACAAAGACACTGATCATTATACCATACTTTAGAGTTTTCTTCGTTTTGCGGTATTCAATAACTGTGATATTAGAACAGAAACTGGTGGGCGGAGCCTAATATGCAAGCTTATTGTGCATTAAGTAACGTGCAGTATATTGAAATTTAGTTTTAATTTATACGCACGCTACTTATTGCACGGTAAGCTTCCACATTCGACAGCGCTGAATTTGGATACTACACTCATGCTTGACACACATGCCAAGCATGTCAGACACCACGTGACGTCTAGGATCGGCATCTTAAAAAGTTGCCATAGGATTGGTAAATATGGTATAAAACACTTGTAGCACCCTTTGACCTCAATATGGTAGTTATTTAATCTCGCCCTGCGGGTTAGACAAATAACTAACATTCGGTCAGAGTGTGCTTCAACTATTACTTATTATTTAAAATGAAACATATTAATAATGATAGCATGATGTATGGAAATAATGATAAGAAATAGTACATTAACAGGCACAACAGCTCGATAATAAAGAGCATTTGACTTTTGGACCCAAAGCTACATAGAATGTAGCATAGTTTTCGTGTATCAATATTTTCCCCGTGGGGAGAGCGGCTGGTTGACCCAGGGCAATCTGACTCATTTTATGTTTTGGGGTCTAATTCCCCACCCTACAGCCAAGCATTTTATCTAACCCCCCCCCCACTCAGTGGGAGATGCCATAGGTGTATCAAATGGCCCGGGGGCCAATATTACCGGGACTAATGCTAGATATTAATACACTTTGAATTATATTGCAAATTATGTGTCAAATTCTTCCAAAAATGCATTACTTTGTTTGAAAATCCAATTATTAAATTTGAGAATTTTCAGTTTTTTCTTAATTTTCGACTAAGATTCTTTATATATACCGGCCCTGGATCACCACTAATATCTAATGATATTTTTTCATTGGACCATTTCCAACCCTCCCTGAAAATTTCATGCAAATCAGTTCATACCGCTGTTGTGTAAAGTTGCTAACTTACACACACAAAAACAAGAGCTGTTTGTAAAACAGTTATGACCCCTCTAGATTAAAAGCAACCTTGAAATAAAATATAAATTTTGTTGAAGATCGGGTAAAAACTGTTCGACTGGTGGAAACTGCTCAAAAGGCCAATTTAAGATAATTCAAGGGTGATAACTCCACAATTCCTTTGACGATTTGGCTGATTATCGAATCTGGCCGAGATATTATGTCCACAAACATTTTCAGAAGTTTGGTGAAGATTGGATGAAAACTGTTGGGAGCATAGCGCAAACGAAAGCAGCCTACTGACAGACAGACAGACAGACCGACGGACTACATTAGCAATCCAATATACCCCGCCATCTCATTATCTTATCTTAATAATACTGCTAAAAACATAACCTCGTTAACAGAGGTAATGATCTGATACTACAGCAACTTAAAAGTCCATATTAGGATTACACGTAATATAACAATAATAATAATAATATATCAAAATAATTCTGAGCAAAATAGTGATAATTATAATTATTAATATAATTACTATTATTACCCTTAATATAATAATAATAATAATATTATTATTATTATTATTATCATTATTGAAATTGTACTATTTTGCTCTGAATTATTTTGACCATTTTCTTTCTATTTGGAAAACAACATTCTTCAACCAAACAATTTGTATCATGATGACACCCACCCACCCACAATTTGTATCATGATGACACCCACACACACACACAATTTGTATCATGATGACACCCACCCACCCACACACACAATTTGTATCATGATGACACCCACCCCCCCACACAATTTGTATCATGATGACACCCACCCACCCACACACACAATTTGTATCATGATGACACCCACACACACACACAATTTGTATCATAATGACACGCACCCACACACACACACACACACACAATTTGTATCATCATGACACCCACACACACACACACAATTTGTATCATGATGACACCCATCCACACAATTTGGAACAGATTTTGGAACAGAGCTGGATATTCTAGCTACAGTACTTTAACTAAAAACATTTGAATTCTGATGTGGTATCATGCTATGTGGAAAATCAGTGTACCCAGAATTAGGCCACCGGTCCTAAAGCATGTATGGACAATCAAAAATTTTATAAAATTTATTAATTAATTCATCCAAGGTCAAGTGGCAAACAGCATTTCAAATTTTGTCAAAAATGAAGACGTTAGGCAATATAAGACATTTCCACCCCTGAATGTTATACATGTAGCTTACATATCACTATTTAACACAAACAAATAAATTGCACAATAAACCAGACAAAGACCAGAAGTGCAACATTATTAGACTAACAACAACCAAAATGAATGAACGCTTTGAGCAACGAAGACATCCACATGTTAGACTACAGGCATACAGTACATTAAACAGAATAGATAATGCCCCCTATGTGCAACAGCCTTTAATAACTAAGGGGAGGCTAGTCAATGTGAACACAATGGACCTACTATAATTAACAGTGGTACACATGTTGTGCAAATATATTCCCGAACATTTTTATGGCAGCCAACATCGATCAATATTGATTTAAAACTAGAACTCCGCCTGCCGGGGCATAACTCAAATAACATAAGATCAATTATCGCAAAAACCGAAATTAACCTTCCTTTCATGCCTATTAACACTCCCCTAAAGTTTCATAATGATTGCACAAAAACTTCTCAAGTTATTGTCTGCACAAACTAAAGGGGACGCTGCCGCCACCACCAAAGTAACCCCATACATGTCGCCTTTTCAGGCGATACAAAAAACACGGTCATGAATAAAAATTCATACACCTTTGTAACTGCCCCCTTCCACTGAACTATAGTTATTTATAGTTTTTCCGTTCAAACAAAGTTATGTTGGAAAACAAATGGAATGATTTTTGTATTTTTACACAATGCATTGAAGTCATTAAAGTACTTAACAAGCAACCTTATCAGTAGAGGTAGAGGTTGAGAAATAATGAAAATTGTCTGTAGTCACGAGCACAAACTTGAACTTTATAGAAAGCATGTAAATCTTTATGAGGAGTTGTTATAAAAAGCTATCGCAAAAAAAAAAATCGTTTTTATGCTTTAACTTGTTCTAAATAAATAACAAGAAGATAGGCATGATGTAAAGTTGATGACCATGTTGTATTAGTCACAAAAAGTCTATATCTGGCAGATAATTCTAATATTACATAAAACCCATCACTTCTGTTCCACTAAATCCATGAACATTCGAATAAATGTGTTTCTAAAGGCTATTAGAGGCTTCTCATCTTGTAAACTTTGTCAATGGTAACATTAGAGGATATCTACAAGTACACTAAATGTTTATGTTTCGGCTGAGTTTTGAAAATCATATTTTAATTTCAATTTTGAAAAAAAAACGACAGACTTTTTAGGATCTCGGAATATTTTGGTCAGAATTGGGAAAATATAACCATATTTGGCATTGGGAAGGGGTCCGACAATTGGAAAAATATAACCATATTTGGCATTTGGAAGGGGTCCGACAATCGGACCCTTGAGAGGGCTAGAAAAAGGCCTGTGTCTGGACAATTTGCTCAACAATAACCACCATTAACAACATACCAACCCTCACCCCCCATAACTTGACCACTGCCGACCCTCTGGCTATGCGACTAGAGTACCAAGTCGCTCACATCCACTGTCGACTTAGAGCCTTGCGAGCCGCCAGTTTCTGGGTGATGAAGGATGCCACCAACATCGCTAGCACCACGCTGGCTATCAGCCAGTGTTCAAAGTCCTCCTTCAGCACGTCGAACATCTTGGAGGGCTGAACACGCGTTTGGAACAAGTCTGCAAACAAAATTGATGCTGCAAATCTAATTTGACAGATCTCAGTTAATGAAATCTTCAAGGGACTTATTTTTATATTATTACATGCAAAGTCAATTTGATCATATTATCTGTTATCCCGTACATGGACAACTAAACTGATTTGAAAGTCTAACATGTGTAGTCTACCATTAAGTAAGTAGTTTAATTAAAAATAATTTTCAAATTTTCGTTATTTATTGGCCAATAAACAACGATTTGGAGTTTTGATGTGTATAAAGAATTAAACCACGAGGGCATTAGACTGAGTTGTTAAATAGCCACGCATCAGAAGGACAAAGAGTTGTTTACTGGCCGATAAACAACAATAATGCAAAAATTATTTTGATTCTAACATAATTTGACATATATTTTTGGAACTGTAATTGGAACTACTTTTTACAATGCTCCGCGTCGAATCCGGACTTCTTTCTGTGTTATTTATTGGGTAGTTTAACAACGATAATTTTGTTTTTTGTCAATAGTAAATTAGCGAGTATAATGTTAGAATTATTCAAATTATGTTGAGTGAATGTTCACAGGTCAGTTTTTGATTGGTGTATAAACAATGTTGGAAGAGGATTTTAATTTGACTGGGCAGTTTTTCCGGCCCACCCAGCTTTCTTGAAGAAAACTCAACACATGTTGTGACATAATGCTGATAGCAAAAAATGCTGACAATTATGTGTTGATTATTATAGGGGAAATAACTTTTACTCCAAATATTTTGTCCTGTTATGTTCATAACCAAATTATGCAAATAAAAAATACAGAATCACATAATACTGTGCTACCTATCTCAGACAACAAAGACTGGCAATAGAAAACAATTCAGCAATTACATGTCTTTTTTGTATTGTACCTTTGTACCTTGTTTTTCATATTTGTACTTTCAGAACTTGAGCTGATTTATTAACAGCATAAATCACATTTAAAATTTACTGGAAACATAGGCACTCAGGATTTATCAACTCGTGTATAAATATTGTTATTATAAGGCATAAAAAAATTATGTTTGTTTCAGGCCCCCCAAAAATAGGGTAGGTAGGTGGGGAATATTTTTATTATTATTATTTTTTATTTGGTCAATGGTCAACTTCAAGATTCTAAAACTGAATGAATATTCAAAATAAGTCTCTAATATCATTAAACATTGTTTTAAAGTGGATGCTATCAAAACAAAACACTTATTTACCAAAAAAAAACATTTAATTATTGGAAAAAAGTAAAATAAACAAAAACAATTCTGACCCACTCAATAAAATGTTCTTTGCTCGGGGCATTTTAAGGGTAGGTCGGGTAACCTGAAACAAACATTTTTTTTACGCCTAAGCCCAATGTGCACTGCATTATAAAAGTGAATTTTCTCTCTGGAATACTTCAGTGTTTTCCACCCAGACATTCAGCATGAAAAGGGGCTGTATTAAAGAAACATCTTAAAATTTTTATCTTTAACTTTAAAATATTTTTTCTGAACTATTTAATCCACATGTACAAGAAATGAATATGCTCAGTGTTTACAAATAATACATTATGTTATTTACTATTTGTACTATTTTTTACTTCGTAGTACAGTGTTTCGCATATGCATGGGTAGTTTTAGAAATATTACATTTGAACTTAAGACAAAATTGTTTAAGATAAACTTAACAAGTTTCTGTAATATTGCCCCAGAACAGAACAACACGTTATTTCACTTAAACAGCTAGCTGTTCATCATAACAAAAACCAAATATACTAAATGATTTCCACCATTTATTCTTACCCAGTCCACAGGCCAGTACATGTGAAGTGGACTTAAGTGCCCAGTTTTCTTACCCATTCCATAGGCCTGTACAAGAGAAGTGGACTTAAGCACCCAGTATTCTTACTCAGTCGATAGGCCAGTACAAGTGAAGTGGACTTAAGGACCAAGTATTCTTACCCAGTCGATAGGTCAGTACAAGTGAAGTGGACATAAGGACCCAGTATTCTTACCCAGTCCATAGGCCAGTACAAGTGAAGTGGACTTAAGGACCCAGTATTCTTACACAGTCTATAGGCCAGTACAAGTGAAGTTGACATGAGGGCCCAGTATTCGTACCCAGTCCATAGGCCAGTACCAGTGAAGTGGACTTAAGGACCCAGTATTCTTACCCAGTCCATAGGCCAGTACAAGTGAAGTGGACATAAGGACCCAGTATTCGTACCCAGTCCATAGGCCAGTACAAGTGAAATGGGCTTAAGGGCCCAGTTTTCTTACCCAGTCTATACGCCAGTGCAAGTGAAGTGGACTTAAGGACCCAGTTTTCTTACCCAGTCCATAGGTCAGTACAAGTGAAGTGGACTTAAGGGCCCATTATTTTTACCCAGTCAATAGGCCAGTACAAGTGAAGTGGACTTAAGGGCCCAGTTTTCTTACCCAGTCTATAGACCAGTACAAGTGAAGTGGACATAAGGACCCAGTATTCTTACCCAGTGCATAGGTCAGTACAAGTGAAGTGGACTTACAGGCCCAGTTTTCTTACCCAGTCCATAGGCCTGTACCAGTCCATAGGCCAGTACAAGTGAAGTGGACTTAAGGGCCCAGTTTTCTTACCCAGTCCATAGGCCAGTACAATTAAGTGGACATAAGGACCCAGTATTCTTACCCAGTCCATAGACCAGTACAAGTGAAGTGGACATAAGGACCCAGTATTCTTACCCAGGGCATAGGTCAGTACAAGTGAAGTGGACTTACAGGCCCAGTTTTCTTACCCAGTCCATAGGCCAGTACAATTAAGTGGACATAAGGACCCAGTATTCTTACCCAGTCCATAGACCAGTACAAGTGAAGTGGACTTAAGGACCCAGTATTCTTACACAGTCAATAGGCCAGTACAAGTAAAGTGGACATAAAGACCCAGTATTGTTACCCAGTCCATAGGCCAATACAAGTGAAGTGGACTTAAGGACCCAGTATTCGTACCCAGTCAATAGGCCAGTACAAGTGAAGTGGACATAAGGACCCAGTATTCTTACCCAGTCCATAGGTCAGTACAAGTGAAGTGAACTTAAGGACCCAATTTTCATACCAAGTCCACAGGCCAGTACAAGTGAAGTGAACTTAAGGACCCAGTATTCTTACCCAGTCAATAGGCCAGTACAAGTGAAGTGGACTTAAGGACCCAGTTTTCTTACCCAGTTAATAGGCCAGTACAAGTGAAGTGGACTTAAGGGCCCCTTTTTCTTACCCAGTCCATAGGCCAGTACAAGTGAAGCGGACTTAAGGACCCAGTATTCTTACCCAGTCAATAGGCCAGTACAAGTGAAGTGGACTTAAGGACCCAGTTTTCTTACCCAGTCAATAGGCCAGTACAAGTGAAGTGAACTTAAGGACCCAGTTTTTTTACCCAGTCAATAGGCCAGTACAAGTGAAGTGGACTTAAGGACCCAGTTTTCTTACCCAGTTTATAGGCCAGTACAAGTGAAGTGGATTTTCTTACCCAGTCCATAGGCCAGTACAAGTGAAGTGGACTTAAGGACCCAGTATTCTTACCCAGTCAATAGGCCAGTACAAGTGAAGTGAACTTAAGGACCCAGTTTTCTTACCCAGTCAATAGGCCAGTACAAGTGAAGTGGACATAAGGACCCAGTATTCTTACCCAGTCCATAGGCCAGTACAAGTGAAGTGGACTCGAGGCCAGTGGGCGAAGTATGAAGACCTCTAATGTGCTGTAATGTCTGGAAGTAGTTGATGAAGCCCTCTGTGTGCACTGGGAGTTCAGGTATGTACGGAACAGTGCCCTCCTCTCTGCAGAGAAACATATAACTTTCTTCTGGAAAGCTTATACAGTGTACTCCATCAAAACTGAACACTGACCGGACCGGACCAAATGTTCGGTTTTCAGAGAGTTCCAGTTTACTGAGGGTTTGAGGCAAAATACAATAATGCATATAGATTATAATAATTTATTCGTTTTATTCAGATTAATTCAACAATGGCATTTTATGACAGTACTAATTTAAAACGTAACGCATGAATACAACACATTTTGAAATCATTGATCAAACATAATACAAAACCAGCACACATCAATTTTAACACACCACACAATCAAATGAATGTCACAAATCAGCATACATACTCTATCAATTCTTTCAAGAAAGCCTGTTCTGCTCAACATTGCTTTGAATGCTTTGGTAGATTGTAAATTCGACCAACATCAATCAAATTATGTTTTCGTTAAACTAATCATTAATAATTATTACATCATTAATAGTTATTACCTGAGTTATATAAATTGTTTGTTAAATGTTAAAATATTTTCTAAGCAAATGAAAACAGTCTAATTAACATACTGTTTGTTGTTCACACTTTAACGACTAATCACCCTTATCTGGAGACCTAATATGATGTCGAACTGTAGCCCCTAATTATCGGATTAAGCGTGCAATCACCCTGTGGCAAGACAATCGCGAGCTAAAGATAATAAAAAACAGAGGTCAATTTGTAGTCCGAAACAAAGCGCTGTACTGCTCCTGCTGTTCGATATTCGGAATACAGAGGTTCGGTATACCGAGGGTTTTTGCACATTAAACATATAGGCAAAAAACGGGACCGGAGCGTCTGTTCGGTTTTCAGAGAGTTCTGGTTTATAGAGAGTTCGGTTTTACGGGAGTACACTGTAGTGGCATATCGATGGACAGTTGACTATACATTTGCAAACACTCAATTATTTGCAGTCAAATATTATACACAACAAAATGGCGAAAGTATTAAAAGGCAGGTAACTTTAAAAGAGCAAGTTGAGAGCATAGTGCAAATCTGTGGTTAATCCTTATATATTACATGCAATTATCACTGTCACTCACAAACTGAAGGCAAATTATACCAACAATAGACCATCATAAATAAAGGGCATGTTTTTAAGGAATTTGTCATTGTTTCTGCTAAAAGAGCTATATCTTTATTTTGAAAACCCTATTTCTGACAAGCATAGTTTATTGGTTCTCTAAGACATTAATCCCTACCCCTAATAGATACCACTTACCTCCCCCCCCTCAAAAAAAAAAAAAAAAAAAAAAAAGAGAACAAAATCAATGGGAGTTAATTTCTGTGAGGAATATTAGACCACCTCAAAAAAGGCAGAGCATATAAGAAAACAATATTCAAAGGGAGATAACTCACTGAGATTCCAATGCAACCTCCGTGCAGAGATCTGACTGGTTCCGAGCATAGCTTGAATCAAATCTCTGCCGTCATAAAAACCACATGATGATGATCAATTTAAATCTTCTATTTATCATTTATGGTTTTAATTACTTTTTTCTTTCTGGTGCCCAGCATAGCTCTAATAAAATCTTTGCCGTAATAACAAACCACATGATGATGATCAATTTAAATCTTCTATTTATTATTTATGGTTTTATTTAGTTTTTTGTTTATTTTTTTCTGTTTTCATTATTGACTGTAAATGATATATACAAAGTCCAATTATGTAGAAAACTGCTCTGAGTTGCATTAAACAACTGAAAGTTACAAAAATGTAATTCTTGCGACGGCAGTGGTTAATGTTAACCGTTAGGGGAGGCAACCGCTGTGAGGAGTTTGATTCCAGTGTTGGAATATGAGACCATTACAAACGAATGGAGAGTATGTAATATATAACAAAACAATATTCAAAAGGGGACAACTCACTGTGTTTCCTGTGTTGGCACAAGTGGTCTTCTTGGATCCAGAAATGCCTTCGGCAGACTGAATATTCCTCCGTTTTTCAACGCAACTGTAATGGTTAATGGGTTACATCAGTAGTCATGAAAACAATTCCTTGTATCGTTATCGCTACAGAAACAATAGTGTGGGCCTCTGTGGTCTAGTGGTAAAGCACTGGACTTGAGAGCGGAAGGTCCGGGGTTCAATTCCCGGTCTGGAACCTGGTTCCCACTTTCATCCCGCACTTCTTCACCAATCATTACACTCATTTATCGTCAATAATAAAAACTGCATTGACTGTCATAAATGCCTAGCACTAAATAGTAACACGTTGCTGACCTGTGACAAGGTTTGTTAAGCAGACTGCATAAGACCAAAGTGGTTACAAAGCCTATGCAAAAAAATGCTAGTGAACTTGAAAGTAACACCAGACTCTGCATCCGATTGTTGTGAGGTATAAACTGGTAGTACCTGGAAGCATCCTAACCGCTGCAGGAATATTAAAAATAACGAACATGTGCCCAAATGACATACCACAATAAATCATACTGACCACGAGAAAAAGTGTTACAAGTCAAAAAGTTCTCATGTCCAGTTATGTGACTTACAGTTATCAGTGTGTATGTAAAGTGGATGTAAAATGGACAAAACATAAGTAGTCTAAGGGGACTGCTAGTGAAAACAGAGCAACACCAGAAACAACTAGGTTGTTGAATCATGGCCCGAAATCATCAGTATCTACTGCTGAAGATATGCAAGTTCTACAGATATATACAGCTGCAGTGCCATACATGTAAGGCAAGGAAGGGGACCGGGGCCAAAAAAACACACAAAAAACAAACAATTGTGTCCGTTGTCATAATGAACATAAATATGGTGTTTATCATTCAAAACAAATATATCTTACCTGGTATTTATCCAGCATTGTTATTTTATTATTACTATTATCAAAAGTGAAACACATATCACTATAAATATATAGGTATATAATAATCCCCAACTACTTTTGTAAAAATGTTAAGTTATATTCAATTCATGACACATGCATATGCCCAAAAGTCCTAATGTCCTACTAACTACATACTGATGATGTCCTTGGAGGTGATACCCTTCTCGGTGATGCTGGTGGCCATGGTGTAGATGGGGAGGGGGAAGATGTAGGCCTGGCGCAGCACCAGGGGCTCTGTGGGCGCCATCAGGGAGCTGAACGCCGTGCTGTTACCCTGCTCCTTGCCCTCGTACAGCTCAAGGGCGGCCATCTCGTGACGCAGGTGCTTCTGACTTAAGTATGCGTACTGGAAACAATGGAATGAAAATTACATCTTGAGCAATCAACTCTATGCAGCCCCTATTATACAGCAGTGGAGAAGTTGACCATGTTATCAATTAAGAGCCTTATCCAGTACTGATACACATGTTTATTGCACTAAACACGCTGTCACAATAGGACCTATTACTAGCCTTCTGTCCATTCTGGCATTACACGTATCAATTAATACGTATTTTGTTGCAAAACACAAATAAAATTTTTTTTCGAAATTAGGTTTGCGTGAATTTAAGACTGCGCAAATATGCCCGCGATCACATTTGCGAGAAATTTGTACCCCGCTTATTCAAGTGATTCCACAGCACATGTACTTCTGACTGAAGTGCGCATTCTGAAAACAAGGAATGGAACATAACTGCCATGCTTCTGACTGAAGTACGCATACTGAAAACAAGGAATGAAACATAACTGCCATGCTTCTGGCTGAAGTACGCATATTGGAAACAAGGAATGGAACATAACTGCTATGTTTCTGACTTAAGTATGCATACTGAAAACAAGGAATGGAACATTACTGATATGCTTCTAACTGAAGTACACATACTGAAAACAAGGAATGGAACATTACTGCCATGCTTCTGACTGAAGCATATGTACTGAAAACAAGCAATGGAACATAACTGTCATGTTTATGACTGAAGTACACATACTGAAAACAAGCAATGGAACACAAATGAAGTATGCATACTGGAAACAAGGAATGGAACATAACAGCCATGCTTCTGACAGAAGTAGGTGTAATGAAAACTTGGAATGGAACATAATTGCCATTTCGTATCACAGATGTTTCTAGCAGAAGTATGCATACTGGAAATAGGGAGCAACTTGTGCAACAAATTCAGTAAGTGTCTGTCACGACCAGTTCTCCGATCGCACTACTTGTATCGGGCTGACTGTCGTGCAATTGTGGCTGGGAAACAGTGTTTGTTTCCCCATCAAAACTTTTAAGACCACGCTAAGCATACTCATTCTTTGTTATATAGGTACAATGTATATTCTTACAGCCAATTAACAAGTAGAAGAACAAAGATTGCTCCGCCTTTTTGTTTTTCCAAGGTTGTTTGTCTAAGGATTTGAAGTAAATTTATTGGATTATGCAACCATGTGCTATTATTTACCACTAAAATATAAACCCATAATTGGTCAACTCAATCCCTGATTAACAAGTATCTACTGGTCAATACATGTCTGTTACAGGTATATTATCCTATTTTCTTCACGATAACTTACAATACCAGTGATTGTTTCCTTTGGAAGTGTCTCATAAAATAATCCATTCCCAATCAAAAAGTATTTTATTTATCCCAAGTGGATTACAAAAGATTCCAAATAAGCATTATTTCGAGACTTCAAAATTTCCTTTCTGATGGGTACCAGGTTCAATCGATTCCATTTCCAAAACATCGAAATTAATCGATGCATATTGAGTGAAACCTACCACGAGCCAGTTCTCCGAGTGCACGACGTGTATTGGACCGACTGCCTTGCGATGATGGCCATGAAACAACATGTGTCCTGTCACTACGTCTATCACGTACACATTGAACACTGGATAGGCTGAAACATTCAAACATTGATCTTCATTTAGAACAAGAATTCTACAATGTGTTAAACACTGGATAGGCTGAAACATTCAATGATATATCTTAAAAATATAAACAAGAATTTTACTGTGTTAAACAATGGATAATGCTGAAACTGTCAAACATAGATCTTACATGTAAATATAGAACAAGAATTCTACAACATATACAACATTGGATAGGCTTAAACATAGATCTAAAATATAACAAATCTTAAATGAAATTTTCCAAAATTAAACAATTTCAATAACTACAAGAGCTATTACTGTCAGTGATGAATGCCCCCCAATGATACTGACTTGGTGAATTGTTTGATGAACATGGATTGCCCAGAAATGTTACCTCAACCTTTGACCCAGTTATCCTATTATTAATAGCGTCTTTGACTAGTCATAAATAACCGACATAAAAAGTTTGATTAACCTAGGCAAAGGATTTCATACTGTTGGGTAATTCACCTTGAATTTTGACAGAATAACTGATAGGGATCTATTTGTTTGTTTGGATTTTTCGCCGTATTCAACAGTATTTCAGTCATATAATGGCGGTCAGTTAACCTACTTACACTTTTCCTGGGTAAGCTGGTTTACCAGTACTGAGTGCACATACTTATGCCAGTAACTGACAACTACCCTACTTGAATCAGAGGGGGAGAATGGACGTAGAAATAATTTTATGACCAATCCCCACATAAGTTATGTGGCCGGGCTGGGAATCGAACCCGCGATCCTCGGATTTGTAGTCCAGAGCACTAACAACTGAGCTAGCCGGCCTGGCTGATCATCTATGTGTCAAAATTTAAGAGCATTTGCTCAGCCATTGTCCAGATATTGCCCCGACAACGTTTTAGAATGATTGGTAAGTTTGACCTTGACCTTTGACCTAATAAAACAATAAGTATTGTCTAATATGTCACGAGCAACATACCACAATTCTAAAACCTAGGCATATGGGTTCTGTAGTTATTGCCCAGGGCCCGTATTCATAATGCTCCTTAGGGAAGACTTAAGAAAATTCCGTAAATTCATAAAATTTCTTAAGCCTTGGACTGTTACATTTATTGGCCTTTTTACATCAAAATGTTTTAAACAAGTGAATATTATTTAGATGTTTCATAATTTATTAACAAAAATCATTGGATTTCGCATAGAAAAATTATCATGAAATTTTTTTAATTAAGTTCAACTTAAGTTAAGAATTCCCTTAGGAGCTTTGTAAAAAACCCACCCAGACTGTGTGCAAAGAAATATACACAGGCTACTTCAAAGACGGACATAATTAATAATTCCCTTCATTATTTACCAAGCAGTAAACGCTTCCACATTTTAAATGTGAAACAAATATAAACAAAATCCTATTTTTACATGTATTTCCATACTTATATCAATATGTGCATAACAAATAACAATTCTTTTAACATGGAAGGTTCCTATATCTGTTAATCTTACATTTCTGCTGTAATGTTGATGGCTCCTCCCCTTCTGTGGTTACCACGACAACGTTGGGATTCAGGTACTTGTAGAGCACAGTACGGTCACCCAGGACACGACCTTGAGAGTGCACATGCTCTAGAACAGAAAACATAAGCGTATATTTTTTCTAGTTGTTTGGTTTGTTTTATAAATTTTATTTTCAAAAACAGTGGCACTACAAACACTGCTAGAAGAGACATACTTCAAGTTCTATACCAAGTTTTGCCATACAGGTATTTCAATTGACAAAAGTTCATACCAATACAGTTGATCATTGTTACTGTTAGATATTTAAATATACTTAAATTTCTAGACCATATTTTCCTTATTATAAGCAGTTTTACCATATTTTAGCCCTGAGCATAAGCAGGTTTACCAAATTTCAGCCCTGACAGTTAGCAGTTTTACTTTATTTCAGTCACTACCATTAGCAGGTTTACCATAGTTCAGCCCTTACAGTTAGCAGTTTTACTTTATTTCAGTCACTACCATAAGCAGGTTTACCATAGTTCAGCCCTTACAGTTGGCAGTTTTACTTTAAGTCACTACCATAAGCAGGTTTACCATAGTTCAGCCCTTACAGTTAGCAGTTTTACTTTATTTCAGTCACTACCATAAGCAGGTTTACCAAATTTCAGCCCTTACAGTTAGCAGTTTTACTTTATTTCAGTCACTACCATTAGCAGGTTTACCATAGTTCAGCCCTTACAGTTAGCAGTTTTACTTTATTTCAGTCACTACCATTAGCAGGTTTACCATAGTTCAGCCCTTACAGTTAGCAGTTTTACCTTATTTCAGTCACTACCATAAGCAGGTTTACCATAGTTCAGCCCTTACAGTTAGCAGTTTTACTGTATTTCAGTCACTACCATAAGCAGGTTTACCAAATTTCAGCCCTTACAGTTAGCAGTTTTACTTTATTTCAGTCACTACCATTAGCAGGTTTACCATAGTTCAGCCCTTACAGTTAGCAGTTTTACTTTATTTCAGTCACTACCATAAGCAGGTTTACCATAGTTCAGCCCTTACAGTTAGCAGTTTTACTGTATTTCAGTCACTACCATAAGCAGGTTTACCAAATTTCAGCCCTTACAGTTAGCAGTTTTACTTTATTTCAGTCACTACCATTAGCAGGTTTACCATAGTTCAGCCCTTACAGTTAGCAGTTTTACTTTATTTCAGTCACTACCATTAGCAGGTTTACCATAGTTCAGCTTTACCGTAAGCAGTTTTACCATATTTCATTCCTTACAATTAGCAGGTTAACCAGATTTCAGCCATTACTGATGGCAGGTTTACCATATTTTAATCCTTACCATTGGCAGGTTTACCATATTTTTGTCCTTACCGTTGGCAGGTTTTCCAACAAGGTTGGTGATCCTCATGTTGAGACGCTGATTCTGCAGGTTGATTGTCCACACATTGTCCACAGTCACCTTTAATGTGAAAAATAACATTTAGAGGGTGTCTTTCTGATGGCATTTTGTAACAAGGCTAGTCACAGGATGTGACATATGCCCCCGAATCATATGCTTGTCAGTTGTACACGACACATCGCCTGCTCATGGGAAATAACAATCTGAAGTAATATTAAAATCCTTCCTGACGTGTAGCAGTTATGGTGCAGAAACAAATCCTTGACCTTTGACCTTGAATTGTGACCTTGACCTTTGACAGACGAGCATGGAAAAGGTATGCAACACATTGTCTGGTCATAGAGAATAATAATCTGAAGTAACATTTAAATCCCTCCAGACGTTTAGATGTTATGAAGTGGAAACAAAAATAATTGACCTTTGACCTTAAATTGTGACCTTGACATTTGACCGACCATCATGGGAGCTGTATGCGACACATTGTCTGGTCATGGGGAATAATAATCTGGAGTTATATTAAAATCCATCCAGGAATTTAGAAGTTATGGAGCAGAAACAAAAAGTCATGACCTTTGAACTTGAATTGTGACCTTGACCTTTGACCGATGAGTATGGAGTTGCACGCTACACATCGTCAGATCATGTGAAATAATAATATGAAGTTATATTAAAATCTATCCCAGCATTTAGAAGTTATGGAGTAGCAACGAAAATTCATGACCCTTGACCTTGATTTGTGACCTTGACCTTTGACCGACGAGCATGGGATTTGTACGCGACACATCGACTTGTCATGGGGAATAATAAGTTATATTAAAATCCATCCAGGCATTAAAAAGTTACAGAGTGGAAACAAAGTCTGGACGGACCCAACCACCCACGCAGCAACCCACCCACGCACCCACCCACAGACGGACGGTGCGTCTACTATATGCCCTCCTCCGGGGGCATAAAAAGCCTTAGCGTTTTGCATCTTACCCACCTAGTCCCATATCCACTTCGTAAGAATTGATTGGAAGAAAAACTTTTCAAACAATAAATATTTTCAGGTTGGAGTGTTTTTCATTTTCAAGTTTCAGGGTGTTTTTTTTCAAGTATGAGTGTTATAATAGTTCTGTTGTAGTAAAGACCCAACAATTGCTTCTAACTTACCCTTTTGTCAACATAAATAGTTGAATTTCAAATACAAATGAGATCTGTGTCTTATTAGCCAATAGGTGTAGAGTTATTACTTGACAAATGCGTAAAACAATTGCACAAGTATGTAGGCAATTATGCTCACAAGAACAAACTAAGACAGAGTTTCAACGAAATTAGAACATACATGTATTATAATCAGGTGTTATTTGATTATTTATAATTTTATTATTGTAGTTCATATACAGTATGGCTCACAAGAAACAAATGAGGCGTGTCGTGGGAAAACCAGGCTTAATGCATGTGCATAAAGTGTCGACCAGGATCATGCAATCTGCAATCTGCACAGGCTGATTCGGGACGGCACTTTCCGCCTGCAGTGGATTTATGTTAAGAAGATACCATAAAAGCGGAAAGTGCCGTCCCAGATCAGCCTGTGTAGATTGCAGATTGCATGATCCTGGTCAGGCTGACTCGGGCAACACTACGCACATGCATTAAGTCTGGTTTTCCCACGACACGCCTCAAATGTATTTCATAATTTTTACAGGTTGATCGATCGAGTGACTGGCAAGTCGACACAGTTTAGACTGCTGTACTGCGCAAAATCTCGCAGACCAATAACTCCACATCAGCTAACAGCTATAACAGTCTTCGAAATAACCCACTTGCTCGAAGCCTGGGACAAGAAAAAATCTATTTTGGACAAGTTAAACTCGGACCTGTCTGCCAGAAAGGGTAAAACATTATAAACTTAAAAGATTCATTTACCAAAATACAACAATGTCCAGATTTGTTTCTCTAAATATATCATTATCACCTGATATGATTGACTTCAAGAACAACATCACTATCATTTTAACTGTTTAGGTAGTCTAAATTTTGTTTCCTAATTTTGGACAAGTTCAGTTGGATTTGGGCTAGCGTAAGTTGTATGGCTTATGCCTGAATAGGCAAGTCCTTCCCAAAAATTATTGTGAAGATTGCTGTATGCATACTCTGACTCAGCATGATTTCGTGGTTGGCATCAGCTACTACTCGGCATAACTCCGCATAGACATGCCAGTACGCATAAATATAGCAATTGCTAAAATAATAATAGTTCTGACTCTTGATGGTGAGTAAATAATTTGCTTCATTTGAGCTCTACTGCAACTCCACACAAAGACTAGTCTGATATTTAAATTTGAGAAGATTTCTACCAACACAAAACCCTTCGTGTTACATACGGTTGCAGCCGAGTTGACCAGCCGGTACCCATACAACATGCTATTGTCCGTGTCAGCCTGGTACATGTACACGTGGGGGGTCTGCTCTCGCAGGAAACCTAGCATACTTGGCGGGTACACCTGCACCTGCAACAGTTGTATACAACACTACCATTTGAGCTAGATAGATGTGACTTAAACATATTTATTTTTGCTAGATTATGTCTGAAGCATATGATGTCAAAAAATATGTTATAAACAGTTTTGTCAAATATCTGACACTACACTAGTTGCGAGAAACAAAAGTGGAAAGAAACTAGATGAAAACAATATAAACAGGCGTCAGTAGTTGTTAGCTGCGCACCATGTTTGAATGGTCCAGCATCACAAGTGGCTTCATGAAGTGCTCGTCCCACACTCCGAGCAGGAATGCCTGTTTCACGCTGTATGGCAGGTGCTCTCCATCCGCTGGCATGCCAGATACAGTCTCCCCGGTGATAGGGTTGAACACGAACAGGTGGCCGCGACCTGACACCTGCAATAGAAATGTGACACCTGCATCAGAAATATGACGCCTGCAATAGAAATGTGATTGGGTCAAATGTGAATAGGTGACCAGACACCTGCAAAGAAAATGTAACACCTGCAACAGAAATGTAACACCAGCAAAAGAAATGGGCTTGGGTTGCATGGGAACAGGTGACTGTGACCCGTAACCTGCGACAGAAATATGACAACTGCAACAGAAATGTGCTTGGGTTGAACATGAACAGACACCTGCAACAGAAATGTGACTGTTGGAATGCCGACAGGTGGCCTTGACCAGACACCTGCGACAGAAATCTTGTCCATCAATGAAACTTACAAGTGAATGGAATACTTGTATTACTCTTTGATAAGGTGTTAAATCAAAGGGCAAAATTGCGTTTTTGTTGAAAAAACGTGCAATTTCGTTCATCGACACTTTGGTGCAAAAACTTATCAACTTTGACACAAGCAATGGAATTTTTGCAAAAACTAGAATTGTCACCAGAGTGACAAATATACCTTGTGGCCTTGTCACAAAACTATGGTATTCATTTGAAATAAATTGACACAAAGTGAATGCTTTATTTTATGATGTTACACTTGTGTACCTAAAATAATTTAAATGTGTGAAGCCTTCATGAGATATTGTCTGGAAACCTTGTTTTTAGGGATTTTAGGGGCAATAACTCTGTCAACATTTGGTGGTTTGTTACCAAACTTAAACTCGACCTGTATTTCATGATGTTAAACCCTAGTAAAAATTATTTGAATAAGTCAAGCCTTTCGTGAGTTATCATCCGGAAATAGTGTATTTGGAAATATTTAAGCTCAATTGAGGCCATAACTCTTGTCAACATTTAGTGGTTTGTAACCAAAGTTAAATGATGTGTGTAGTAAAAAAAAAATTAATCTTGTCAACCTTTCATGAGTAATCAACCAGAAACTGTGTATTTGGAAAACTTTTAAGTTCAATAGGGGCCATAACTCTTTAAACATTAAGTGGTTTGTAACCAAAGTTGAACTTGACCTGTATTGTATGATGTTACACCCATGTACCTAAAATAATTTAAATATGTGAAGAAGTTTCATGAGTTATTATCCGAAAACTGTGTTTTTATGGAATTAAGTTAAAAAGGGGCCATAACTCTGTCAACATATAGTGGTTTGTTACCAAAGTTGAACTGGACCTGTATTTTATGATATCAGACCTGTGTACCAAAAATTATTTTAATATATGTCAAGCTTTTCTTGAGTTATTGTCTGGAAACCATGCTGTAAGGGAATTTAAGTCGAAAAGGGGCCTCTGTCAACATTAAGTGGTTTGTAACCAAAGTCGACCTTGACCTGTATTTCATGATGTTACTATATGTTGACAGAGTTATGGCCCCTTTTTAAATTATGTGAATATGTCAAGCTTTTCTTGAATTATTATCAAAAAACCATGTTTTTAGGGAATTTCAAAGTCAAAAAGGGGCCATAACTCTTTCAACAATTAGTGGTTTGTAACCAAAAATTGAACTTGACCTGTATTTTAAGATGTTTCACACGTGTACCAAAAATTATTTGTTAAGCCTTTTTTTACTTCTTGTCCGGAAACCAAAAAACCAACAGACCGACATACAGACCAGCTCACTCCTATATACCCCTCTAAAACTTGTTTGTGGGGGTATACTGACATACCCCCCTAAAACTTTGACACAAGAACTACCTACATACTATTGAAACTGATAGTAGAATTTGCAATAAGGTCATCCTTAACAAGTTTATTGTTTGCAGTTGCGTGACCCAACATTTTGGAGGTGGGTAGGTAGGTTTTTTTTTTTGTTTTTTTTTTTTTTTGTCAAAGCAATAATGAACTGTCATATCATGCCATACTGATTGTGGAACTATTATGCCATTTTGAATAATTCAAGGTAAACATATAAAGCTGAGAAATCCAAATACGGTACATTTAAAAGATTGCATTTAGCGGAAAGAAAAGTATATACCAAAAAGTTAAAAAATTATAGGCGTATGGCCAAAAAAAAATTGGGTCGAGCATAATTTTGATGGGTCGGTCGCTCAACTGCAAACAACCAATTTGTTATGAATGGCCGTAATATTTGAAAGAGAAAGTCAGACTACACTGCACCCACCCTGTTCTTGCCAAGCACCACACACTGGGGTGGGTGGGGGAAGTGTGCGGTGGTCCTTTGTACGTTCAGCAGGAACCTCTTCCCTCCAAACCTGTCGAACGGAGCCAGGTCTGGCACCAGATGCTGCCACACGATGTGTCCATTCTGACTCCTCATGCCAATCACCTGCAACATAACACAACAGTTACTATCAGGTTGGTATTTTTTACAAGGTTAAACTTATTTATTTTAGCTTATGTAAGCCTTTAGTCAATTGTTTTCAAATACTAGAACTCCGCGAGTCTGATGTGTCGCCTGACAGGGCATAACTCCAGTAAGAGCAATTATGCCGAAAACTGAACTTAACCTTCCTTTTATGCCTACTAACACTTCCCAAAAATTTCATAATGATTGCACAAAAACTTCTAAAGTTATAGTCAGCACCAACGAAAGGGAATGCCGCCACCGACACTGCCAAAGTAACACCTATATGTCGCCTTTTCAGGTGACACAAAAAGCGAACCTAAATGAAAAAAAACAAGTCAAAAAGAGCCATAATTCAATCAAAATGTATAACACAGTTATGGTTCTCAACTATTAGGCTGGTAATCTTTATAAGGTTAAACCTATTTATTTTAGCTAGAATACGCTGAAAGCCTTTGTAATGTTCGAGACCATTTCCTGGGTAAAACTAGTACATGGCGCACTTGAGAAAGATCCATAGACTGGGAAAGGATTTTTCCATTGGAGATAATTTCTCATCTCCACAAAAATATATAGGCTTTGTCAAAAATCTATGGGACTTCCTCTGATTTTTATAGGATTTACAGCAAGTACATTTTATGAATGTCTGTTTTAATCCAGAAAATACTTCAACATGTAATGAGCGTCTGTTGATATTGATTTTTCAGACTGCCGCATAAATTTTATCGATTAAATCTCTCCACATATGACAAAACTGCAAACCATACCGAACATTGAGTATTGTACAGCTGCGTTTTCCGATTCGTACCCAAAATTATCGGTGTGACGTAAAATCACATAGGCAAAACTTTCTATGCGACTTTTCCCAATTTTATTCAAAACTATCGCATTTCGCATGGGTTTCCCAGTCACTGAAGACTGCAATAATGCTTCCTGATTGTTGTAAGCATGTGTATGCAGGGCTCCCCTGGCTAAAACAAGCCAACTGTTGACCAATTATGGATGATGCAGGACAGATCCCCAATACATATAGCTCATTGAACAATTGGTGCACAGGTCAGCTAAAAAGGAAATCAAGCAAATTATTAACACATTTCTGACAACTGACAATGCAGAAGATGGTCCCCTATACCAATAGAAAAAGCTCTCAAAGGAATAAGTGCTAATGTGAGCAAAAAAAGAAAACAAGCCAATAGTTGACAAATTAAGGATGACACAGGACAGATCCGCTATACAGACAGCTCATCAAGCAATTTGCTCAGGTGAGCAAAATGCACAGGTGAGCGAAAAATAAACAAGAGCTGTTTGCAAAACAATTCTGACCCCTTAAGGTTAAAAGCAATCTGTAAAATATCAAGTTTGGTGATAAGCGAATGAGAACTGATGAACACAGGGAGCATAAACTGATAAAAAGGCCAATTTTAGATAGAGCAAGGGCCTTAACTCTGCAGTTCCTGTGGTGTTTAGGATGATCATCAAACTTGGCTAAGATATTATTACCTTAAACATTTTCTGCAAGTTTGGTGAAAATCTGAAAAAATCTGTTGGATGTAGATAGCAGAAACAGTTAAAAAGGCTAATTTTAGATAACTTAAGGGCCATTACTCCACAGTTCCTAGGGCAATTTGGTTTATTATCAAACTTGACCAAGATATTATGCCCACAGAGATATTCATAAAGTTTGGTGAAGATTGGATGAAAACTGTTCAACTGTTGAGCAAAAACTGCTGTGCAGCCAATTTGAGATAATTCAAGCGCCATAACTACACAGTTCCTGGAGTGATTTGGCTGATTATCAAGCTTGGTTGAGATAGTATGCTGATAAACAATTTCATAAAGTTTAGGTAAGATCGGATGAAAAGTGGAAAGAGTGGAAACAGACAAACGGACCAACATTAGCAAGTCAATATACCCCGCCATCTTAAATGGGGAGCATAATTAACCCAACTGCTGTCAAAAGACTCCTACACCAATTGCTCACTGAGATATCCATGCTCAGGTGAGCAAATAATCCAGGGTTACCTTGCCAGGCTCTGTGACCATGACGAGCATCTTGTGGAGGGAGAACTCATCACGGAGGAGATCATATTCGTCCTCATCCTCTTCCTCTGCAATCACTCCCGACGTCTGCTTCACGCCTTGCAGACGATGCAATTGCTCCAGCAGGAAAGTCTGTGTAAAATAAAATCACAAGTTGATAGTAAATACTAGGGATGGCATTGAATACCAAAATCTATATTTGAATATTCGCTTTTTCATTCAATTGAATTTCATTCCAATATTTGCACAGATTTGTATTAACTACTTTGAGCTACTTAGAGCTTTGTGACCTAGCCCACTTCATGTAATTATTTTGTATTACAGTTGTATCTTCATAAAAAAAAAAACAGACCTACCAACCAAACATGGTAATTCCAGTATACCCCGTTTCAAAATTTTTTTGCGGGGATATAATTATGTCATGCACTATTCCTCATCATGTTGATGAAATGTATACAGTTTCATGAAAATCTGCCAAACAATGCAGAAGCAGTTTGCTTGACAAAATGCTAACAGACCAACCAACAGACCAACCAACCAACCTAGTGACTCCAGTATACCCCCTTTCAAACTTTTTTTGCAGTGGTATCATTAAGGTTTAAGACTATGCTTTTTAAAGGCTATCGAAGTAATCAACAATTAATAATAGGTATACTCGATAAGTATGCAAGCTCTAATAAATCGTCCTGGGGCGATAACATTAACTAATATGTCTAATCAACAATTCCTGTGTTTTCAACTTGCTTAATGATAATTGATTATTGTGTGACACCATTCAAGAACTTGGCTGAAAACTCTTGCTAATTATTTGCGATCTTAAGTTTAGCATCTCCATTATGGCCGCGAATATAGCAAAAATATTATGACCACGAAAATTACCTGTTATATGGTATGATTAATCATGAGGACAACATTTTCAAACAAGCACCACACCTGCAACTGTGAGACCTGCGTTTTCACCCGCTTCATGAACATGGTAACAATGTTGTCGGCATGGGAACCAAACTCCTCTTCAAACTTGGCCTGGTTCTCGGACACCGGCAGGTCCAACATGTCTGCCACGTACGTGTAAGCAAGGCTCTCCTCTCTCCTCCATGCCACCTTGCCTGTAAACAGAGAAATGAAACACTGTCTGTGAACAGGGCATAAAGTAAGCATATAAAATTGATCAAAACCTTGCCCGTAAACAGGAAATAGAAACCTTGCCCATAAACATGGAATAGAAACACGGCCTGAAAACAGAAAAATACACTGTCAACTGTGAACTGACCATGCCTGTAAACTATATGAACTAAGCTTAACTTTGAAGTAAACAGAACACTTTAAAGTAAACATGGAATAAAAACCTTGCCTGTAAACAGAGAATATCAACATTGTAAGCATGGAATAGAAACCTTGCCTGTGAACAAGAAATTGAAACCTTGCCAGTGAACATGGAATAGAAACCTTGCCTGTAAACAAGGAATAAAAACCTTGCCTGTAAACATGGAATAAATACATTGCCTGTAAAAGAGAAAATAGACACCTTGCCTGTAAACAGGGAATAGAAACATTGCCTGTAAACATGAAATAGAAACCTTGCCTGTAAAAGGGAAAATACACACCTTGTAAACAGGGACCATAAACATTGCCTGTAAATAGGCAACACGCTGTGACAGTGGACTCAAAGAAGCTTATATGACTGTAAACAGGGAATACACTGTAACAGGGAATACACTGAGACAGTTAACTGTGAATACACTGTGACAGTCCATTCCAATGAAGCCAAGCTTAGAAACTGCCTAAGTAATGTGACAATTAACGGTGAGTGAAATTTGACAAAGAATTATGAATGCACTGTGACAGTGAATTGTTTTGTGTATCACCCTACGTGAATCTGTTTTATGTAACAATGGTATGTCTGTACTGTGCATCACCTCTAAACACCTGTTATGTGTATCACCTACATGACACATGTTCGGTGCATCACCTCTAAACACCTGTTATGTGTATCACCTACATGACACATGTTCAGTGCATCACCTCTAAACACATGTTATGTGTATCACCTACATTACACATGTTCGGTGCATCACCTCTAAACACCTGTTATGTGTATCACCTACATTACACATGTTCAGTGCATCACCTCTAAACACCTGTTATGTGTATCACCTACATGACACATGTTCGGTGCATCACCTCTAAACACCTGTTATGTGTATCACCTACATGACACATGTTCGGTGCATCACCTCTAAACACCTGTTATGTGTATCACCTACATTACACATGTTCGGTGCATCACCTCTAAACACCTGTTATGTGTATCACCTACATGACACATGTTCGGTGCATCACCTCTAAACACCTGTTATGTGTATCACCTACATGACACATGTTCGGTGTATCACCTCTAAACACCTGTTATGTGTATCACCTACATGACACATGTTCGGTGCATCACCTCTAAACACTTGTTATGTGTATCACCTACATGACACATGTTCGGTGTATCACCTCTAAACACCTGTTATGTGTATCACCTACATGACACATGTTCGGTGCATCACCTCTAAACACCTGTTATGTGTATCACCTACATGACACATGTTCGGTGCATCACCTCTAAACACCTGTTATGTGTATCACCTACATTACACATGTTCGGTGCATCACCTCTAAACACCTGTTATGTGTATCACCTACATGACACATGTTCGGTGCATCACCTCTAAACACCTGTTATGTGTATCACCTACATGACACATGTTCGGTGCATCACCTCTAAACACCTGTTATGTGTATCACCTACATGACACATGTTCGGTGCATCACCTCTAAACACCTGTTATGTGTATCACCTACATGACACATGTTCGGTGCATCACCTCTAAACACCTGTTATGTGTATCACCTACATGACACATGTTCGGTGCATCACCTCTAAACACTTGTTATGTGTATCACCTACATGACACATGTTCGGTGTATCACCTCTAAACACCTGTTATGTGTATCACCTACATTACACATGTTCGGTGCATCACCTCTAAACACCTGTTATGTGTATCACCTACATGACACATGTTCTGTGTATCACCTCTAAACACCTGTTATGTGTATCACCTACATTACACATGTTCGGTGTATCACCTCTAAACACCTGTTATGTGTATCACCTACATTACACATGTTCGGTGTATCACCTCTAAACACCTGTTATGTGTATCACCTACATGACACATGTTCTGTGTATCACCTCTAAACACCTGTTATGTGTATCACCTACATGACACATGTTCGGTGCATCACCTCTAAACACCTGTTATGTGTATCACCTACATGACACATGTTCGGTGCATCACCTCTAAACACCTGTTATGTGTATCACCTACATGACACATGTTCTGTGTATCACCTCTAAACACCTGTTATGTGTATCACCTACATGACACATGTTCGGTGCATCACCTCTAAACACCTGTTATGTGTATCACCTACATGACACATGTTCGGTGCATCACCTCTAAACACCTGTTATGTGTATCACCTACATGACACATGTTCGGTGCATCACCTCTAAACACCTGTTATGTGTATCACCTACATGACACATGTTCGGTGCATCACCTCTAAACACCTGTTATGTGTATCACCTACATGACACATGTTCGGTGCATCACCTCTAAACACCTGTTATGTGTATCACCTACATGACACATGTTCGGTGCATCACCTCTAAACACCTGTTATGTGTATCACCTACATTACACATGTTCGGTGCATCACCTCTAAACACCTGTTATGTGTATCACCTACATTACACATGTTCGGTGCATCACCTCTAAACACCTGTTATGTGTATCACCTACATGACACATGTTCGGTGCATCACCTCTAAACACTTGTTATGTGTATCACCTACATTACACATGTTCTGTGTATCACCTCTAAACACCTGTTATGTGTATCACCTACATGACACATGTTCGGTGCATCACCTCTAAACACCTGTTATGTGTATCACCTACATTACACATGTTCGGTGCATCACCTCTAAACACCTGTTATGTGTATCACCTACATGACACATGTTCGGTGCATCACCTCTAAACACCTGTTATGTGTATCACCTACATGACACATGTTCGGTGCATCACCTCTAAACACCTGTTATGTGTATCACCTACATGACACATGTTCGGTGCATCACCTCTAAACACCTGTTATGTGTATCACCTACATGACACATGTTCGGTGCATCACCTCTAAACACCTGTTATGTGTATCACCTACATTACACATGTTCGGTGCATCACCTCTAAACACCTGTTATGTGTATCACCTACATTACACATGTTCGGTGCATCACCTCTAAACACTTGTTATGTGTATCACCTACATTACACATGTTCGGTGCATCACCTCTAAACACTTGTTATGTGTATCACCTACATTACACATGTTCGGTGCATCACCTCTAAACACCTGTTATGTGTATCACCTACATGACACATGTTCGGTGCATCACCTCTAAACACCTGTTATGTGTATCACCTACATGACACATGTTCTGTGTATCACCTCTAAACACCTGTTATGTGTATCACCAACATGACACATGATCACCTACATCACACATGTTCGGTGTATCACCTCTAAACACCTGTTATGTGTATCACCTATATGACACATGTTCTGTGTATCACCTCTATGACATCTATAACATGTAAATATGACACCTGTTACGTGCAAAACCAATAAGACACCTGTAATGTGTATCACTTATATGACACATGTTTGTGCTATCATCTTTTTGCTTTTTGTAAAGCACCTATAGGATACCCATTTTATTCAATCACCTACAGTTTTTGAGTATTTATTTTATGTGACTTGTTTAGTATTTTACCTGTGTTACCCATTTTGTGTATTTCGTTTATGCTACCTGTATTGCACATGACCTCTATGTACTAGTAACCTGTTTGGTGTATAATCACCTATACAATACATGTTTTGTGTAAGGTTTTTAGGTTACTTGCTTTTTTTTATCACCTATGATGTAACCTGTTTGAATACCACCTATATGTTACCTGTTTTGTGTACCACCTTTACATAACCTGTTTTGTCTATGTTTTCTGTTTTGTGTATCACCTGTTTTGTGTTATTACCTATATGGTGTGTGTTCTGTGTTAAACCTGTTTCTATATCATCTATATGTTACCTGTTTTGTGTATCACCTATATGTTGCCAGTTCTTGGTGACATGCCTCTATGTTTTCTGTTTTGTGTATCACCTGTTTTGTGTTATTACCTATATGGTGTGTGTTCTGTGTTAAACCTGTTTCTATATCATCTATATGTTACCTGTTTTGTGTATCACCTATATGTTGCCAGTTTTTGGTGACATGCCTCTATGTTTTCTGTTTTGTGTATCACCTGTTTTGTGTTATTACCTATATGGTGTGTGTTCTGTGTTCAACTTGTTTTCTATATCATCTATATGTTACCTGTTTTGTGTATCACCTATATGTTGCCAGTTTTTGGTGACATGCCTCTATGTTTTCTGTTTGTGTTTCATCTGATTTGTGTTATTACCTATATGGTGTGTGTTCTGTGTTAAACTTGTTTCTATATCACCTGTATGCTACCTGATTTGTGTGTCAACTATATGCTACCTGTTTTGTGTATCACCTATATGCTACCTGTTTTGTGTATCACCTATATGCTACCTGGTTTGTGTATCACCTATATGCTACCTGGTTTGTGTATGACCTATATGCTACCTGGTTTGTATATCACCTATATGCTACCTGGTTTGCGTATCACCCATATGCTACCTGTTTTGTGTATCACCCATATGCTACCTGTTTTGTGTGTCACCTATATGCTACCTGATGTGTGTGTCAACTATACGCTACCTGTTTTGTGTATCACCTATATGCTACCTGTTTTGTGTATCAGCTGCAGGGAATAGTCCTGGGACAGTACGACTATTTTGTAGGCCAACTTGCCATCTTTCTTGCGAGCCAGAACCACACTCATCTGCAAAAATATATCGATAAATGACATATAATCAAATTTAACTAGAGTTTGTTTTTAAACAAGAGGGCCATGATGGCCCGAAGCGCTTACCTGAGAACTGGTACAGATGAAGACCATACTGTTGTGACAAGTTTGAAAATGAAGGTATCTGAACAATACGCAGAGGGGGATAGGATCAATTTTTATTTAAAACATCTGTTAGTGCGATGGGCTAACTAAAGTATGAGTTGGGCAGTGGATGTGCATTTTTTTGCTAATGGTTCTCAAATCATTTTTCTCGATACTCTTACCTGACCCTTTTTCATTTAGTCATTGATAATTCAGAAACAGTAGATTTTGATGCCTTTTTTGCAAACAGTTTTAGAGAACTAGTTGCAATGCGATAATTGCGATGGCTGAGCTATAAGGTAAAGTTTTGCTTTTTCTTTGATAATTTTCTGTCCATTGATAATAAATGATGTTAATGCAGGCTCTGAAGACATCAATGTTGCATGTACAAATAACTGCATGCAAGCCATGCAACTGTTGGAAATCAAATTTTGTCAATCAAATTTTATGGTCATGCGCAAACTGTGTAAGTTTGGTCAACATTGAACCAAAAATTGTGTGTGCAAGCCAATCATTGATAACTTGTTGATTTTTTTTTCCAAACACAAGGGGCAATAACTCTGGTTTTTCTGACCCGACCATGCTTATATTCGATTTCACCTGTAGTCTTACGTTCATAGACAAACTGTACACGATTGGAGAAGATTGGATGAAAAATGAAGTCTCTATCCTGAATAATGTCCATTTTTGCATATTTTTTAACAAACAAAGAGCAATAACTCAGGTGTTTCTGGTCCGATCTTGCTTATATTCAACTTCACCTTTAATCTTATGGTCATAGACAAACTGTGCAAGATTGGTGAAGATTGGATGAAAAATGAAGTCTCTATCCTGAATAATGTTCATTTTTGCATATTTTTTTCACAAACAAAGGGCAATTACTCTGGTGTTTCTGGTCCGATCTTGCTTATATTGGACTTCAACTGTAATCTCATGATAATGGACAAACTGTGCAAGATTGGTGAAGATTGGATGAAAAAATAAGTCTCTATATTGAATAATGTCCATTTTTGTATATTTTTTTAATAAACAAAGGGCAATAACTGTTTGAAACACGATCTGGCCCATTTTTTGGCGTCTGCTGAGATCTGATGGTCATACACAAACTGTGAAAGTTTGGTTAAGATTGGATGGAAAATGAAGTCTATACGTTGGAAAAGGGCATTTTTGCACTTTTTTTGCATGAAAAAGGGGCAATAACTCTGGTGTTACTGGAGTGATCTGACCCAATAACAATCCCATCCGAGATTTTATAGTCATACACAAACTTTGCAAGTTAGGTCAAGATTGAATAAAAAAATGTAGTTTATATTGCGATAACGGACCAAATTGTTGACGGCACACGGACGACGGACGCTTGACGACGCCAGAGAGGTCCCCTATACCAATAGCTCAACGAGCACTTCGTGCTCAGGTGAGCTTAAAAAACATGGGTCTCCCCATGCACTACCATAACTACGCCCATAATCCTCCTACCATGACATTCCAAAGATATGCACAACCAGACTTGGTACTGATCAATCCTGTGAAGGTTTGTCAAATTCCAGCCAGTGGTTACAGAAAAGAGCACAGACAAGGTCTGTTATGTCAACAACTTGAAAGGGCCTTCACTCCGCCAAAATTCTGCCACCTAAGATATGCAGAACAAGAATTGGTACTGATTAATCCTGTTCAGTTTTGTCAAAATCCAACCAGGGGTTACGGAAAACAAGCGCAGACAAGGTCTATTATGTGAAAAATTTCAAAGGGCCATAACTCCGCCAAAAATTTGCCATTGACAACATGCAGACGATATGCACAACTAGTCTTAGTACTGATCAATCCTGTGAAGTTTTGTCAAAATCCGATCGGGGGTTATGGAGCACAAGCGCAGACAAGGTCTGTTATGTTTTTTAACATTTTAATAATCTACAGCCTTTAATCTTGTAATGTTTCTCACCTGCTCGGGATGTCCAGAATGCCTGGGGTAGTGAAAGGTGTGTCCCAACTCGGACATGGCACTCCCAGTCTCCAGATCAACACCGCCCAGCTTAAGCTCCTAGAAACAGAAACCAAACTTCTGACCCCATTTTCACAAAGTATTAACTACAGGAGTAAGATCAATCTTAGCTGATCTTGTTCTTCTAGCTCAGCTAAGCAGAATAGAGATTCTCAAAAATATTTTATATTAGAATAACTTTTTTTATCATGATAAATAATCATGAAATGTTGTGAGGTTAAATTCTTCGTATCAAATTTCAAATATACATTCAAAAGACTTCTGAATTGTTAATAATATATATTTGAAAAAGATTTAAAACTTATCCAGTGTTTAGTGAATACAGTTTTTGAGCCTGATCCTGAAATATCAGGCTCCAAGTTCATCTTGAACCCGAAAATCACGTTTTGTGAACACAAGGCCAGGGCCGGTACAGATAAAGACTTTTAGTTCAAAATTTAAACAAGACGTTGTGTTCGATAAGCATACATGCCCCCAGTTGGTGCTGGACAGCCGATTTGAATTATTTAGTCCAATTAGGTCAAGGTCAAAGTGAGGTTAGGTGATATGTGTGGATTAGGAATGGTCATAAGCAACAACTGTGCAAGTATCCAAAAACAACAACTGTGTAAGCACATGCATCCAAGTGTTGGTGCTAGACGAAACAGTAAAATCAAGTTAACCTTTTATGGACGGACAGACTGAATCACGGACGGATAGGACAATCACAATATGCCTCTCGCATCAAGATGCCTGGGGCATAAAAATTATCTTAAAATTCTCACATTTTACAATCAAATTTTCTAACAAAGAAATGCATTGTTTTAAGATTTTTACACACTAAATGCAATATAATTTCAAGTGTATACAGATTTAGTGATTGTAATGCATATGATCAAAACAAACAATTTTCATTTTGACTTTCAAGTTGCGATTGACGTAAGTATCTTTATAGTATTGGCCCAGATCATATAAACAGCAGATTCTTTAAGGATAACTTAACTTCAGCTCCAAGAAAAATAAATAAAATTCATCTCCTAGAAACATAACTAAAATTCAGCTCCAAGAAACAAAACCTAAATTCAGCACTTAAAGACATATCCTAAATTCAGCACTTAGCAACATAATCTAATTTCAATACTTAGAAACATAATCTATTATCAGCACTTAGTTGACATAATCTTAATTCAGCACTTAGGTTACATAATCTGAATTCATCACTTAGAAACATAATCTAATTTCAGCACTTAAAAAATTAATCTAAATTCAGTACTTAGAAACCTATTCTAATTTCAGCACTTAGAAACATAGCATAAATTCAGCACTTAGTTTACATAATCTGAATTCAGCACATAGCTTACATAATCTGAATTCAGCACTTAGGAACATAATACAAATTCAATATTTAGAAACATAATCTTAATTCAGCACTGAGAAACATAATCTAAATTCAGCACTTAGAAACATAATCTAAATTCAGCACTTAGGAACATAATCTAAATTCAGTACTTAGAAACATAATCTTAATTCAGCAGTCAGAACATAATCTATATTCAGCACTTAGGAACATAATCTAAATTCAGCACTTACAAACATAATCTAAATTCAGCACTTAGAGACATAACCAAAATTCAGTACTTATGAACATAATCTTAATTCAGCAGTCAGTAACATAATCTAAATTCAGCACTTAGGAACAGAATCTAAATTCAGCACTTAGAAACAGAATCTAAATTCAGCACTTAGAAACATAAACTAAAGTTGACATCCATAACTTAATTTTAGCTCCAAACTTCAGCTCCTGATTATTTAGTTTAAACCTATTCATTTAAACTTAAGGTCGCAATAGCATGATGGACATGGTGTCCACCTTGCGAATGGGAGGTCAAGAGTTCGATCCCTACTCGGGGAGCGTTCAAAGGATCTTTCTCATAAGACGCCATGTACTGGTTCTACCCAGGAAACAGACTTGAGAGTGTCTCAATAGGCTTCAGGCTTTCGACACAAGTGTGCTAAAATAAATAGGTTTAAACTAAACTTCACTTTTATTATAAAATAATATAATTTCAGATTTTAAATCAACAGGACCTACCACCTACTACTACATCTGCCTATTATAAACAAACCTCAATACTGGACAGCTGCAGGTACAGAAGATACCATTTGTGACCTACCTACTACCACTACATCTGTCTATTATAAACATACCTCATAACTGGACGGCTGCGGGTACAGAAGATACCATTTGTGACCTACCTACTACTACTACATATGCCTATTATAAACATACCTTACTACTGGACGGCTGCAAGTACAGACTACAGAAGATACCATTTGTGATCTACCTACTACTACCACATCTGCCTATTATTAACATACCTCATTACTGTATGGCTGCAGGTATAGAAGATACCATTTGTGACCTACACCTACTACTACTACATCTGCCTATCATTAACATACCTCATTACTGTATGGCTGCAGTTATAGAAGATACCATTTGTGATCTACACCTACTACTGCCACATCTGCCTATCATTAACATACCTCATTACTGTATGGCTGCAGGTATAGAAGATACCATTTGTGACCTACACCTACTACTGCCACATCTGCCTATTATTAACATACCTCATTACTGTATGGCTGCAGGTACAGACGATACCATTTGTGATCTACCTACTACTACTACATCTGCCTATCATTAACATACCTCATTACTGGATGGATGCAGGTACAGAAGATACCATTTGTGATCTACCTACTACTACTACATCTGCCTATCATTAACATACCTCATTACTGTATGGATGCAGGTACAGAAGATACCATTTGTGACCTACACCTACTACTACTACATCTGCCTATTATTAACATACCTCATTACTTGAAGGCTGCAGGTACAGAAGATACCATTTGTGATCTACCTACTACTGCCACATCTGCCTATTATTAACATAGCTAATTACTGTATGGCTGCAGGTACAGACGATACCATTTGTGATCTACCTACTACTACTACATCTGCCTATCATTAACATAGCTCATTACTGTATGGCTGCAGGTATAGAAGATACCATTTGTGATCTACCTACTACTACTACATCTGCCTATCATTAACATAGCTCATTACTGTATGGCTGCAGGTACAGACGATACCATTTGTGATCTACCTACTACTACTACATCTGCCTATTATTAACATACCTCATTACTGTATGGCTGCAGGTATAGAAGATACCATTTGTGACCTACACCTACTACTACCACATCTGCCTAGCATTAACATACCTCATTACTGTATGGCTGCAGGTATAGAAGATACCATTTGTGACCTACACCTACTACTACCACATCTGCCTATTATTAACATACCTCATTACTGTATGGCTGCAGGTATAGAAGATACCATTTGTGACCTACACCTACTACTACTACATCTGCCTATCATTAACATACCTCATTACTGTATGGCTGCAGGTATAGAAGATACCATTTGTGATCTACCTACTACTACTACATCTGCCTATTAAAAACATACCTCATTACTGGATGGATGCAGGTATAGAAGATACCATTTCCATTTGTGACCTACACCTACTACTACTACATCTGCCTATTAAAAACATACCTCATTACTGGATGGCTGCAGGTATAGAAGATACCATTTGTGACCTACACCTACTACTGCTACATCTGCCTATTATTAACATACCTCATTACTTGAAGGCTGCAGGTACAGAAGATACCACTTGTCCTCTAGCTGAACTGTTGTGGCCACCAATGCCTGGAAAGGTCCAGCAACATTAAGAACTAGAACTCCGCAAACAGTATAGTAGGGGGCCAATAAAACAAAAATAATTTCTTTCTCGAAGCATTTTTCTAATTTTCAAAACAGTGACCTTGACCTAACTAACCCCATATGCAATCTCATGCAATGCCTCGTTTTACAGTATCTATAAACTGAATGTTATTAAAATATTCCAATTTGTTCTCGAGTTACCGGCATAAAGGAGAAGATTTTTAATCTATTTTCAGTAACAGTGACCTTGACCTTGACCCCCTCAATCCACCACAAATGCAATCACCAGAAAAGTATTGCTTTAGGGTATTTATGTATGAAGATTGATTCTCAAGATAGAGAGTGGAAATCAAAAGTTGAAGCTGTCATTCCACCAACTTAAAACTGTTTAAGTGTAAAAAGGCCCACAATTTTGACAAATTTCAAACCAGAGTTATCAAAATTGGCATATGAGTTCATTTTTATATACGGAATAAGTGTTTTAAGTTTGAATGAAATCCATAAGGCCACTCCTGAGAAACCAGCTTACCGAAAAACTTTAACCTGTCCATATAGTTTATACGTAAAATTTCTAAGTGTAAAAAGGCCCATAATTTTGACAAATTTCAGACTAGAGTTATCAAGATTGGTATATGAGTTCATTTTAATATAGGGGATAGGTGTTCTAAGTTTGAATGAAATCCCTCAAGCCATTCCTGAGAAACCAGCTTACTGAAAAACTTTAACCTGTCCATATAGCTTATACGTAAAATTTCCAAGTGTAAAAAGGCCCATAATTTTTACAAATTTCAAACTAGAGTTACCAAACTTGGACTATAGGTTCATTTTTATGTGGGGAATAAATGTTAAAAGTTTGAATGAAATCCCTCAAGCCATTCCTCAGAAACTAGCTTATGATAAAACTTTAACCTAGCTTGGACGCTGACGCCAACGCCGACGCCAGACCAAGTAGAACAACTTGCCTTTTCTTTGAAAAGTCGAGCTAAAAAAGGGGCATAACTACCTTAAGAGCAATTATAAGTACCTTTATAATCATGTAACAACCATATGTTACTACTGCCCTGGTGTTATGTAATTTAATAGTCTGAAAGTTTGTGAATTAAAATGCTAAAATCTAATTCCCTTACAGATTTTTCAAAAGAGTACAATATTACGAGAAAACATAATTTCCACTAAATTGGTCAACACACAAAACACATTTAAAATAAATTTTTGTTCAAAATTTAAAGACCTCAATTACCTGAAGTCAAACAGATAGTATCAGACTTATTAAAGATTATAAAGAAACACGACTAATGTCAAGGCAGCAAAGTCATAATTGTCTTTACATATTAATAATGTTCTGAATGAAATTTATTATTTTAACGATTCACAAAAAAAGAATGGGATTTCTTGTTACCTCTTTACCTGTAAACTATATGTGATGTGTGACTATAAAAATACTTTTTAATAAAACTAGAAGTGTCACATGAGTGATGGATATACCCTGACAATATGCCCTCGTCACAAAACTATGGAATCCATTCGAAAGAAATGGACACAAAGAGAAAACCTTAGATTGTGAATGTTTAATGGTGTATTTGGAAAACTTTAATTTTAATAGGAGCCATAACTGTCAACATTTAGTGGTCGAAGTCGAACCTGGCCTGTATTTGTTGGTGTTACACCTATGTACCAAACTAAGTTAAATATGTGAAGCCTTTAGGTGACCAGACACCTGCAAAGAAAATGTAACACCTGCATCAGAAATGTAACACCAGCAAACGAAATAGGCTTGGGTTGAATGGGAACAGGTGACTGTGACCAGTTACCTGCGACAGAAATATGACAACTGCACCAGAAATGTGATTGGGTTGAACATGAACAGACACCTGCAACAGAAATGTGATTGGATTGAACATGAACAGACAACTGCACCAGAAATGTGATTGGGTTGAACATGAACAGACACCTGCAACAGAAATGTGATTGGGTTGAAAATGAACAGACAACTGCACCAGAAAGGTGATTGGGTTGAACATGAACAGACACCTGCAACAGAAATGTGATTGGGTTGAACATGGACAACTGCACCAGAAATGTGATTGGGTTGAACATGAACAGACAACTGCACCAGAAATATGATTGGGTTGAACATGAACAGACACCTGCAACAGAAATGTGATTGGGTTGAACATGAACAGACACCTGCAACAGAAATGTGACTGTTGAATGCCAACAGGTGGCCTTGACCAGACACCTGCGGCAGAAATCTTGTCCATCAATCAAACTTACAAGTCAATTACTTGTATTACTCTTTGATAAGGTATTAAATCAACGGGCAAAATTGAGTTTTTATTGGTACAAAAACTTATCAACACTGACACAAGCAATGGAAATTTTGCGAAAACTAGATTTGTCACGAGTTATCAATCAGAAACAGTGTATTTGGAAAACTTTTAGGTTGAATAGGGGCCATAACTCTATAAACATTTAGTGGTTTGAAACCTAAGTCGAACTTGACCTGCATTTTATGATGTTACACCTATGTCACAAAAAAAATTTAATACGTGGAGCTTTTCATGAGTTATTGTCTGGAAACCGTGTTTTTATGAAATTTAAGTCAAAAAGGGGCCATTACTCGGTCAAAATTTCGTGGTTTGTAACCAGAGTTGAACTTGACCTGTATTCTATGATGTTACGTATTTGTACCAAAAATTATTTGAATATGTCCAGCCTTTCTTGAGTTATCATCCGGAAACCGTGAAAACCAACATTATACCCCAGCTAAACTTTGTTTGCGGGGATATAATTACTTAATACATATTTTTTATTTTGTGTACGCACTTGTGTAAAGTGTTAACAAATTTATATTGTACATCCATTATATGATATGTAATACTTTGTATATTGTGGAGGGGGAGCCCGACCCCCACAAACCTAACGACGAGGAAAATAAATATATATTGATACATGAAAAAAAATACGACTAAGAACAAACCTTGGGCAGGTGCTTGCGTACTGTGACCTTGTTGTTAACCGCAACGCTGACCAGCACCACCGACTTCCCCGCCGCTGACAACACCGTCCCCACCTGCGTGGACTCCAGTACCTCCACAGTGGCTTCCCCAACACCCAGGTCCTGATCAGAAAATAGCAAGGCACAGATAGAACAAGAGGTGTTCATAAAACAAGTATGCCCCCTCTCGGTTAAAAGCAATCTTAAAAAATATCAAGTTTGGTGACGATCGGATGAAAACTGTTGGACATAGAGAGCAGATGCTGCTAAAAAGGCCAATTTTAGATAAATCAAGGGCCATAAATCCACAATTCCTGGGGTGATTTAGCTTATTATCAAACCTGGCCGAGATATTATGCCCTCAAACATTTTCATCAAGATTGGTGAAGATATGATGAAAACTGTTGGACTCGGAGAGCGGAAACGGCTAAACAGGCCAATTTTAGATAATTCAAGTTCCATAACTCCGCAGTGAGATACATTGCGCACAACATTTTTATGAAGTTTAATCAAATCGGATGAAAACTGTTGGACTTACAGAGCAGAAACAAAAGAGGTCTACCGACCGAACAACAGACCGATATTAGCAAACCAATATACCCAGCCATCTTTGATGGGGGGCGTAATAGTAGATTCATTAGCCTTCTCCTGTGTGGCTTCCAGTACCCACATAGAAAAATAGGAAATGAATGTATAATTGAAATTTGACAATTCTAACATATCCTTGTGTTATAAAGTATTGTAATTGATGTCATGTTGCTAAAAGACCCTCTTGCAGCCCCCTGCTGTACATCAAATTAATGAAACAATATTGTAATATCATTTATGACCCATTCACAATATGTACACCCTCTTAAACAAACACAACCATTGATTGAATTGACAGATCTATGCAAGTGCTTAAAAAAAATTAAACTGGACCCCTTAAATAAACATGAAACCTATCTCAATGAGGGGCCAGGCAAAGGCCCATGTCAAGTGATTGGCACCTTAAGTGACTGATTCCTGCTGTTCATTGTGCATCAGTTTAAATATAATTATTCTGTATTTCTTCATTATTATCATTCCTGATTTTAAAGTGAAAAAATGCAAGTAAGTAATGAAAATAGAAGATAAAAATGATTTGTCCAGTAATCCCCGGTCTTGCCCAATATCAAATTATAATAATATTGAACAGGCTTGCATGTTATCCAGAGACGGCCTCCCTAAGTTTTATTGTTAACAAAAAAAGAACAGTTCAATGCAAGAAATAATGAAAGATGAATAAGTGTATACATATTTCAATATGAAACAGAATCATTTCACAAACAGCATAGAAAATATTTCATGACAAGCGTTACCATAAAAAAATGAATGAATAAACCAGTGGATATGTGCCGCCACTTAAACAATACTGTACATGTAACTATATATGCCTATATTGGATCCGCAATACTTTAACAAGTCATTTTCGTAATAACATAAGTAAACAGAACATTAAGATTTATAAAAACAATTAAAACTGCATACTAACTGAAGAAAAAGTAGTATTGCCCAGTATTGCCCACTTTCATATTATTGACCAGGGCGGGAAAAACTGGTCAAACCTGCCAGGAAAACCCGGGTGTGGGTGATTTGTGCCAACCCTGACATAAAGCCTTCCCCTACCCCAAGGTCCTATGGGGTGGTAAACAGAAAGAAAGATTAAAAGCCTAAACAGACATTCTACAAAGTGGTCGGGGATTTCTGGTCAAACACTGACAGGACCATATCTGCATTCACAGGAAATCAAAATGGATATGATCATGGAACTAGTGCAAATTTTACAGCGCATTCGCCCTGCTATTTTAGATTGTTTATCCTTTGGCCAGACACTTCGGAATGCCTGAACTACAGAATACACACCTACCTGTATGGAAGTGGCAGTGAACACAGTTGCCTGCTGAAGACCCAGGACCTGTAGGGACTCGGACGCAGGACACACGCACATCAGGTATGCCTCCTCTACCACGTTACACCTGCAGTCAAACAGATAGTATCAGCAAACTTCCTGTGCAACTGTGCGTGGCAAACAGTGGATTTGATGTATCAGTTGGAAAAAAAGACACAAACTTCCCAATCACTTTAACAAAGAACTGTTCTTCTAGTGATGCAGAAAAGCACAAATTGCATCCATATTTAAAAAGCGTATTATATACATTGTCAAAGGTGCTACCCGTAATTCTGACAAGGTCCATGTAATGACGACCTATTGTTTTATCTAGTCAACAGGCCGTCAATATTCTGCAAAAAAACTTACTGCGATTATCCCCCCTGTTGTGTATGCCTGAACTCACATTAGCTATCCTGTTGTGTATGCCTTGACTCATATAACCTCCCCTGTTGTGTATGCCTTGACTCATATAACCTCCCGTTGTGTATGCCTTGACTCATATAACCTCCCCTGTTGTGTATGCCTCGACTCATATAACCTCCCCTGTTGTGTATGCCTCGACTCACATAACCTCCAGGCCTTTCCCCAGACGCTTTAAGAACAGCGGCACCGCTGTGCCTTAATTTCCAAATCCTTGTCACCGCAACGCTTAAAATCCCAAAATTAGTCGACTGCAGCACAGTATAATTTCAATAAGCGTCTAACAGCGGCTCACTCAAAAATCAATAACAGCAGACGACATTTCAGCCGGGTAGTTTTCAGCACAGTAAGGTTTATACAATGTGCTATTTTTAGACCTCATGAAAGCAGCTATCGAGTTACACAGCGTTGTGACCTAAGTGTCAGAGCTAAGAGGTGATGAACACCATGTGGTAATTTTCGGCTTCTGTGTGTTTTGACTAATGGCCATAGTCAACAGCAGATTAATGGCTTCAAGTTCAGTTAGCTATTGAGTTGGAATTACCGGTTAATAAAAGCTCAACCACTCAAGGGTGCTATAGAGGATCGTTGGAGATGACCACTGACATGGAAAATGTTCCCCACCGGAATGCTGTTGGGTAAGTAAATTAGCATGATGCAATGTTGAGGCAATGTGTTTGAAATGTAGTCAATCAGTCTTAGTATATAAGACAGTCTTATATCATGGAATTTTTACTTTAGAGCTTCTACATTGAATTTGCTTACAGGCAAAGTGTGTATTACTAATTTTATAATGAAATAATAACAATAGATCTAGATCTAGTCCAACTTAGGTGGAAAGACAAAATGATGCAGCAACTGAGTCTGTGGCTCTGTCACTGCAATCCGTTTCACCAGCATGTACAGAGCATAGAGTTTAAGTCTAGTCATCTAATTTAAACCTTTCGTTTGTACAGTGTAATTAAATATGTGCAGCACACAACACATTTTTAATACATTTTTTTGCAGATTGTGACAGGGGATTCTCAACCATGAACAAGGTGAAAACTACACACAGATCACGTCCCTCCAACAAAGTTTTGAATGCTTTGTTGGCAATCTCCACCCAAGGACCTCTTCTCAGAAGAACAACTTTTTAGTACCAGATATTGGAAGTGAACACTATGTATCTTCAGCATGTTGATGGACACATGGCACCAGCAGAAACCATGAAGAACAGCTTTCTAAATCTGTGTACAGGGCTTGCACTAACATGCAATTTTTGTGTCAGATATAAGTGTTGGATAGTGCAAGACCTGAACATTTCAAACATGAAATGAAGTATAAATAAAGCTATGTTTAAGGTCATTTCTAATAATTTTGTAATAATATGCCAATTACATCATTCAATGAGGTATACATTTAGGTAAACAGTGTCATTATATATTTCCATGTTACATTATCTATGGCTACGTTACTTGTGCCACTTGTGTTCTTGTCTTTCTTTGATAAACTTTTAAATAGTGTGTGTGTTTATGATTATGTTATGTCATTGGGAAACAAAAGAGAGAAAAAACTATTCAAAGGCTGTTTATTTTTATGTTTGTGTTAGCTCTGAAGTACTGAAGATATTGATTTAGTATACATGAAAAGTATTTTAAAAATTGGAACGTGGAAAGGAGTACACCCCTTCACACCCAACCATTACCACGGGTATTTGCCCCTGTGCCTTAGCAAAATCCTGGGGACAGGCCTGATAACCTCCCGTTGTGCATGCCTCACCTCACATTACCTCACCTGATCAACAGTTGTGCATACCTCGACTCACATTACCTCCCTTTTTCTGCTTAACTAGCTTCGCATTACCTCCCCGTACTCACTTTGCATTAAATCCCCTGTACTCACCTTGCATTACCTACCATGTTCTGCTGGACTCACCTGGTATCCCTGCGCAGAAAGCCCGCCAACACAGACTTGCTGGACAGAGTCGTCCCGTCCCGATCCACGGACAGCACCTTGACCTCAGTTCCCGTTGTAATGCCCACCACGTACACAACACCGTCCATGACCTGCATGTGCTCGTACTTGACAACATCACTGAAACAGAGTCACAGACATCAAGCAAATAGAGGGCCAATTTTCTAATAAGATTTTTGTTTACTTAACTATCAGTTTCAACTTAAGTTTTAAAAACATTCTTAGTTTTAAGTTACATTGTATTCATCAAACATTTTTATTTATCTTAATTTCTTAGAATTTGGAACAAACATAATGATTTTTTTTGTCATTAATTTTGTGGAATTGGGCAGATCGATTCAGAGTTGAGGCGAGGTGAAGTAGACATGTCCAGACTGTACTCCGCATCAGCGCTAACAGTCACTCCCTCTGGCTCAGAGTGACTTGGTGTAATTTAGTGCCAGGGAATCAGCTATCACTCGGTTAACTCCGCATAGATTTGCCCAGTTTTTACGGGAACCAAATATGCTAGCTCCAAAATGGCAAGTAACATCAGTGTTTTAAGGGCCAAATTTGGCCCCATTCATCTACTTAAAAAGTATATATTTTTCCCCTATATTAACCTTCCAATTTCCCTCAGAATGTAAGCTTTATTTTGAAAAAAAAATTGACCAAAATCGGGCAAATATTGACTAAGATATAGGATTTTTTGTAAACAAGCCCAGCACTTTTTTTTTATCAAACCAAGTTTTGCATAATCTAAGTAATCATTGGTAGCAAAACAACTGATTAATGTTTTATTACAAAGTAGAATATAACAATGTTATAATGCTTTTCTACGAAAACAGATCCTATTTTGCCATAAAATTCCCCGTCTGAATGGCCCCGCCACCTTTCCCCCAAAGGTGAAAAAAAACACTGTAACATACTGGCTTGGCTTCAGCCATACTGTACCTCTACCAAATATGCTAGTACGCTAGTAGCCAGCCCACCTGTTTGGAAGGTCCACAGTCCACTGAACACTGCCGTCCCTCATGTTCGCTCCATACAGTCGCGTTGAAGACAGGCCCACTGCTATCCCTGGGCCTGACGGCTCGGATATATACCCCACCTTCCCTCTGCAAGCATGTAATGACTCTATTATCACTGGAGAACTAATGCTAGTAATGATTATGAACAAAATCCCTTGCAGCAATTTCTACAGCTGAATTTGACATGTGAAATCTGAAGTGAGAGTTAATACATTGTAATTTTAATATGGCTCAATCGTGTGTTTATTTTGGCAGGTACATAGAATGAAAAAAGTAACAAATTACAAGTGAGGCTATTTTTAGTATGGCTAAATCTTGTGTTTATTTTAAGTAGGAAGAAATAATAAAATTGTTACATAAAATATAAGTGACACTCTTTTCAATATGGCAAAATATTGTATATTAGTTGGACTATAAATGTTTCATTATGGCAAATTCTTGTGTTTATTTAGGTAGGAACATAAAATGAAATTGTCCCATAAATTACAAGTAAGACTATTTCCAATATGGCTAGGAAGGAACATAGAATGAAATTACAAATTGCATGTGTGGTCATTTAAAGTATGGCTAGATTGTGTGTTCAGCAGGACCATAAAATGAAAAGTGCTACACAACTTACACATGTGCAGTATCCCCCTCCATGGCTGTCTCCCAGACCAGGCTCCCGGCCCCTGAGTTCCAGGCCTGCAGGCGGGTACCGGCTAGCACTGACAGAAGGCCAGTTCCGGTGTAGACCAGGTCGTCCACGTCACCACGGCGACCCTCCTCGAACACCTTCCTCCAGGCTGATTATAAGAAAAAAATAATTTTGCCCGTTAATTGAAATGGAACAGAAGTGATGTGTGATGAAAAAAAAATCTTATTGAAGATTTATAATGCTAAACTTACAAAACTTACAAAAAAATGCAAATTATGATTGTAAGACATAATAATTATAAATCCTGTACAATCCATAAGCATAATGAACAGTCTTTACATGTAAACTGATTAGTTATTAAACTTTAAGAACCTTTTTTACAATTTATTACAAAAAAAAGTGTCTCCTTGACTTTTTGAACACCTGGAAACAAGATTACCATGACAAGTATGAATACTTGGACACAAACACGGAAGTAAAGAAATAAGTAATAATAGCCAAATTTGAAATTTTTGTCTCTGAAAATGTGCACATATATACCAGTTTACGTCGTTTTCAAACAATTTCAAAAACTTTAGAATCATTTGGCTATGATGGTTACAAGCAGCACTAACTAATACAAGGCTTGTCACAGGATATGACATATGCCCCCGAAGCATATGCTCGTCAGAGGAAGGCAAAACAATGTCAGAGTACAATATTATGCCCTGGACAAATATCTTGAGATTTCAGCAACACAACTGTTGTTGTTGTGACACACTGCCTCATAATGATCTTCATTCCCACCAAATTATTACATTCCTTACAGGTTGGCAAAATTTATGCTTCCAACAAAAAGTTCATTCTAACATTTGAACTTTTAAGTGTAACCTTGGACCCACATACCTTGACCAAGGAGCATGTAAGTGGTATGCGACACATCATCTGGTCATGGGAAAAAATAATCTGAAGTAATATTAAAATCCTTCAAGGCTTTTGGAAGATATAGAGCAGAACGAAATTCCTTGACATTTGACCTTGAAATGTGACCTTGAAATGTGACCTTGACCTTTGACGGAGGACCATGGGAGTTTTACACGACACATCGCCTGGTCATGGGAAATAATAATCTAAAGTAATATTAAAATCCTTCCAGACATGTAGAAGTTATAGTGAAGAAACAGAATTCCTTGACCTTTGACCTTGAATTGTGACCTTGACCTTTGACAGACGAGCATGGGAGTTGCATGCGGCACATTGTCTGGTCATAGAGAATAATAATCTGAATTAACATTTAAATCCCTCCTGACATTTAGAAGCTATGAAGCGGAAACAAAAAATCATGACATTTGACCTTAAATTGTGACCTTGACCTTTGACCGACAAGCATGGGAGTTGTATACGACACATCGACTGCTCATGGAGAATAATAATCTGAAGTTATATTAAAATCCATCCAGGCATTTAGAAGTTATGGAGCGGAAACGAAAATTCATGACCTTTGACCTTGAATTGCGACCTTGACCTTTGACCGACGAGCATGGGAGTTGTATGCAACACATCTTCTGGTCATGTGGAATAATAATCTGAAGTTACATTAAAATCTATCCAGGCATTTACAATTTATGGAGCAAAGACAAAAATTCATGACCTTTGACATTGAATTGTGACCTTGACCTTTGACCGACGAGCATGGGAGTTGTACGTGACACTTCGTCTAGTCATGGGGAATAATAATCTGAAGTTATATTAAAATCCATCCAGGCGCATTAAAAAGTAACAGAGCGGAAACGAAGTATGGACGGACAGCCCCACCCACCCACGGACTACTATATGCCCTCCTTCGGGGGCATAAAAAGTATATTTGGAACTAAGTAAGTACTAAGAACTAAGTATATTAGGGACATTATTTACCTTGGCAGGCTTCCATGCTAACAAAGTATATTCAAAGTATATTCTCTATATACCGAATTTACTTGGTTATAAGACAGGACAATTTACCTCTTATTATCATTAAAAAGTTGGGGGCCCGTCTTATATGAGCGTCCTAAAACTGAACTAAATATTTTTGTCAAAATTTCAAAGTGTTAATTTTCATTAAAACAATTATAAAGTATATAGAACAGACATTTTTAGAATGTGTTGCATATAAAACCTGAATGCAAAGCTTAACTAAAAAATCCATCCAAGTATTAAAATATGCATTTTACGATTTTAAACTATGCGTAACTGCCATTTTGAATGAAGCAATAAATCACCTAGGTCACCATCTGAGATGTTAATGGCGGCTATGACACTGCAGTCAGTGCTCACGTAGAGCCGCTTGCCGCCCGAGGAGCTCCTCTCGGACTCCCAGTACAGCTTCCGGACACGGCCAACATACTGCTTTCTCCTAAAAGGTTACATGTAGATGTGATACAAATATTTTACTCACCGTTGTGGAATCATTATTTTCTATTTAGAGAAAGATCTAGAGTGAAATAGCAGAGTGCCACACCCTGCTCCTTTTTGGTTCCCACTTGCTGCCCCTCTGGGCTGGTCAACAAAGAAATGTGAAAAAAAAAATCAACATATTTTTTGCAAAAATCCATTGACACATAAACAAAAATGCTTAAAAACCTAAATAATATTAGAAGCATCCGAATGTGAAAACAATTTAGCAAATTAGGAGAAAATGTCATTAACCTGATCCGGGCTTCCACCCTGCTCCTTTTTAGCACCACCCTGTACCTTTTTTATCATAGATCTTTCCCTATCTATGCGAGTAATTTCTTGCCATTATGAGCATAACAGCGTTTTATTTCGTTTGTTTTGTTGGGTTTTTTCGCCATTTTTTAACAGTATTTCAGTCATATCAAGGCAGTCAGTTAACCTACTCACACTTTTACTGGGCAAGATTAGCCGATCTAAGTGGTTTACCAGTACAAAGTGCACATACCTATGCCAGTAACTGACAACTGCCCTACTTGAATCAGAGGTTGGGGGAGAATGGCCGTAGAAATAATTACATGACCAATCCCCACACAAGTTATGTGGCCAGGCTGGGGTTCGAACTCACGATCCCCCGATTGACAGTCTAGCACTCTACCAACTGAGCTAGCCGGACCCAGCTTCCACATCTCACGCAGTCATGGCCTGAGTTCTATCACCACAGCAGCTGAGATTGTTTTTTACTTTGGTAAACAATGACCACCTTCCTTTTTCCCAGGTGGATAAAAATCAGTGTTTTAATCTGTCAATTAGTGGGTAATTCCTACAACAGAAACAGTATCATCCCCGCCTCAAAGGCCAACATTTACACAAGGTAGCAGTGTGTAACTGATATGGTGTCCGCCTTTCGAATGTGAGATAGCGAGATCAATCCGATATGGTGTCCGCCTTTCGAATGTGCGATAGCGAGATCAATCCGTACTTGGGAAGCGTTCGAAAGAGCTTTCTCATCAAAGTACTGGTTCTTCCCAGGAAACGGACTCCAAAATTGCTTTCGACACAATCGAGCTAAAATAAATAGGTTTAAACTAAACATTCATTCAATAATTGCAACAACCGTAAATGGTTACGAAATGATTAGGTTACGAACTGACCCACATTAGTCAATGGTTTCAATAAATCACATTATGGAATACAGCGGAATCAAAAGATGCATATTCGCACCAATCAAACTTCCCAACTTGATCTTCATACAACCCAAAGACGCTGAACAACTGAAAGTAAACGAGGAAAACTGACAATCTTGACATGTTGAACGTTTTTTCGCACCGGTGTGACTTTCCAAAATTTCAACATGAAGAGTCCACAAGGTTACTTTCAACTAATACTGCACACTACTTGTTAAGGCTACAAAACACTATTATAACAGTTCGTTTGCAGTAATTTTTTTAATAACTTGTAACGCTATTAAATCTTTACCAAGATATTAATATTGCATTATTTTATGTTTAAGTCGGAAAACGGTCTTTTAAAACTTCGCAAAATCTATTCAAGCTAATCGATATAATTAAACTTCCTCTTTCGGATTAGCTTTTGGAAGAGGATGTTTAATAGATCTATGGTTGGATTACAGGCCCAGGAAAATTAAGATATAATTTCGGTATGTTTCCATAACTTAAAAACAATTAACATGAATATTATATAATGCACTTTAAATTTTCAATGGACAAACTTGTTGCCAATTTCTGACATATTTCAGAACCTAATAATTGGTAAACAATGTCTACTTTCTGTTTCAATACATTTTACACAATTGTCATATAAAATAAGACGAGCTAATGTTCAATGTCAAAACGATTTAAATACAGTTGTAAAGTGAATGGAAATATTTATTTAGTTAACTAATCGTTTAATAAAAATTAGTACTGCAAAACGTAGCTAAACCTGAACATTAAAGGGGCATATCGACGAACACTGAAGATTCATATCTTCACATTTATACATTAATAAGTGAAACATTCACATAATATGTTGGTACTAAGTAAAAACTTTTTTCATTGCAACAATGTGTTCTTTATCACTGTGACACAGAAGGATCCGCAAAAACATAAATATTATTAATTATTTTCATGTGAGTTTCAGGATGTTTGAAAATACGCATGCCCACGGTTAGAACAATTGCTGAGCATTCACCTTTTAAATTAGTTTAAAGCCTTTGTTTGGGCGTGTATTCTAAATTCACAACGTAGTCAGCTAGGGAAAAATAGTGCTACGTCATTCAAGGAAGTTGTGCTTTTTCAACAGTGTTTTTTGTTTACCATTGCGGGAAACGTGCACACGTGGCGGAGCCCTTCAGATATGGACTTTTACGCCAAAAGGGGATTTTAAAAAAGGCATTATTACATGTTTAGATTCTACTTTGTTATAAAACATTACTGAATTGTTTTGCTACAAATGGTAACTTAGATTATGCACTAACTTGGTTTGATGAACAATTGCTGGGACTGTTTACGAAAATTACTCTACCTTAGTCAATATTTGTCCGATTTTGGTCACTTTGTTGTTTAAATAAAGCTTATATTCTGTGGGGAATATTAAGGTTAATATAGGTGAAAAATATATACTTTTTAAGTAGGGGATTGGGGACAAATTTCGGCCCTAAATTGGCCTTAAAAACACTGTCCAACTGGAGTGGTATGTTTCTTTGTTAGTTAGCAACTTTACGCAGAATACTATGGACGAATTTGAAAGAACATTTCTTGTAAGTTGGAAATAAGCAAATGAACAAATGACTCGATTTTGGAGGTGATCTGGACCACCGTCTTGATCCAGGAGATTTGTTAAAGTATTCTCTATTATAGGGAGATACTGCTAACTGCCACATAACGTTGTATGCGTGTAACTCATTAGTAGCACAACATAATAATGGGGATTCAGCTGCCTTGGTGGTGGTATGCGCTGTCCAAATATGTTCTAGTTTAAAATGAAACTAAAACAAAATATTTTTATATTTACCAACATTTTTTAGTTCGAGACATATCTGCCCAACTATCTGCACGTGCAAAGTGAAACGCCATGCAACCTGGTGTGAGGGTAATACGCGGACCGGATTGGAACAGCAAACGTCAAGATGGCGGGGAAGGTCACGTGGGTGAGATGCGTTGTATTTTACTGCAATTATCACTTAATTTTATATATATATTGCCATTACCATGTTGAACTCGTCCCAAGCTATTGTTAACGGAATAACATAATTCCAAACTCTTCACAAACTTTACAACACGGTGTCTCTAGTAAAACTACATACATGTTATGTAGATTAGATGTAGTGAAACTCTGGCCCTTGTGGAGAATGAGTTTTCAAGGAATTTACTAGACCCATATTTGCTATGCAATCTGAAAATGCCATAATACACAATATTTCTGTGCAATCCGAAAATGTCATATGCCTAATATATCTGCACCCACAATACAATGCAATATGACAATGCCTTATACATACAGTCAGTCATATATTTACACGTCTGTGCCACTATGCTAATATCTGACTTATAGCAAATCTCAGTATCCAAATATAATTCTAGGAACGGTGATATATGTCCCCAAGGACGGGCCTGCAGACGGTCACGTGTCGGTCATCTGGGACAATGGGCGAGCTTATCGGTACCGGGCTGGAAAGGACGGCAAGTACGACTTGCGTATCGTGGACAACACACCGGCAGGTGAGCATTTGCGTGTAACAAGTATTGCAGAACGTCAACTCAATTTACAAACATTTTCGGGTGTTTTCCACAAAATTGGGGTTTGAATTCCTTGTCAAGGACATTCACAATACCGACATTTATACATTTTCAGAAAATGTAACTACGTCAAAAATTACTTTACAGTACAGTAGAGAATTAAATACGATGTTTTTTCAATATTCTTAGAATCTGAAGACAAATAGATTTTTATTATGTTTTGAAAAAGAGTTAACTTAAAGCGGATATGTGCCGTTAAGGTGTCATACAAGACGGTGTAGTTTGCGACGAATGCAAGGCTGACCCTATCCGAGGTCTGAGATGGAAATGCGGCGTATGTCGTGACTTTGATCTCTGTACACCCTGCTATGTGTCCGGCAAACACGATACCACACACGCGTTTATGAGGATCGAACATCCACACAAGCATGCGTACGTATCTCGTGCATGTATATTTAATACGTTTGGTAGTTTGTTTATTTTCCAGAGGTGGAATTATAATATATTTTACTGCTTTTACTAGATATATCTAGAGATATTCTCACTAAGTCTTTAGCATTGACAGACATTTTGTTGAAGTTTTTTTTCTTACATTCATTATATAATTATATATATAACTTGTTGTTGTTTTTTTGGTAAAATTATACGCCCGATCATGTTGATGTGATACCGTGGAAACGGTGGTTTCATGAACATCAGTCCACCTCAGTTCCACCAGGGTCCATTTTCAGCAACCTATTTATAGACTTAATATTAATAATAAAGACTATTATTGAAACAGTATTGTTCTAAGAGCGCTTTTATGTTGAATCTCACTTGGTGTTCACCATCTCTAATTACAGCATTTTTTATTTAGAACGAATTGTTAATGACATAATAAGCATTGGTACCAAGTTTATTAATTTGCAAACGCTGAAGTAAATTTTCTTGAGTCTCCGTCTATTCCTTATTCTTGGTCGGTAAAATGGGCCTAGCTAGGTCACATCATTTCAAGAAAACATATAAACATATAAACATATGTTTCGAGGATTGAAAACCAGAAGGTACTAAGAGCCATTGAAATCAATATTAGTTAGTACCTTTAAATCTTCGATCTCAACTTAAAAAAATATTAAAATTTCATTGTTGAAAGTTATTTCAAGGATATTTACCCCTTAACATCAGCATACAATTATGAAATAAATGCATATGTGTTCAAAAATTTGCGAATAGATTTTAAAGTATTATTATTAGGGATATACACTCAAAATAAAACATAAATGTGACTTGCGAAAAGTGAAAACAATCCGCATTAATTTTATACAAAATAAAAACAAACATTACAAACAGATACCGTCCCTACTTTTTAAAGTTCGTTTACATTTTGTAAATACGTATTACACATTGGTTTTACTAAATAAAAGTTATACTTTTGCACAATATTGATTTCATATACGTAATCCCTAGTCCATACGTTTGTTTACAGTTTGCATATACTTGTTACGCATTGGTTTTATTATACCCTCACAAACGAAGTTCAGGAAGGATAGGAGTGAGCTTGTCGGTCCGTCGGTCTATTGGTTTTTATGGTTTCCGGATGATAACTCATGAAAGGCTTGACATATTCAAATAATTTTTGGTACACATGTGTAACATCATAGAACACAGGTCAAGTTCGACATTGGTTACAAACCACTAAACGTTGACAGTGTTATGGCCCATTTTCGACTTAAATTCCCTAACAACATGGTTTCCGGACGATAACTCGAGAATGACTTGACATATTCAAATAATTCTTGGTACACATGTGTAGCATAATAAAATACAGGTCAGGTTCGACCTTGGTTACAGACCACTAAATTTTGACAGAGTTATGGCCCCTTTTTGACTTAAATTCCTTAAAAACACGGTTTCAGGACAATAACTCATGAAAGGCTCCACATATTTATTTATTTTTTGGGTACAGAAAATAAGGTCAGGTTCGACTTTGGTTACAAACCACTAAAGTTATGACAGAGTTATGGCTCCTACTGAAATTATTTTTTTTCAAAATACTCTGTTAAATTTTCACAAATAAAAAGCATTCTCAATGTGTCCATTTCTTTCGAAAAGATGCCATAGTTTTGTAACAAGGCCATATTGTGGGGGTATTATCCGTCACTCATGTGACAATTCTAGTTAAATAAAAGTTATACTTTTGCATAAATTTGACTTTATATGTAATCACAATAATTTTAACTATATTCGATGATTTAAATATGTTCGATGATTGTTAAACATGTAATTTGTATGATTTTGAAAGGTAATGTGTCTTTAAAAGCACAAGATTAGCTTTGATTTAACCTATATATATTTCGAAAATAATACATTTGATGCGTGTCGTGAGAAAACCGGACCTAATGCATGTGCGGAAAGTGTCGTCCCGGATTAGCCTGTGCAGTTCGCATAGGCTAATCCGGGACAGCACTTTCCGCACATGCATTAAGCCCGGTTTTCCCGCGACATGCTTCATTTCTAGTTTTATTCAAAATTTAATACTAGTATATTTACAAAACGTAGTTGCCTACGCCGAACCATACTGTCAAACACTGTTTATTCGTAGTTTTCTTTTTCTCATAATGTACATATGTTGATATTGTGAATGACCTTGACATGGAATTCAAAGTTCGACTTAGTGGAAAATATCCGTTGAATTTAACTTTTTAGAACTCCAGTGCCGCCCCGAACTGGATCACCAAGCATCGAGCTACAGGGAGTTTTCAAAGGCGCCGTGGTCATGCGTGGATCCAGCTGGAAATGGAAGAACGACGATGGTAGGTTTGTTATTTGCATATAAATGTACATGTATTTGTTATTTAAATGTTAAGACTCCGTTGAAAATCATATTACATATTTCGAAACGAATATAGAATAGTAATCAAATATAGTTATTTAACGAGCCAGCGGGATGAGGTTAAACAATTAACATATTGAGATCAAAAGGTTACAGCAAGTGTTTTATACCATATTTACCTATCACAACGCAACTTTCCACACTGTCGATCCCATGGGCGTTTCCGAGACGTCACGTGATGTCTGACTTGCTTGACATGTGTGTCGTTTCCAAATTTAGCGCGGTCGAATGTGCAACAGTTACCGTGCAATAAGTAGCGTATGTATAAATTAACACTAAATTTCAATATACAGCTCACTAGCATAAGTATGTGCAGTTAGTACTGGTAAACCGCTTAGATCGGCTAAGCTTGCACAGGAAAAGTGTGAGTAGGTTAACTGACCGCCGTGATATGACTGTAATACTGTTAAAAACGGCGAAAATTCGAAACAAACAAACAAACATCAACATACAACACGCTACTTATTGCACGGTATGTTTGCATACAAGGCTCCGCCCACCTGTTACCGTTCTGATATCACATCTATTAAATACCGCAAAAGAAAGCTGCATTTCGCTATACTCAATTTATATTTATAAAGTTTTATATATAAATTTGACTTTATACGGAACAATTTGACCATCCCTATCTACTTATCATAAAAACTTTTATTTTGTAATTTTATTACCGTTTTGAATTTTCAATTTTTTCTCTACATAGGCGGCAACAGCGGCAGTGGAGATGTAATTGAGGTGGTACCATGGAAACCAGCCCTTCCCCGAAGTGCCGTCAAGGTTGCGTGGCGTCAGACAAAGAAGGAAGGCATATACCGGCTGGGCGCCGAAGGGTGCGTGGACGTCGTGTACGAGGCGCCCACGTCCGGGGGCAAGGTCTTCCACGAACATCTGCCTTTGGTGGGTAAGTATTAGAATACTAAGTACACCTGTCTAACGTGGGTACGTGTCCGATCTTCCAGGAGCATCTGCCTTTTGATGGGCAAGTATTATGCCTTCTATTAATATCTTCCTTTGATAGTAAGTATCAGGTCTTCTAATAACATCTGCCCTGGATGGATGGGTATCAGGTCTTCTAAACATCTGCATTTCGTGGTCTTCCATCGTCACCTGTCTTTCGCGGTTTTCCACAAACATTTGTCCTTTGTCGGTACATATCAAGTTATCTTTAAACATCTGTCTTTTGTGGGTACGTATCAGGTTATCTTTTCACGCCTGTTTTTTTTTGGTACGTTTAAGGTTATGTTTTAACATGTGTCTTTTGTGGGTACGTATCAGGTATTCCAAGAACATCTGCGTGTAGTGCCTTCTAAAGAACATTTGCCTATTAGGTCTTTCACGAACATCTGCCTTTCGTAAGTTAGTATCAGGTCTTGCAAGAACAGCTTCCTTTTGTGGGTACGTATCATGTATTCCAAAGATCATCTTCTGTTCGAGGGTAAGTATCAGATTTTCATTGAACTTCTGCCATTCGTGGGAAAGTAGCAGGTTATCATCTTCCTTTCGTAGATAAGTATCAGGTTTTACAGAACATCTAACTTTCGTGGGCAAGTATGGGGTCATCCATGAACATCTGCCTTTCGTGGGTAAGTATCAAGTCTTCCATAACAAATGTCTTTCGTGGTAAGTATCAGGTCCTCCATAAACATCTGCCTTACGTAGCTTAGTATCAATACTTTGATAAACCTCTGCCTTTCGTGGATAAATATTTAATAGGTCTTTCACGAACATCTGCCTTTCGTGGGTAAATATTAGGTCTTCCATGAACATCTGCCTTTCGTGGATAAGTATTAGGTTATCTATGAACATCTGCCTTTCGTCGGTAAGTATAAGGGTATATGTGAACATCTGCCTTTCGTCGCTAAGTATTAGGGTATCTGTGAACATCTGCCTTTCGTGGACTTAAAATGAATCAGGTTATCTTTATTATTATGTAGCTGGAGTTTTATAAACCAATTAAACATTTCAAATAGTTTTTCTAAAGATATAAATGCATGACGCATGTACTATATTTGCTTTATATGCACACTGTTTGGTAAAGAGTATATTATGTGATCGTACATATCCTTTATATCTTGACATAACAATGAGACTGCAACTGGAGGTCCATTTCCTGTTGCTAAATCGATAATTGTACGACATATAATCCTCTCCTTGTCACACATATACAATAAATTATTATATATTGTACACATATAGAATATATTTCTAAACAACGAGAACGTTTAACCGGAATTGTACTCGTATAACCTCCTACAGGGAGGTTTTGTTTTCGTAACTTTTGGATTGTTTGTCAGTCTGTCTGTTAACCAAATTTATGCAAAACGTTATGGCAGATTTGCATGAACGTTTCTGAGAAGGTAGGAAATGGGCCTATGAACACATGTATAAATTCTGGTGGTGATCCGTATCACCATCCGGATCAATGAGTCTATCAAATGATTCTTTAATATTGGGAGATATGGCAAGGGAAGTAATCTATCATAGGAGGCAAATTCAATTGTTAAGTAGAGTTACCTCGCGGGGGTGTGGAATCACCGAAAAGCTTTCTGGTTACTTCTTTATCATGTTGCTTATATTTGCCAGATGTTGTAAACCCAGACCAGATAAAACTAAGGGCAAGTGACAAGGTCAAGGTGAATTTAGATCTTCCCAGCTTCAAACGCTTACAGGAACTCGAAGCATACGGAGGATGGAACGATACGATGACTCAGGTAAATTTGCTAAATCAGTTTAAATAATAAACATTTCCAGTGTTTGCCAATAACATTAATTCTCATTCCTAACTCTTGAGATTCATTGGCTTTACCACGTACAATCTTGTTAACTGTTAACGCTTCATATCTAAACGCAATGATAAAACACTTGGTTAATTTGCAAATGATTGCCATTTGTGACACTTATGTGAGCGTCTACGTATATGAACTTGCCAAAGAACTCAAATCCCACTTGACGTATCCACAAACGTAAATCAAACGCAAATGTATATAGTAATGTATTTTATCTAATCGATGTACGCAAATATCGCGTGTTTAACTGTAAACCTATTTTACACAAAAGAACACGCGTTAAATCTTTTGAAGTGTTTGTGATTGTCGATGAATGGAAATTAATCATTTAACAATAACTAGCGTGGAGTTAAAATGTAATTGACAAAAAACTGGAAAGGTCTATAGCAGAATGTAATAATACTGCAATGTATTTACACGATATATACACGTCGCAGCGGTTACTTTTTATATGCCTTCACAATATCCACTGCCGCCACAAAGAAATCCTTCCAGATCATAATATCTACAAATGCTTGGATTATGTTTCAAAACTACCAGATAAATAAAAGTGAAGTTAAATTTTGGATACCATAGGAATTCAAAGGTAAAATAATAAGCGAGGTTTTAACGAAGTCCAATTAGTTTTCTTCGGCGTGTCCACCAATTTAATTTACACCATGTGGTCTGATTATGGTTACGTGGAAGTCGGTGGTTGGGATTTGATTTAAGCGCTGCTACGAAGACGTCAAATCTCTGCATGAAGGTTCCCATGCTCGGAACCCATCAAACCTACGCGTAGGTTGCTATGCTCGGAAAACAGAAAACTCTCTGCGCGGATGTTGGAAAAAATATCTGTGGTTCGATACTCACGTCTAACTTGCTTGTATTTTAGTGCCTGTCCGAAGTTGGTACAATAGTCAGTATGCTGTACGAAGCCAAGGCGGCAAGAGTGCAATTTGAGGACGTTCAAACGTGGACCCTTAATCGTCAGGCGCTGTACAGGGTAACGACAGCATTTAAAATCATGGTATTGTTTTAAAAAGAGATAAAATAACAACTCGTTGACACAGTACTAGTGAACCTATCAATGTTTTCCCCCAGCGGGGGAGTGGGGGATGGAGGAGCGGCGGGCATATACGGGACTTTAGTCTGAAAGCGATTCCCGACAGGCGGGAATTTGACACGCCGGATGATTCCGGGTCCCGGGGAAATAGACTTTGGTCAGATTTAATATCCCCGTAATGTAAGCCCCTGGCCATTTGATAACGCTATAGCATCTCACACTAAGGGGATTTAGACAAAAATGTTTGGCTCTAGCGTGGGGAATTAGACCCCAATTAATAAAATTTGTCAAATTCTCCTGGGTCAGCCCGCCGCTTCCCCCTGTTGGGAAAAAATATTGATGGGTGCATAGTATCTTTTTTTTTCTTCTCCGTGTCCACCATTTTAATTAATACCCTGTGAACTGACTATGGTCACGTGAAAGGTGTTGATGGCATGGATCTTTTTTGAGCTATGCTATAAACCAGTTGAAACCCTTCGCAGATGTTTTGAGTTATACTCGGAAACAGAACAATCTCTGCCCCGAGGTTCGAGCTGTGCTATGATCGAAAATAGTCAAATCTCTGCGCGGAGGTTTGATTTGAGCTTTGCTCGGAACCAGTCACCAGTCAAATCTCTGCGAAGAGGTTTGATTCAAGCCTTGCTCCGAACCAGTCACCATTACAATCTCTGCGAATAGGTTTGATTTGAGCTTGGTTCGGAACCACTCACCAGTCAATTCTTTTGCGTAGAGATTTGATCTTAGCTTTGCTCGGAACCAATCATCGCCCAAAGCATAGGTTGGTCCAACAGAATACTGAAACATCTCACACGCTTATTCTTTCAGGTTCATAGCTTCAGTGTGGGGGAGGCTGTGCGCATCCTACCGGATGTGAACACCGTCCGTGACCTGCAGGGAGGCCACGGTGGATGGAACGACGACATGCTTGGTGTACGTTACATACATGCATGAAGTACACATGTATATACAGGTTCTCTTAAAACGTGTCAAAATGGGGATTATGACTGTATGAACTCTAATTACACAATGCTAGTAAATTATTATGTGATTTTTTATTTTTTATATAAACATGTAAAATATCAAAAGATATGTTAAATGTTTACAAATCATTTTAACATTCAGTCATTAATAATGATTGATACATGCATACAACACGATATTGATGCTTAGTTATGACTGTGTGAGCACTTACGTAACACAAAGGCCGGACACAAGTAATTCTATTTTGACATGTAAATAAACCAAACAGAGCCAGACTACCAATCGTATGATAACCTTTTAATAATATTGCGTATATATATAGACTTTAGGTCAGATCGGCAGGATAGCCAAGATTGACGCCGATGGCGACATGCGCGTCAAGGTGGGTGACCGGAAGTGGATCTACAGCCCCGTCTGCATCCAGCCGCTAGCGGATTCTAAGGAAGGCGACATCGTCCCGAAACTGACCGACGACGAAATAGAGACGGATAAGGTTGACGATTTTAGACGCATGCAGAGAGACATGGATCGTTAGTATCAAAATAGTTTTATACCGTTATAACAACTACCCAAATTGATATCATTGTAAAGTTATTTTTCATATTTAAGGGCTTTACCTGTCGATAATTGTTTGTAATTGTGTACGTTTAGATCTATTTTGCTGATTTGTATTACTCTGGTATTTGTGATAGGTTATATTTCAATGCATCTTTGGCCCGTCCTCTTGCCATTGCAAACGTATCACTAGGTATTGCAAACGTATCACTAGGTATTGCAAACGTATCACTAGGTATTGCAAATATATTACCGTGGCTCAAGGGTTTTGTATTTCTCATCTATAACCGTATGTAAAATATAAAAGTACACATTATATTAATTTTACAGATACATATACATAAACCCTTTTCCGATTCATGTTCGTCTTTACATTAATTTTCAAACTGAAATGTTAAACTAAAAACGAATCGGTTGACATGTAATCCTATAGAAAATTTCAGTAGTTAAAACCGCATATATACCAATATTTTTCATTATCTTCTCATGCGTTTAAGACAAGGAAGAATAGTATGGAATTATTAATTATATTAATAGTTATTAATTTACTGTCACTACAGGTTTAGCTGGAGTCCTTGCTGACTTATTTGTGGGCCTCATGCGCGCCATCCCAGACTCTGATGATGACAGTGAACTGGCCCTGCTGGATGCGTCCTCCAAAGGCGATCTCGATAAAGTCAAGGTCATTATAGAAAAGGATAGTAGCAAGGTTCGTAACTTGGTGTAATGAAGACGTAACGCTAGTATTGTTTCCCTTAGTTGACTTCACTTCCGTCCGTTTGTCGTTAATATATTTAAGTCAATTACAACGCATTTAAGTACTTCCATTATACGCTGATAGTTTGGTGCCGTGAGCAGGATGTGAAGACCTTTATAGAGAAGGGTGGAAGTCTTATTGGTGTCATGAAGACGTAACGCTATTATTGTTTCCCTAACGCGATGTTACTTTCATACGTTTGTCGTTAATTTATTAAAATTAATCGAAAGGCATTTGAGTAACATTGTTCCCAAAGACTTGTTGGTACCGTGACCAGGATGATAAGGCCATTTTAAAGAAGGATGGTAGTCAGGTTTGGGTCATTAAGGCGTAACGCTTTTATTGGCGCACTACGTTAACAATACTTTCCTAGGTTAGTCGTTAGTATATAAAAGTAAATGCAAAACGCAAGACATTTTGACGCCGTGATCAGGATGTCAATGTATAATAGTACGGTTGGTATGGTTAGAGTAAACTGTGGGGAATTTAGTGTCCGTTGACGAAGTTTCAACGAAACAAATATATAATACTTAAACAGTTATGAAATTTAATGGTTATTTGATTTGTACAGACTTTCGTATTGAGCTGTGGGGAAATTACCATGTATACCGATGAACATTCATTAAGTATAACTGAAAAATGTCTGTCAGTCTGTAATTAGGCAATTTTTATTACGTGGAAAGACCGTTGTATGTAACAACACAGAAGGCATATACATAATACACGTATATGTAATCTTATTTGTTATAACTAGTTTAGTCAACTTTCTTACTTTTGATTTGTCTTGACTTGAGCAGGTGAATGTCAGCCCAGGGCAGAAGAACGCTCTGCAGCTGGCATGTTACAACGGCCACATCCCCGTGGTTCAGTACCTACTAGACAACAATGTGGATGTACATGCCGTGGACGACGAAGGAGATACCGCTCTGCACTATGCCTCATATGGGTATATTGTTATGGCGCTTTCACACTGCACTGCATTAACTGTTCCAATGCGGAGATCGAATTTTTAATCAGGGTTTGGATTTGTATTTTTTCCGTGTTTGATAGTTTGTTTCCTGCTAATCGAATCATGTACAGTGGTTTTACCTCAAGTTCTTTGCAATGACCGTTCCAAGGCGGTGACGGCAGTTCTAACATTGTTTGTATTCATGTTTGTCGTATTATGTGCTGCGTAATATAGTCTGTTTGTCCCACATGCCTGAAACAAATTACCATCAGACGTTAAAGTGAGTTTCTCTATTGCTGATGCAGCTGGCGTTTTTATGTTATAGTTATGTAGGTATATCTTGTTGGTAGAGTGAATAGGGAGGGGAGGGGAAGTAAGGCGGACTTGAATATTTAATGTTTAATTTGCGACTTTCAAATATCGAGTAGGAAAATGTGATTGCGTTTAGAGGTTTGTTATTGTTGTTATGGGAGGAGTTTATGTAACATGTTTTTTGCTGCGTCTTTCTTACTATCGGATGTAAATAAGGGTTTCTCTCCTGATGGTGTCTCTGGAGTTTTATTATTCTTTTATTTCTTACATGACATACATACTTTGTTATGGATTTCGTGGTACGATTTTGGGCGTGTAATTATAAATAACCCCCATGTACACATGAAGTTACGATATACTGTTATTAGAGGTCCTACCTATGAAACGGGCTCGAAAGTGTCTCAATAGACTCAGGCTTTCGACACAATAGAGCTGAAATAAAATAGTTTTAAAGTAACTTTAAACTAAACTGTTATAAGATTTTATTTTTATTCATATTCTGCTGATTTGGACAACCAATGCAAAGCAATGCTATCAGCGAAAGCCGTGTTACCATGATGTTCAAAAGTAATGTACAATACTGTTAGTACTGTAATACACATCGTACATTCAACACGTAAGTTGCACTGCATGCGTATTATATGTGCCAACCGCTACAGGAAAGAGGCATCGGCTATGACATTGCTACTAAAGAAAGGAGCCAAACCAGACAAACAGAACAATAAAGGACTTACCGCATTACACATTACAGTTGGAAAAGGCAACGTTGAAGGCACAAAGCTTCTCATCAAATACAATGCGTCTGTCAATCTGAAGGTACGTTATATATTTAAAATGCTCGGTTATTGCTGGCACATATTTAAGCTTTTTGAACAAAATTGCTTGCGTAATTTAACATGTTTAATGGTTTTTGTTAGTTTATTATAATGTAAAAACCAGAAAGTTCCACCGAGATACGTAACACTAAATGACAATGGCATTTTCTGGTGAAAGTTTACCTCCGTTACCATATCTCTCAATATTAAGGAATCATTAAAACATTCCTGGTTCCAAACACTGATTCGGATCACCACCAAAATCTAATCATTTGTAATTTGATAGATTTATAACTAAGTTGGCTTAGAAAACCTTAAGCACGTGTTTTTGTGTGTTCGTCCCAAGTAAATAAGAATTTCTTTATTCAACATGTAATCTGTCTTTAATTTGAAAAAAAAAGCAAAAGGAACAAACAACATATTCAAAACCCAACACCCCATAATGGTAAGGGCATACAGAGGTTATTCAATGTTCCGTGTACATTATACATGAAGTACATTTTAACGCCCGCTCAATAAATCTTGCAATTAGCCAACATTGATTGTATTACGCTGAGATGCGTTCAATTGTTTCTCATACAATGTAGTTCCGTATTATTTGGTAAAGTAAACATAACTTGTAAAACGTTTCGTACTATCACGGTACATTTCGTTCACCACCAGGACAAGGACGGCGACACGCCCATGCACGACTGCATCACGCAGATCAAGAGGCAAGGCCTGCTCGTGCCCGCGGTTCTGAAGGCCCCGGGGGCGGATTTCACCATCCAGAACGGAACCTCCTTCAATGTGCTGCATTGGGCTGCGTTGAAAAACTGTACCGAGTAAGACGGACAATTGATACAGTTGTGAGAGCATTAAAATTAAAATGGTACCAAAGAAAACGCACACTTGATACAGATTTGATTACAATAATTATCTAAGTGTACTTCAGACAATTTGTGTTACAATTATTGTCAAATGGCATTAATACTCTCTACAGCTTTTGTTATACTATTTGTTTAATTGGAATAAAACAGTGTACATATTTTTTTACAATAATTGTCAAATTGCAAGTACATTTTGGTTCCAAAAGACGCAGACTTTATACTGTTGTTATTAAAATAATTGTCAAATTGCAAAAAAGGATTCAGTTTTGGCAAAAAATGTTTCAGTTTTGGCAAACAATACTTGTCGAATTGCGCAGAGAAATGCGCATCGTTTATAGTATAAAGTTGATAGAGTTTTGCTTACAGAAACTGTCGAATTGGACCGGATAATTCGCAAACTGTGTACAGTTGTGGTTCCAATTATTGTCAAAGTGCAATTTAACTTGATATGTGCGGGTGTTATTACAATTATATACATATTGCAGAACAATTATATATACAGCCTTGATTACAATTAATGATACTGTAATACATACACTAGTAATTAAATTGTACCGAGTAAGACTCACACTTTATACAGTTCTGATTACAATAATGTTTAAATTGCACAGAATTATACACACATTTACTATATCTAACCGTTAGTTTATAATTTTTTACATTATCAGTGAAAGGGGTAATGTACACCAATGAACGGATCGTGTTGCATTTTTCTATCCAGCTTTAAAATATTACGTATTGTGTATATTATATCAAAGGTCCTAATTATGACTATTAATATTGGGGAAATGCTTGTCGGTTAAACATTATTGATTGTGTTATGCTTGAGTAATAAAACACATTGTATTGCAGAGCAACGAAGATCATTTTATCACTTAAGCCGAGTATTGCCAACGACAAAATGGGCGAGGGTTTCGCAGCCATGCATATATGCGCCGCCAATGACCACGTGGAGATTGTAAGCGAACTTATACAGGTCAGTTGAAACACAGGTCTTGGTTCAACAACATTAAGGTGAATCGAGCTTGCAGTGATATGTGATGCACAGGCAGTGAAAGTAACTTTCAGTGGATTTACGGTATCGCTAACGTGTATTAATGCGCATCAGTTTCCGTCAGTATGTGTCACTTATTTAACATAAGTAATACAGCACTGAGCAGGCTATTTCTCCGAAATAGTGGGTACGAACCCCGTTCGATCCCATCTAACGATACTCCTCATATACGAGGGATGATCAAAATTAATGTAGATTTTTTTCATATTTTTAAACATATAATTATTTCATAGAAAAAAAGTACATTAAAATAAACAGGAATATATATTGCATCAATTTACACAATTTCAGCGATTTTGCTCTTCTCTGTTAAAAATGGCGGGCATTTAAAATAAGTCACTTTAGGCAACCCGGACCACGTCAATTGGAATTCAATGACGTTGTTAACGTCATTTGCTTCAGGGAAGATTTGGCGCGAAGGAAATGATCTTGTTTGAATATTATTATTTCACTATCATTCAATATTTTCGGATATTTCAATTACACTATCTATCACTGATTCTTTTGTTGGGATCTCCCTAAAGAGGCATTTTTCATCATGGTCTTGAGGCAATATGATAACCAGTCGCATATACTTGTACAAAGCGCTTTTATGCCAATATAATATAAAATATATTTTAAAACATTCTGCATTTTAAGTATGTCTGATTACACTACAAATTTAGCATATAAACGTGTATAATGTTAACATATGCATACATTATTTTACTAAATCAAGAAACGAAATACCTGTTAGAAATATTTATAATAAAGTAATATTTACGTCTTATTTTAATTCAGCATGTACTCTGAAAATTAATATAATGATGTAATTTGTCAATGGCATTTTATACTTATTTCAGAATGCATTAATCATGGAGAAATAAACCAAGCGAGACTTTTCGCAAAGCTACCTGACCATGGTGATCAAGCTAATTTATGCTGATTGACGTCGTCATTGTCGCGTCTTTTTTTCCTTATCCATTCATGTCTCAATGCTTACAATCCCAAATCAAAATTATATTGCACTAGGTGAAAACACGTGCCCTACTCAAAAACTGTATTTTATGCGGCTTGTTGATAAAATCAAATGTCTGCATAGATGATTTACCATAGCTTTACTCGATTTCATTACCACTCGAATTAGAGTTGATCTCACAACTACATTTTTTCTCAATTAACGTTGTGCATCACCGTCAAATCAATATTGTTTTATTAATAGGCAATCTTGAAAATGAACCCAAATTTTGGTACGATGTCAATGTATGTTTTTCTTACATTATACCAACATTTTTGAAGTAAGTATACTTATTTCGTACAGAATGTACGATCTATTTACTTTTTATAATGCAAATAAATGGCGTGCTCCGCTTAACGGTTACCATGGTTATATTATCAAAAAGATCATGTGTGTAACAAATTAATTTCACAATATTACTTATTAAATATGTTCTATTTTAATCCCGATTCATTTTGATATAGGTTTTATTCAATTAAGTTTATTTAGTTGTAAACAATATAAAAAGTCTACGTTATTTTTGAACAACCCTCGTATATCAAAAATCTTAGTAGAGAATCCTAAAAATATTCTGAACAAGAATCGGTAACAGGAAATTACTCTTTTACAACGAAGAAAAAATACCCGATCTAGCGTGTTAATTTAGTGGTCTTATTTCTTGACACTCAGGTAAATATTTAGGTTACATTCAAGTAAATACCGAAAATTGGGATGTCATAAATTTGACGTATTATTTTTAATAATTTGACTTTTTTTAGACAACTGTAATTGTAATTAATCACACGAAATACACATTATAGTACACATGACATATATCATCCTAAATAATTTTAAGGTAAGAAAACATTCGTGATTTTTTGCTGTTCTGAAGAAGGACCCTTTCAGGTTTCGATTTAGTGACTCGTAGTCTGCAAAGAAAAGAAGTAGTTTTCCGCGATACCTGTGGAAATTACTCTCTCAAAAGATCGTTGTCTTCCACCAACAATCTAAAAATTAACTCCGTGTACAAACATAGTAAAAAGACTACGCATACGTTACACTGTAAGCAAGACATGCATTGAATGACACTTTCACCGAAAGTTTTATAAAACTGGTTATTGAACTTAAAAAAAAATTAAAACTGGTCATCGAACATGTACTATATGATGCTAGGTCTTGATATCTTATCAACAAGAAGGAATTTAGCTGATAATTGTATTTACTTCATTTCATCGTGCCTCAGAAAGTTGCAATTCTGTTGCTCTGGTGAACATTTAACCATTGAGTAATTAAATTGTAATAAATTGTAATTCAATTGAATTAATATTCTCTTTGATTACTATTTTATTTGAATTGCAATGCTTTGAGGTTAAAGTCTTTTACAAGTGCGTGTTTTGTGATTAATTCTGGGCTAAGCGTGAGGTTCCGCATGCCTTTTAAACCGGTTTAAACCCCCAATGCTTTGCATTGACCGTTCCAAGGCGGTGACCACAGTTTTAATCATTTTTATGTTTTGTGTTGTGTTGTATGGTCCTGTATTGCATAGGCAATCGGTCCCTTGCCTCAAATAAAGGACCAGCGGATGGTAATAAGGCTTTCTCTCCTGATAATATCTCTGGAGTTTCATTATTCCTATATTTACCACTGTTTTAACAGATTCGTTTACTGTCTGACCACTTTAACTTTTGTTTACTCTAGAGTAAGTCCCATGTCAACTAGTAACATCCACTTTTTATAGTGGAATACAAAATTGTCCAAATTAAACTGCAACAATCATGTACTGTTTGAGACACAACATTGCAAAAAAGCGATCATATCTTTCACATATAAGTCATGCACATGTGTATTAATTTTAATGATAGTGGAAAACATCTTGGTTATCCATTATTTATTTATTAGTAAATGAAGTCGGCAATGGAATAAACTCTTAATTTTATTTAAGTGTCCTTACGTGTATGCATTTATTGTATTGTTGACCAAAGCCCCTAGCTTTTACAGTGGTGATGTTTCACTTGCAACTACTATTGGTAAAATGTGTATGTTTTTCGGACTGAAGCCGACAAAAACATCCGTGATTTATTATTATTGGTTGTATTGTTGGCAATACAAATATGTTTTGATAGTAATGATTTTTTTACTTGTCCATATGCAACTACTATTTTTGTGGTAAAATGTGTATGTCTTTCAGACTAACGCCGACATAAACATCCGTGATTCTAACGGGCTGACTCCGTTACACATTGCGGTGTCACAGAGTCACAAACGTATAGTTCAGCTGCTGATAAACGCAGGTAGGTAGTGTATACATTTTCGTTTCTATTGGACACGTGTTACTATAGCTTTATTTATACATGCAATCGGTTTCATATAGTGTTTCTTATTGTTTATTTCGTTATTTCCAATTGATCTGCGTTTTTGTAATAAAGCTAAGTGCTCTATAGTTATACTATAATGTTATAAAATAAGTGATTTCATACAGGCACTGTTATTTGTCCGATGTCTGCTGTATTGGCATGAGTCCGTAGGGCTGTATGTGGGGTGTATGTTGATACGAAATCACTTATTTAATAAGTGTTTTATTAATCAACTGTATTATTATTATTACTATTAGTTATTACCCATGAAATGTTAATAATGCGATTGTTTGTGTTTTGTTTTATTTATTTCAAGATGGAGTAATTTTGTTTCTGGAAATTTTTTTTTCCATATTACCAATTTGATCCCATACAGGAGCAATTGAATTCATACAGGAACAGTTGATCTTTTTTAGCTCGACTATTCGAAGAATATGTGAGCTATCCTATTACCCCCGGCGTCGGCGTCTGAAATGGTTAAAGTTTTTATTCAAAAGTCTTGTAACTTCAAAACTAAATGCGTTATTCACTTGAACCTTGGAATACACCTTTGTCATCAACTCCAGTATCAAGGGCAACATTTCCCATAACTCTGTTTTGTATTTTGACAGAGTTATGGCCCTTTTTCACTTAAATTTTCAGGTTAAAGTTTATATTCCAAAGTTGTGTAACTTCAAAACTACATACGTTATTCACTTGAAACTTGGAACTAACGTTTGTCATCAACTCTAGTATCAGGGACAACATTCCCCATAACCCTTTTTGTATTTTGCCAGAGTTATGCTCTTTTTTCACATAGATTTTCTGGTTAAACTTTATATTCAAACGTTTTGTAACTTCAATATTATATGAGCTTTTCACTTACAACTTGGTACTTAACTTTGTCATCAACTCTAGTATCAGGAGCAACATTACCCATAACTCTATTATGTATTTTTAACAGAGTTATGCCCCCTTTTCACTTAGATTTTCTGTTTAAAGTTTATATTTAAAAGTTTGTTAACTTCAAAACTACGTAAGTTATTCAACTGACACTTGGAACTAACCTTTGTCATCAACTCTAGTATCAGGGGCAACATTACCCATATCTCTGTTTTGTATTTTGACAGAGTTATGTCCCTTTTTCACATAGATTTTCTGGTTAAAGTTTATATTCAAAAGTTATGTTACTTCAAAACTACATAAGTTATTCACTTGAAACTTGGAACTAACCTTTGTCATCAACTCTAGTATCAGGAGATACATTACCCATAACTCTGTTTTGTATTTTGACAGAGTTATGCACACTTTTTACATAGAGTTTGTGGTTGAAGTTTTTGTTCCAAACATGTATAAACTATAGAAAAAGCTTCACTAAAGTATTGTATTTTAACAAATTTATGCCCCTTCCACTATCCAAAATATGTACCAACTGAAACACTTCGAATAGTCGAGCGCGCCGTCCTCTGACAACTGTTGTATTTACTCGTGCTAACTGATATAAGACGTGCATTTTAACTGATATTGTGCGTACTATTGTAAAGTTGATTAATATTGAAATATACAACCCTTGTGTACGATAGATTGTTTACAAACACATGATTTCTTTGGTAGGTGGCAACGTGAACCTACAAGACAATAACGGCAATACACCTTTGCATGTGGCCCACAGTAAGGTCCTATCACATGAGGTAAACTATTGTTTTTGTACTATCGTAGATATATGATAACTTAAAAATCATATTTAAATGAAAAAAGAAAAGGGTCGCAAGGGGGCGATATCGTAACACATGTAATTATGGCGTTAATATTGGCATTCGATACAGGTAAAAATAATCTGTTAAGTGAAAAGGGTTTATTTATAACGATATTATATACCTAAATAGTATTTATGTTGCTATAGGAGATAACTTTGTCGTAGACATAATCACTTTAAGGCAAAGAAAGCATTGTTTGATGCCAATATACCTTTCGCCTTGGTGATATCTATTGTTTATAATGCTTTGTATTTTATTTACAGTATTGTGTACTTTGTGTCATAATACATTGAAAACTAATATGGCCTCGTATTGGCAACACGCAAAATAATCGTCATAATTATGATGAGTATGTGACGAGTATGATATTTGTTGTCCTCATACAGTTAAAAGTCTTCTTTCATAAGTGAAAACAACCGTTTGAATAAAAAAATCCGTGCATCAACATGTGTTATGTATCCATGTTTATATGACTTTGATTCATTAAATTATGTGTCAAATAACCATAAAAACATGTATGATACATCTGTATCATATGATATACAGATTTTTTAATATGTATAGTTTCTAACATATTTCTTCCTATTGTTTTTTTACATCGTATGTAATGTTTTGCCGAATAACACGTGTTTTTCTTAACACTGTATTCAACGGTATTCGCCCACTAGGGTTTTGATCGTTCTGGTTTTGTTGGCAGAATAAACTAAACTTATTGATGTCGTCTTACCAAAATGCACATTTGGTAAATAACTTTCTGTTTTACAGAATGCAAGCTTGCTGGGTGTGTCAATGGGAAATGACGAGACTGGAATACAAATCTCGTGTATGTTGATCGAAGCAAAGGGTTCCCTTGACATCAAAAACAAACAAGGGAAGACGCCCCTGGACCTTTGCTCTGACCCTGCAACAAGACAGTTCTTGGAACGGTGAGACAGATAATGTTTACTTTAGTTCAGTTTATTTTTTATATATAATGCTATATAAATTACTACATGTTAGATGCCACTTTCTTTCTCATTTACAAAGGAGTCATTACTTTGACTGATTAATTACACATGGAATTAGATAATTGAAAAAAAAGAATTGTCGCAAGTGGACTGACTTCAGTATTATGTTTTTAATAACCGACGTAAGCTTTGTTCAATTTCAGGTAATGTGATTTTGCCAATGGCTATCTCTCTTTTTATTTTAAAACGTAGTTGCAGATTTGAATACTTGTTTTATAAAGGGCGCTGGTCAAGGACGGCGATAAAATTACATGTGCACTTGGTAAGGTGGACAGGATGGTAGATTGATGCAGTCGTTTCTGTCAAATATAGAATCTATCATATATAATGTTTCTTTGCTTATACTTTGCTCCTTGTAATACGTGCTTGCCATTTTGATCTTGCTCAAGACAGTAACTTGAAAACTCTCCCAAGGAAATGTACCTTGGTAAGATAAAACAAGAAAAAGGAATTGTCGACCTTTACATTTTACACACAGTTTCAGCAGTTTTTTTTTAGGGACTAAAACTATTCTAACCAGATGGTTGCAGTACTTAAAATTTTAAGAATTGAAATACACAGGTTTATATCACATAAAATCCATAATAAGCAATAGGTTTACTGTTATGGTTGAAAGTTTACCGTTTCCTTACAGATAATGCAGCTTGTGTCGCATTCAATAAACATTTTGAGTTTGTCCTAAATATTTTCACTTAGATTTTTGACATCCAAATCCGGGTAAATTAAAACTACAAATTATTAATAATCTCTTTTACAGTTGCGTAATTTATTTTACACTTGCGTAATTCCAAATGTATTATGATGTTCGTAATTAATAACCACTTACCACTAAGCAATATGTCAATTCTACAATAGAAGTTACATAACAATACTTTGTAAGTTAAGGATAACAATTTACTTATGATGTTTCTGAAATACAGCCCCTAGAGAATTATTACCTCCGCCAAGAAGATAAAGGTTTGGTAACCATTGGTTGGTTTGTTTGTTACCTTCGCTAACTACGTTATTGGTGTGGTCGCGTTGGTTTATCTGTTTGTCTGGGCGCAACATTACGCCAAACGGTTTGAACGATTTTACATGAAATATGCCGGGAAGTTTGGAAATTGGCCAATGAACAAATGATAAGATTTTGGTAATGACCCTGTACACCGTCCAGATCCAGGAATGATGCTTTATCATTATTAGATGAACTATCATTGGCAAATTACAAGTGGATAACTATCTTTACGGAGGACTGCGCTCTATAAGTGCTTTTTATTTAAATATGACATTGTTTTTTTGGTCCATTGTTCAGACTGGCTGCTCAAAGCCTCAAAAACAGCATGCAGACTTCGGTGAAAGGAGTCTTGCTGCCACCGCATTGGGAACACATGGAGAGAACGGACAGACTGAAGCTAATACCATTGGACGGTCAGGCTGGGTCATTGCTGGTACGAGAATTCCAGGAGGTGAAAACAAAGTTTATGAAGACCATGCCCCAGGCGCGAATTAGTGGCATCAAGAGGATCCAAAACAAATTTCTTTGGGAGCACTATTTCTTGTAAGGAGAAATATTTTTTCTGTTTTATCAAATAAATGCTGTCAAAGAAATGATTGTTTTCAGAAAAAAATCATGCTTATTCAAGTTTTGTTTTATAATAATTATGTTATTAGATAAGGGTTTCGATTACATCTGTATTTAATTCATAATTAAAATGAACTGAATGCATTGTTAAATACATGTATAAACTATTAAAAAATCCGGTTGCATCAGCAAGAGAAAACCCGTATCATCATAATAAAGCTTCCAATTATTAAACTTATTAAACGATATTCAAGAAAATGTTTCGTTGTTTGTATAATTCATACGTGTGTGCAAACGTTGTAGTAAACGTACGCAAATGGAGGCTGAGTATGGAGCAGGCTGCACTAACGAACTCGATCTTTACCACGGCACCAAGCCAGAATTAGTCGACATTATCTGCGAGGATAACTTGGACCCACGACTGGCCGGTGAACGAGTGGGGACCCTGTTCGGACAAGGCACCTACTTTGCAAAGGAGGCCAAGTACTCGGACGGTTACTCGGAACCGGATGCCGAGCGCAACAAGTTCATATTCCAGTGTCGCGTACTGGTGGGAAAGTGGACGTACGGTGACCCGAAGTACCGTAGGCCCCCACCGATTGAAAACCATCCTAAAAAGAACAAACTCTATGACTGTTGCGTGGACAACGTTAAGAATCCGAATATCTTCTGCTTGTTTGACATCAACCAATACTACCCAGAATATGTTATCAAATACCAATAAAAGCCCGTTGACAAATGGTTTTTGTTAAATTACTTTAAAAACACAAATGTTTCTAAATTAAATGATAAACATTGAACATGTATCACCCGGAGTAGTATTGTAGTAGTGAGCTTTTGCAGTGACTGAAGTGCATTGTTGAATGTATATTTTTCTAATGTAATGTTTTTTTTCTTTATTGCTGATTATTTCTGCTATATTTTGGAAATCCATACATCGAATGTAATAGGTCCTGATTAACAGTAATTTCGGTTTGCTAAGATAAGTTCAAGTTGTCGTTATTTTAGTTTCATTTTTTTTTCAAATATGCCTAGAAGAACTGTACTAGGAGATACCTAGCATAGTATGTTTTCTTCTGTTTTCTTTGGATCATTCTTCGTTATGTAGAACAATGACAACAAATAGCAATTTTGTTGATTAGAACTTTGTTGTACAGATAGCAATTATTTTGTTGTTTTTTTTTAGTTTATTTTGAATACTAAAGACTTTGCTAAGGAATTATAGCAGCGCAAAACGACGAAAATATAACAGTTTGAATTAGTTAATTTATTTGTTTTCTTTCCCTGGAAGGTTTACTTCTAATAATTAGTCATGTTTGGTATGATTACGTATGTTGTTATATGAAATAGTGTTTATTGTGTATATGTGTTCATGTTTTGTGAATGAAATGTGATTATAGAAGCTATTGTTTTGTACACCAGAACGTTTATATAGAATGACATTACAATTTAAGACTATAGTTGTTTTATATTTTTTTCTCTTGGCACTGCAATATATGATAATACTTCAGTTTTGCGAATTAGAAATGGAACATTAATATACCTTTCACAAAACATCCTAAGTAACGTATGTTTGTGTTTATTGTTAAATGGTAAGCATGCTTAACAAGTGGAATTAATCAAAACATAAGAACGACAAACCGTTGTTTCTTTGACTATCCTAAAAATATTGTTGATTCTAACTCGCTCCTATGGCTGAGACTCATTAACCTGACACTGAAACTTATTCATGAACATATTACAAATCTCTATCCTTTAATATATTAGTTTTCGTAAAGGAATTCAGTTAAATCGATGTAACAATATTTACTGAAAATACTGATATGTCATTAATAAACACGTGACACACGTGCACGCACCAAACGGAGCATAAATATAGGAAATAATTCAAGCGTGCGTAATTATGCAATTATTAATATACATAATTATATTTCCTCATACAAAAGCTGTATTTACTTTATTTAGCAGAGCTACTTTAAAGTAAACTGCTATATATTATACATTTATTTCGTAATTTGTTTATGCCTTTGAAGAGTAATGTCCCTTTAAAAATTGAATACAGAATAAACGACGGTAAATCTTGGTTATAATAAAAACAGTGCCATGTTACAATTAACTAACATATTATTAGATCTGTACGAATATTGAAATTGAATGATCGGTTTTGCTACTAGTATGTCATTGCTGTCAAATGTGATGTTTTTACCAATGCATTCAATTAGAATTTCGTGTATTTAATAAATATGCCAACTGTTTCTTCTATGCTATATATACATCTTATTGTTTATGTGAAAGATTGATTTGTTGTATTGTAGCATTCCATTTCGAATGACTGCAACATTTATTAGTAGACATAATTTTATCGTTGCACAATTGGTATGTATTTGTATAGAATAATCTATAATTTGCATAGTCGTGACTTTTTGTCAATGTTTTATTTAAGTAAGAAATACAGTCGCCATTTCTTTACTTCACCATACGTACATGTATGATATTTCTGCATAACATTTCATGTAGCACCTATATATATATATATATATACAGAGAATGAGATCAACCGTCGGTTGGCCAAAGCCTCTTCTGCGTTACAAAATAACTTTTAATGTATTCGTGTTATTCGTTTTTATTGTTCCAACTGATACTATGTTTTTTGTGATTCGAACTTATAGACTCTTTAAGGTAACGTTATTCTTAAAAGGTTACGGATACTTGATCTAAACATATTACTATTGCTCGAACACATTGACCCGACATTCATGAAATCTACTATTCATATATTTTAATAACGCGCTTGAATTATTTCGTATATTTATATTATGTGTTGTTCGTGCACGTGTTTCAGGTGTTAACTGATCCCATAATTGTATTTTCAGTGAAATACGCTTACAATGATTTTTTCTCGATTTCAGTACGCTAACTTATATATTCATCATTATGGTATATAATATATTTAAGAAATATTTTTTGATTTATCGTTGTTTATCGGCCAATAAAAACAACGATTTGGAGTTCTGATGCGTAGGAATTAAACCACGAGGGCGTTAGCCCGAGTTGTTTCATAGCCACGCATCAGAACGACAAAGAGTTGTTTATTGACCGATAACCAACGATAATTCGACAATTATTTCTATTCTAACATGATTTTATATATTTTTGCAATTGTAATTGGAACTACTTTTTACTATGCTCCGCTCAGAGTCGGAACTTGTTTTTGCGTTGTTTATGGGTAGTTTAACAACGATTATTTTGTTCTTTTTCTATAGAAAAAAATAGCGAAAGTATCATGTTTGAATAATGCTAGGTTAAGGTGTCCGAGCTATAACATTTCCAAAGGTGCTTGGACTATTGTAACAACAGTAACACTCTTATATGTGGCACCTTCTCAAAGATTGGCAAAAACACAATTTCCATATAAATATGTCTTTGCTTATACTTTTTGACAACCAACACAACTAGTGGAAAGGTAACCTGGATACTTAGGACTTCATCAGCAGACTTAAAGGATTAGCTTACTCGGGATTAACACCACTCTGAAATGAGTTGACACTGGTATAAAAATTATCAAATTGAATATAAATATATATTGTATTTATTTTTTATACACGGGAATAAGTTTGAAAACAAGATTCTGTGTTTGATAAACACACATGCCCCCGGTTGGTGCTGGGTAGCCCATTTCTTAGTCCAAATTAGGTCAAGTTCAGGGTCAAAGTGAGGATGGGTGATATGGGTGGATTGGGAAAGGTAATAAGTAAAAACTGTGTAAATATCCAAGTGTTGTAGTAAGCAGTGTTGGTGCTAGACGAAACGGTAAAATCTAGTTAACCAAGAAATGCACTTTTGAATTATTATAAGTCCAAATTAGTTCAGGGTCAAGGTCAAAGTAAGTTGGGTGATATGGGTGGATTGGGAATGGTCATAAGCAACAACTGTGTAAGCACTCTGAGTGATGTTAATCCCCAGTATGCTTATATTGACTATAAATACCACACAGTTTAACTTTCACACAATTTTCAATATTGTGTGTCGCATATTTCAGAAATAATAAAACAACGCAACAACATATATATATATCAAGAAACGAAATAAGCGTATTGACATAGAAATAAGTTAATAATAACGTGTCGTTAATGAACACTCTTCAGTTTAAATGAATATTTGATTATAAAGCGTTTGTAACGCACATCGACTGAATAAGGAGAATACTTCTATTATTTTCGTTGGAATGCTTGAAAACACGTGTATCACTGACAAAGCGTTCCATACACAAGCCAATGTATATCAGCCCGTCTGTCTGAGTGATTTGCTTGACATTGTTCTTTATCTGGAGGTCGAAGGTTCGAGTCCTGAAGGAGAAACGACTTTCTTTGTATGTTTTTCTCGATTTAGTATTTAACTTGTTCATTTGTAGAAATGCTTTAAGTCTGGCAGGCAAAATGTGTTCTGACATTTTGAAAAATACCATTAATATGTAAACAAGTTCCTTGCAAGATCTGCTTGCATCATGGACAAGCGTTCCTTTGGAGTATTATTCGTTATATCAAACAGTCAAATAAATAACAATTTTGTTTATTTAACCAAGATTTAGGCTGCTTTTTGACAGAACACATTTTATTTAAATTTATTACTTGTGATTACTAAAGACTTTAAAAATCAATGATTTTTCCGTTTTAAATCCGCCAAGACATTGTCATGCATATCCATTCTTTTGTCTTGAAGCTGCAAACAAACATAAGAACGAACGAACAAACGAAAACAGGTCAAGTTGGCCTGGATTATGGAATGCGTAAATTAGTTGACGGTAGGAACACTACACTGATGTATCCAACCTCCGCGCAGATTTAACTGTGTCCCAGCATAACTGGTTTAAATCCCTGCCGGCACGAAGTTCCACGTGACCATAGGCAAACACTTGGCACGAAATAAAATCGTGGACAAGCACATGATAAAACGTGGACAACGTAAAATTTTTGCGTTGTAATGTTTAATTATTTATTTATTTTTTGTTTTTCGTCTTAACTCTTAATATAGATACCTGGGCCAATAATGCAACATGTCTGTGACATTTATGAAAAATAATGATAAAAATAAAAATTTTGCACAAAATAAATCTTCAATCTCCTTATAATCGTCTCCCCTTAAAACTGCCAAATCTGTAAGTTTTTAACTCGCGGTTGCAGCGGTAACTGAGAAGAGTACCAATAGGGAAGTAACCACTGCGCGGAGTTTGGGAGTTTGTGATGTATCATTTTACGAGTGATCGGTTAAGGTTAGATACCACTTAATCCAATTCCCATTATAAAACGCCAACATTTCCAAGCATTTTTCTCGGATTTCCAATATTTCATATTGTGCAAGCTTGGTATAAATTTAACGATGAATCTGTCCTCTTTCAAAAATTGCTATAAAAAAAGTTCCGCCATGTTACTTCTAAGAAACTGCATCTCACCTGAATGCAGAAACCGGTAGAAAACAGGGTTTCCGCAGTCACATTTTGACAAAAAAAAACATACCACTGTAAACACACCCTAAAATACACATTTCAAGTTAGCCTCCAATGAAATGCAACAAAATGTTCCAGACACAAGTATGATATCAGAAATAACCAAAAAATGCATGTCTGAGATTGCTAAAAGGCTTTATACTAGAGAAAAGGAACTCTTTAGTAATAGGCTATACTTTCGGATGGACCACGGAGCGATACACAATGATTTACTGGTATCTAACCTTAAAACAAGTATATAACAAAGCACTCTTGCTCGCAGTCACAAAACATAATCTTCGATGTTCACTGACGGTTGCCGCATGACATACATCCTCCTCGTACCAACACAACAACAACAGCAGCAAAACAAGCTTTTGAGTACATTTTTCAAGCTTTTCTCTGACTGCGTTTCATCCTCAAGACGCTGGTAGTCAGAACCCGATCGGAGTAGCACCTCGATATAACTATTAACAGACTCCGACATTTCCGCGGACCTGGTATCCAAATGTACATATTTATTTCCCAACCCTTGAACCGCGCTTAGATATATGTTCATACTAAGGTTCTCAATATCGTCCGGTGTCCACACTTCTTTGACGAAAAACTGCTCATCGATGTCATAGCACATATGTAATACACGATATACCACGGTGGCGCAATTGTTGTACAGAAGATCGTACTTGGATTCTACTCGAAACTTTACCCACCAGTCTTTAATTTGGCGGTCATGCTCCGCTGTCGTGTTTAGGTTTATGAGGATGTCGCGATCCCGGCGGAACTGGTCGGTATCGCCCTGTAAAGTTGCGTAAACGTGTTCTTTCGGGCGAACTGGCATACAACATACCTTCTTATCTGAAAGCAAGACCATGAGACATTAACATACGGTACGTTTACACTTCAAAGTTATAGACTATTAAAACCATTACTACGATAGATATGAAAATGAACATGCATCAGGAATTCTTATGTAATTACCCAAGAAAGGTAGCAATATTTCACCATCTCATACACATGTCCGTGTGCTCGTCTGTTCATTATCTAGATCTTTTAATTCTTTGTTATACATTAAAGGACATAGATCCACGTCTTTGCATAGCAAAAGTTCTGTACAATCATGTACTTCTCCCAAAAGGTAAGCTCTATACACCTGGATGTTGTGTGGATGAAGCCTCTTGTTACTTCACTTACTTGCTTTCTAAATGCGGATTTGATGGCTTCAGTCTGTTTTTGTATATTTTCACTTACTTCGTGTCTTGGGCCACCAGCTGATGTACGTGCCGTCACTCAGTTCGATAGCCACGTGGCCTCGACTGCAGCTCGAGTAGCCGTTCCATTTATAGACAGCGAGCGGCATGGCAACTAGTGTAGCACCTTCTGGAATCATGCATACAATAGTGTAATAATACTAATGGGTGACATCAATGGTCAAACTAGAAATTTAATGTTGTTCTGTAAATTGCCTTGACATTATTTCAGCTGTTAACCGTGGATGTGCGCACATATCGTATTAGTCCAGATTCTATTAAAGGATTATGTCAACAGATAATAAAATGCATTTTTTTTGTATTTTTTATTGTAATTAAAGCAATTGTTTAATGAATTTCAAAGGTCAAACTATCATGTTTACAGTGTTTATTGTCATCATGTTCCTTTACACATAGTTGCAATGCTAAAGTCAGAAACACATACCTTTGGTGTTTGCTGATGACATAGATAAGTATGCATGTGTATGTATCTGTCAGGTTGATTAATAAGTTGTTTAAATATTGCATCCCTGAAGATAAATGAGTATTTATACGAGCACGGTTGTCTGTCAGGGAAATTGTGCTTAGAGATTGGATTTAGTGACTGGTTTTGGAGAGCTTGGAGGGTACGAAATGAACACTCGTGTGAGGCGTCAGCCGGAGCGCGAGCTCGGACCAAGCTTGGGAGCTTCGCTGTGCAGCATTGACACCAGAGACAACTGAATAAACAACTTGAACCCGAGCTGGTGTTGTTGATGTTATTGTCAAAACGCCGAGAGGCTAGCTAAGTCATTGTACCACGAATGGGCATACCCTCATTTGAACAATTTGTAAAAACAAGTTTGCAAAATATTATGAAATCTTCAGCACTTACATGTTCTTGCGTACCGCTCTCTGAAATCGCATGTATTGAAAGGACTTATTCTCAGTTGGACAATTAACAAAACAATATGCCACATACATTCCAAATCTTTAGTCCAAACACGTGTCCCCTAAAAATGCATCCCCTGAAATCGCATACCAATACATGTACATGATGAGAAAAAAAAAACAGATACGAGGATGGCCTTACTGCCGTTATACTGTCTATACTACTACTACTACAACTACAAAAGCAACACCACCAACAACAAAAACAACTACTACTATTACTACCACGGCTATTACTTCTACTACAACTGCTAGTACTACTACTACTACTACTTCTACTACTACTACTACTACTACTACTACTACCACTACTACTACTACTACTACCATAACTACTACTACAACAACAACAACAACAACAACAACAACTACTACTACTACTACTACTACTACTACAACTGCTACTACAACTACAAAAGCGACACCACCAACAACAAAAACAACGACGACTATTACTACCACGGCTATTACTTCTACTACAACTGCTAGTACTATTACTACTACTACTTCTACTACTACTACTTCTACTACTACTACTTCTACTACTACTACTACTACTACTACTACTACTACTACTACTACTACTACTACAACTGCTACTACAACTACTTCTTCTACAACTACTACAACCACTACCACAACTACTACTACTACTAGTACTTCTAGTACTACTACTTCTACTACTAGTCATTATCATCATCACTATCATCATCATCATTAACCTCCTCCTTCTCTCCTCATCATCATTATCATCATCACTATCATCATCATCATTAACCTCCTCTCATCATCGTTATCATCATTATCATCTTAATTATCATCCTACCATCATCACAACCAGCATAATCCTCAACAATAATTAACATAATAAAAAGTATAACAATACTTTCAACCACGGTAGCACGCTTAAGTAAAAACATTTCACCTAAGGTCAGGACCGGTATTCACAAAGCTCCTAAGGGAAGTCTTAACTTAAGGTGTACATAAGTGAAACTTTGAGATCAAATTTTCTATGCAATATCCACTGATTTCAGGCTGCAAAAAATGTAAATTACGGAATATCTTTAGCAATATTTACTAGTTAAAAACATTTTAATGTAAAAATACATATACATCTAACAGCCATAGACTTAAGAAATTTTAACAATTTAAGAAATGTATTCAAGTTTTTCCTTAGGAGCTTTTTGAATACGGGCCCAGATCACGGTAATGACTCATGCATTGATTAAAATGCATAATACCATTCGCAATTGACTTTCAAACGGCTCTGATTGTCAAAAGCGTTTGGCGCATTACTGTTACAGGTTTCCCTCAGGCTTGTTTCGCTTGTCGTACCCGACATGCCTTCAAAGCCGTTAGTCATTTGCCGACATGCTTAAATAACGCCGACATGTTTTAATTTTCAAAGCGACAACCCTAAATCCCTTTATCTATTACACCGATTTTTAATCGGTGACTGAACTCTGTAGTCCCGCCCACAACGATCTCATTAGCCAATCAAATACGGCGATTTTAGGGCGGAGTTTATACCTTACTAAGAAATAAAAACGTGTTTGACAACAAATACTAGCGTAGCAGAGAAAAGTGAACAGGCATTTTAAAACATTTGATTATTATATCTAACGTTTTATTTTATCCCGGTAATTTCCGTATTAACAAACATATGACAGTTTGAGGTATACAGTTCTTTATTTTCCTATTCAATTTAATGTTAAATCATCGATTTTCAACCCATCTGAATACCATGTATAAAAATTAATTCCATACAAAATGCAGCCTAGTATTTTGATGTAGACTGTCTCCAAAGGAATTAGGTCAACACGTTTTTATTCACCATTTCGACAAGCGGTCACGTGGTCTGTTCTAGGTAAACATGCTATCTTGCAGCTGAACTCAGTGTTTACAACAGCAATACACTGACCAGCTTTAATGGGATGGCTTTGCTGGTAATTAGCACTGATAGGCCAGATAAAGATAATAATAAATAAACAATTAGCACAGCAAAATGAATTTGTGACACATATTTACTATTCAATTTTCTGTGCATTAATGTTCTGCAGTTCTGTCTTAAACTAAAGTCGAAACGGCATCTTCAAGTTCTACAGAGTGGACTAAAAACTAAATGGGATTCCCAAGTAATTCGCTATCATTCAAATTAAATTGTTGACTACATAAAACAAAATGGAAAAAATAGAATGTTCAATAAAGGGTATAGTTTCTTTGTGAAAAGTTACATACACCGAAGAATTTGTTTGTAAGACAGTTGACCAGTTTCACATTAAAGCACTGTGTTGGAGAAGTAACAAAAAAGAAGAGAAACCACATGAATTGTCAACGGCAATTAATATGTCAGATGGTCAGTCGTCAGTGGACAATGCAGCAGTATTGCGGGGTATGTAATAACATTAATAGTGATTTAACATTGATAGTTTTTATACCAAATGACGTTAATATTATACATTTTGTATATATAACAACAGCTTAGACATTATTACGAAAAAAATATATTTATGATATACTGGTAATTATATTTAAATGCATTATATTATATTTAAATAACATATTCACTCATATTTACAGGTCTGGTGGTGTGAGCTGATTATCCTCCTCTACACATCTAACCATTGGGTGACCGGTCAGCATAAAACTCTCAGAAATACCAGCAGACATGTCTTGAACGGAGGTTGGGCAAGCGTGGCATAAGCCCGGGGGGGGGGGTGGCAAAATCGAATCTGAACCAGTGATGAAGTTGACTTTTACGAAGGCTAAAATTGACAGACAACTTCGGAAACGGGAAGCAGTACAATGCTTGTTGTACAATGCTATAATAAAAACACATAGAAAATCCTCATCGACGGAAGATATTGAAGCAACCACTGATGTCTTTAGTGCAAGAAATCCAAACATTCCAATTTTTTATTTGTCACAAGGACAGGCATCCGCTGTAAATGACACCATATTTGGTGGATTGCCTATTGGCGCACCACTGAGCTACCAGTTGAGTGACTATCACAGCTCAAACACAGAATTTACAGCCTACCTACCTACCACCGCATACACCATATTAGAAGAACCTTTCATTTTTCCTGAAATCCCCATTCCACAGCCATATTAGAATATAAGACTTTAATAACGTGGACACTTCTAGCAAGGACTTTCTTACTTTATTGACAGTTTTCGAAAGAAAATTGAAAAAAATTAAACAATCAACTATTGATCAAGCACTGACACAACTATTGCATGACATGCGCAAAACAAACAGACAACATCAAAGTTTGGAGACATTATGAACCGAAAAAGTGCACCAAGTAAGGCATACTTAAGAAACTAAAAAATCACTAGCGTCCAATCCATTTCTTATGGCACTGACAAAGAAGACACTGCTCGTAAATGTATACCAAGAAAAAAAAAGAACTTCAAGCACAATGTCACGGTATTTCAAACTGGCCTATTAATCAACCCCTGCTGTGGATACATGGGTGCATCCGAAGATGCAGTATATATATCTGAAAGGTACTGACAACACTCATAATGTCCTTCCGATGCAGCAGTACTAATTGGATCTTGAAAGTTGGAAAGATGGCAGCACTCAGTCCAAATTTGGTTTACAACACCAACAGTTTTATTGGACGCTTTCTATCGAAATATGAAAACTCGCTCTTTCAATGTGTATGCGGTGTTTCGCACTGATATGTGTATATTGAACATAAGCAGAAAAAAAGTTTTTGTTTTCACAAACATGGCGCAATATTCCGGCGAAATCCCAAGTTAGACTGTTATGGTACCTTGTAAATTGATGTATTAATACACCATCTTCATAACCAGACCCCTTACAATGCAGCACAAAGCAATGTAACACCATAACTACCCTGTTATCATAACAGCTAAAGACTGAACTTGTGTATTTCAACTGTAAATGAACATACTGAGAGTTGCCTTGGGCAGCGTGTTTACCTGGATAAGAGCACGTTACTTTCTCTGCTGATATGGTCTTATAGCTAGGTAGTTAAAGCGATAAAGGGCGGCAGTTAAAGCGATACTGCCGATTTGATCGCCGCCCGGATTTAGAACGCCACAGCCGTCTTTGCGTCGGGCGAAGCGGCCGATTTCGAAGAGGTGGGGGTCAAACGGAGCGGCCGATTTCTGGAGGGAGGGGCTAAGGGGTCAGATTGGAACGATCTCGAATATAGGGAGGTTCGAGCCGACTTTTGTCGCGGGGGGTGGTGTCCGGGATGCCGACATGCCTTCAAGAAATTCTGCGGGAAACACTGAATGATCATACTTCATATGGACACATTTTTTATGATTATACGTCAACAACACAATGCCTATATAAATTAATATCATAGCAACGCATCCAATTAGTGTGTGTATAATATTTGCTCGAATTTGCAATGACATACGCATTTGCAACGCGTTTAATTTAATCATTGCAAGCACAATACTAAAATAGCTATCTTACAATATTAGGTATAGCATGCTAAGTAATTCTACTTACAATAATTCGATTCAATCATCCACACACATCGGGACTACACAGTTCAGTCACAACCGACATGGATTGTATCCTGTTATTAGAAACACTTTCTGGATCTGCAGCAATTATCATGCAGATGCAGATAATGACATTCACCGATAGTGCCTAGCACTGATCAGAGGATTTTAATTGCATACGAATTTGAACAAGTTGATAAAGGCAAAAAGAAATCGCCATCATTGCATTACCTGATAAATCTTATCCTGTTGGTAACCATATATCTCGAATTGTATTTTTAAACACCAAATCGCTTGCTTTTGTTATTATGTGTTCAGGGAAAATCCGATGTGCTAAAAATAGAAATAAGCGCGAAGGCATCGTTTCATGTCATGTGGTTAAAGGAACGGTCTAGCAAATAAGACGAATGGTACGATTTTATCGCAAAGCGCAACCAATTAAGATTAAACAAACGTTCCATGGTGTATAGATAATATATAGGCGCATTTTTACACGAAGCACGTACGGTGATTTTCAGTCTTACACAACATAAGCCAGAGAGGTTGCAGGGAGGTTGCAGGAGGTTGCACAGTAAGAAGGTTGCAGGCAGGGAGGTTGCAGGGAGGTTGCAGGCAGGAAGGTTGCAGACAGGGACGTTGCAGGCAGGGAGGCTGCAGGGAGGTTGCAGGCAGGGAGGTTGCAGAGTAAGGAGGTTGCATGCAGGGAGGTTGCAGGCAGGGAGGTTGCAGAGTAAGGAGGTTGCAGGCAGGGAGGTTTCAGGAGGTTGCAGAGTAAGGAGGTTGCAGGCAGGGAGGTTGCGAGGGAGGGAAAGAGATAGAGAGATTCAGTGTCAGGAGCTCTTTTAGGCTTAAGTATTTTATCAATTATATGTGAGTTTATCCATGACAAAAATAGTCCAAATGTACACATCATTAAAACTTTCCTTTAAAAGGACAGCTTCACTGTTAGGGGTTGAAAAAAAAATCTCTAAAAATGGAATTTCAAAGGGACTTGTTCACATATGTTCGTATTTATAAAAAAAAATGTCATTTAATGTCTTAACTGTCAAAACTAAAGCAATACGACTAATCAAAAACAAATATTATATAAAGAATACATGTTTAATTCACAGATTTGCCTTCGCCAGCACTCGAACCTAAGACCGCCGGGATCAAAAATCTGTCGAGCTAACCGCTCGGCAATTCTGACTTTCGATCGTTGTAGTGACCTTTTAAGGCTATGCAAGTTACGTAGTTTCCAAAATACCGATGAAAAGCGTTGCAAACGCTTTATAATTTTACCCATTTCAAGTGATGATTTGTCCAAAAAGACACTATATTTCTAATATATTTCTTTGTCAGTAGTGTTCTTTCGCCTGTTTATATAATAATTAATTTTTCTTTTTGGGACCTATGGCAAAAAAGAAAGAAAATTGTCAATTAGCATCTCTGTTAACATGTCCCATTAAACAGGAAATTGTAGAATCTATGTAAACTGTTCGTCTGTTATGCCGCCTTGGTTGCAAAACACAATTATTTTGATATTTATTATGCCTTTGAGTGTAAAAAAAATACTAGGGTATGTCTACCATTTAGGAAATTGTTCTCGAAACCTAACAGATATTCGTCAAAAGTTTAACTTTGCACAAACAGTGTGTTTTTCAAACCTTGAAATACGAACATTACATGTATTATAGAACAGGAAAAGTCAGTTTTAGAAAAATATTTATCGCAGTTAAAAACTGCGAAACCTTTAAACCTCTTCCAAAAAGCAAAAACAAAATACATGTATACTTGTAATAGCCGGCACGTACGAAAAAAAATCAATAAATCAATAACTGAGCAGCATTATTTATTATAGCTAGACTGCTTTCACGTATCGTATCACGGGTTTCATGTTTTATAGCGCAAGGCGTGAACTCGTTTTGTTTGTCAAAGACGTGTTTAAATACCCTGAGTGACTAAGTGTGTTTATTTTTGTCAATATTGACACAGTGTTGATTCCGTCCCGTACAAAAATAGCACAGAATCCACCGCTTAGCTCCTATTATTTGTACTTTTCAAAGGGTAAGATATACTTTTGTGAAATTGGGACCCGAAATGCAGGTCACAAAAGTTGATGCATAAAATTAACATAGTAATTGATATAAATGAGGAGTGTCAGGAAAACCGGGCTAAACGCATGTGCGTAAAGTGCCGTCCCGGATTAGCCTGTGCAGTCCGCACAGGCTAATCCGGGACGACACTTTCCGCTTTTATGGTATTTTCTGTTTCAAGGAAGTCTCTTCTAAACATAAATCCACCGTAAGCTGAAAGTGCCGTGCTGGATTATCCTGTGCGGACTGCACAGGCTAATCCAGGACGACACTACGCACATGCGTTTAGCCCGGTTTTTCCGGGATGCCTCAAATGTCTTGAGCTGTCGCATATTGTTTCGAATGCAGACCGATTCAGAAGCAGTGCATATAACCACTGTTTACCCTACCGGTATATACGACAGTCACATGCCCTTTAAGTGGTTTGTCATTAAAACTACTTCAGTGTTTTCAACATGTCCTCATTACATGCAAGTATACTTGTTCAAATGTTTCCTGTATATAGTGCGCTTCTGTTTGTTGGAATGTTTTAGCACGTTATACAATCAGAGAGTCACATACACTCATCTTTAAGTAACATTTTTCAAAGATATTTAACCCTTCAGTATTTTCATAAAATTACGAAATAAACCTGCAATAATTAGCGAATAGTTAAAGCTATTATCATTGAGTATATAAATATAATATGTACACAAAGACTTGAGACAATAACTGGTATATATATAGTTAAAACAGTTTCCATTAATAATGGGAAATTTTTTAACAAACTTTAAAGTTAAGGTCGTCTTTTGACGTTGGTTTAAAAATGCACATTGTTTTTACAATACCGAAGTTGTATTTATGTATTATTTTGACTATGTACGCAATAAGGATACTGTTTTTTTTACAAACTCGATGTGCTACTCGTTATGCACACTCATCCCGTATTTCACTAATTGTATCGTGATTTTAGAAGCTAATGTACATAAAGACTTTGGTGTAAACGTTCAACACTTAGATTTTATTGATACCACAAGATTTCTACTGAAAATAATCGAACCACAAAAAGCAACATTGAAAATAATGACACACTATCTGTCAAACATATTGATTTTTTAAATACCTAGAGCTACGGTGTGAAAATGTCTGCATATTGTATGTTTATAATAAATTGATCTATCCCACGATTGGAAAATCGAACAATTCCAATGCTTTTGTCACAGATTCTACAGGTTGGAGACCCGACGGAGGCTTTTTTTCTCTCCATTTTTTATGCTTTTTAGGTTGGATAGTGATGAAGGTTTCAATAGTTTTTTCATGAAGGATATTTTCATGTTTTAATTAAAAAACCACAGGAGTGTGTGAATAAGCCCCTTTAAGGCGCATTTGACGTTCTATTAATCGCTGTTTCGCAATGTTGCGGTTTTACATTTTATTTTTAAACCACGCTATTTTGAATAACACTATAAACATTGGTCTGACAACCATGCACCTAATTTAAGCGTTTATCTTGATGTTAAACTGCAGCGTTTATTTATTTTTTGTTAATTGAAACACACATATTATTGTACAGACTTATAGATATAGTAACAAAGAAACTCAAGGCACTTATGAACTAAAATGTAACAAGAGTAGTAACATCTCAATGGAACCTAAGTTTTTGTGTTGCTCGCCTGCTAGAAAAGATAAAGTGTTTTCCCCATCACAAAATGGAATTCGACTGTTAAGAACGCGCGGGCGGGGATTTCCATTTTAAGGGAAATACCAATTTCTCACAAGCACGCGGTATTTAAAAGCACGTGATAATGATAAGCCTAAACTGACGCATGCGCAATGCATATTTTGACATACCGTTTTTTAAAATTTGATGTCCGTTTTCAAAGCGAAGGTACTGCAGATTAAAGTGCACGTTTGCAAGTGAAGATATAGCAGAGTCTTGATGTGGCTGTCCGGCTTGCACTTAGGTTGGCACGCTCGCTTCTCACCGAGGCGATCGGGGTTCATTTCCAGGTTCCGACTGAGCATGTGAGTTTGGTCGTTGGTCACCATGCCGGAAAGGTGGGGTTCCCCCTCCCCGACAGGAAGAACGCACCAAAACGAGTTATTTCAATAAAGAAAAGTAATAGCTGAACATTGCAGATATGTTCACCAATTCGACCCAACTTTCGATGCGTCTCGGTAAGTTAGTTAGGTAGTGGTGCTGGGACACACTCCAGGCCCTCACATAAAGGTTAGATACCAGTAATTCCAATTCCCATAGGGTCCCATTATATAACGGCGAATTTTCCAAGCATTTTTCTAGCCTTTCCTTTGTTTCAGATTGTGCAAGCATGGTATCAATTTAAAGATAAATATTTCCTCTTTCAAAAATTGCAATAAAAAGATATGTCAAGTGACTTCTCAGAAAATGCACCTCGCCTGAATGCAGACACCGGTAGAAAACAAGGTTTCGGCAGTCATATTTCGACAAAAGCCCCATACCACAGTGAACACACAATAAAAGTTCACCTTTCAAGTTAGCCTCCAATGAAACACACCAAAAAAGTTCCAGACACACATGGGATATAAGAAATAACCACAAAAGGCATGTCTGAGATTGCTAAATGTCTTTTATACCAGAAGAGAAAAGGAACTCTTTAGTAATAGGCACTACTTTCGAATGGACCACGGAGGGATACACAATGATTTACTGGTATCTAACCTAAAGCAGGTTCAGCACGTACGGGCCAAACAATGTCCTTGATCTGGAAGATTAATTTGAATTAATCTGGACAACTACATGTTGTACAAACAAGACGTAGCTTAAAAAAATACAAATAATACTGGTATTGTCCGTGTCGTGTCAAGGTTATGATTTGTTTTTTAAAAACACCACTAGAGTCCTTTCACCACAATGTACATCACTGTATGCTTCACATTCCTTTGTTGGTCTGTCAAAGTATGACCACTTGAACAAAAAAAAAGGGATTCAGGGATTTCATTAGATTTTCAAAACCAGGAGTCAAATGACCCCTAGATTATAATTTTTAGGTGTCGAAACAAAAAAGTTCTCGGGTCAAAATGCGCTGTGCCACACACATTTTTTGTGTGCATATATGTATATGTTCAATGCTTGCAAATGGAAATTTGTGTAAATAAAGATTAAGAACTGAAAATAGTTTGCAATAAAACACCACAAATATGAAAAAAAAAGTATTATTTTCTTGTGCTTTTGAAGTGGTCAAATCAAAATTAGTTGCTCAAAATGATGCAAGACAGATTATTTGCTCGAGTCAGAAATGTGTAAATTGCAATTTGCATCAACTTTTAGATTTTAGTTTTAGACTACTTTTATAAATTACAATAATTTATGATGTTGGAGTGTGTCTGTCACTATGTGTATTTGGGTATAAAAAGTTTTATTTCAAAGCTTGATAGTTTCTCAATTATTTGTAGATGACAATCTCTATATTTCACTGCCATATATGAAATGTGTGCAATTTTCTGGTGTTCTGTTGTTGTTTTTGTCAATGGCTAGTAAATATTTAAATAACTCAAAACACTGGTAAGAATTGTGTTTGCTTAGTTTTCATTTAATTTGATTATACATTAAATATCAGTCCCGTTTCGTTTAAAATCTATTTTGCTATAATTTCAATTGTAAGCAAGTAAACAAAATTCTCATTGTAAATAAAATCTCAATTGTTGTTTGATATAGGCATAATCATTAACAATTTTAATTAGCTATGTATATAGATTAAGTTTTTATAATTTTAGATTGTTTTATTATTTAGGTGATAAATAATTCTGATCTCGTCACACGACACAGCACCTTGCATGATAAATCACTTGTCATAACCATATTATTAACCTCTGTCAAACTTCTAACTTTTACTGGTCCGTTTTTGTTTGCCCATCTTTGCCAATGCGTCGTTAAATACAACACATTGTACACAGTTTCTAATCCATAAAGCCTTGCAAGGTTACGCGCGATTTCGATCGGTTCGCAAATAATCTGAAATATTGTGCAATATTTCAAATGTAAACACGCACGCATTATCGGCAAAATGTAAACGTATCGATTACTGTCGGCATTGATTACGCTTATAGAACATAATAGGGTGCACGGTACACACATATACGTATTGATTGGGAGTTGTAGTAGCGCAGTTGGTATAGTATGGGATTAGTAGTATAACGGTAGTTAGTTCAATTCTAGTAGTGAAGTGGATTATTCCTCGTGAAAGTGAAAGTCGTTTTTCACTGATAACAAAAGGGTTGTGTCAGATTGTTGTCTCAGTTTAGAGGTCAGATTTAGGTTAGATGCTGTGGGTTATCGTGACTGGTTTTAGAGCCGGGTATTACAGTAGTGTTCCACCTTGAATGATTGTGCGTAGTGACGTCGTGTAGCAGTTGGTTCCCTTGACTTGATTAATTTAATTGTAGTAAGCTCCCTTGCGTCTGCTTTAACATAAAGCGTCGTCTACTTAATTGAAGTCAAACGCAGAATTAAAATAACTTATTACTTTGAAAGTTTAGTTGTTCACTTTGTGAATGTAAGTATGAAATAAAATGTGATTTTGCAGTTAACACAATGTGTTGCTTGTTATTGTTTGTACACTGAATTAAATACCGCACATAAATATTGCCTTATTGTTGTATTCGCTTAAATAATTAAGCATAATAATGTGTTTACAATAATTACATGGTATTTGTTTTACAGTTATTACAACTAATTGCTTCTTATTGATATTTTGCTTTGAGAATGGCAGAAGCAATTAGTGAAAGAGAATTGCGCCGTATCAGGAGAGAGCAGTTAAGGGAAGAAATTTTGAAGGAGGAACAAGAATTAAAGGAAAGGAGAATAAGAGAGAGGCTTGATAGAGAATTACAGAGTGAGGTGTCCAACATCTTGGATGAACATGACAGCATTATATCAAACGTGAACACAATCGATGAATATTTATATGGAGAGACAATGAATAGCATTGAACATATATCTAAAAATGGAAAATCACGGGACTGCTTGGAAACCCAAGTAAAGGAAACCACACCAGATTCTTTATGTTACTTGGATGAGCACATGAGGAGACTTGATAACACATTACGTGAATTAAACATAGGAGATCGTGACGATGAAAATAGAAATTATTCCTCGAGTGAATACCACATACAGACAAGAATTAGGGACAATTCTTCAATTGTGGCGGATAGGAAACTAGGAATAGAAGAACGCCTTAGCGATAGAGTACACGATAAAAGATGGAGTAGACATGAGGTAGAGAGTGTACGGAAATATAGTTTGAGAGATGATATTAGGAAAGTACACGATGAATATGAAGAAATAAGAAGTCAATCTGACAAGTATGAAAACAAGAGTATTCAGCTGCAAAGAATACGAGAGGATGAGGAAAAGAACCATAGATTGATGCTTGAACAGAGATTGGTTTTAGAAAATGAATTGAAACAAAAGCGTCAGGCTGAGAAAGAGTTACTACGAAACATAGAACAGCTAGAGTTACAGGAAAGGGAATTGCTTAAGCAACGGAGTGAGAATGAAATGCTTGACAGAGAAATGGCTATCAAAAGAATGAAAGATGATGATATGAATAGAAGACTAGAACTATTAAAACAGAAAGAAAGTGCTCTTAAAAGTAAATTGCAGAAGAAGAGTGATGATAGTATGACAAGAGAGGTGAGAACAAATGACCTACATAAACTGAGCATACCGAAATTGCCGAGCTTTGACGGCAAGCACTTCGAAGAATGGAAGTTTGAAGTAGTATGTCTGATGAGGACAGGGCTGTATCCTGAGTACGCATTGTCACATGCTATCAGAAACTCGTTGCAAGGTGATACACGCAAGCTATTGTTGACAATCAAACCATCTGATTCAGCAGAAAAGGTCATCGCTAAAATGACTGAGATTTTTGGAGAAGTAAAGTCTGGTGAAAGAATAGTGCAAGACTTTTATTCAGCGAAACAACATGAAACTGAATCATGCTCTGCATGGGGAATAAGGCTAGAAGCTCTCTTTCAACAGGCAGTTAATAAGGGGGAAATAGAAGAAAGTAAAAGAGATAACAAGCTGAAAGAAAGATTTTGGAGAGGACTGAAGTCTGAGAAACTGAAAACAGCAACAAGAGTTTCATACGAATTGAGCGACAGTTTTGAAAAGCTTAGAAGGAAAGCGAGACTAGAAGAGGAAGAAGATAATCCTGACAAGGTTACAGAAACAGCAATCTTAAATCAGCAATCAACAGGCGACAGATTTAAAGTTTTGGATGAGATGCTGGAAAGGCTCAAGACCATTGAAGCTGAGATGAGTGAAATGAAGAAGCAGAACCGGGAAAGGAAGAGAGAATATGGATCCTATGAAGCGCCAAAGTCTAGTGACCAGGAAGAGAGACAATATCGATACAACAATAGAGGGCGTTATTATAGAGGAGGATTCAGAAGAGGGAGATATTCAAATAGAGAGCAGACTCAAGATAAAAGTCCAGAAGATGAATCAAAAGCAAAAAATAAACAGAGTAATTTAAACGAGAAAGCGCTTTCACGGCAGGGCACGATGGGAGCGAAGCAGAATTAGAAAGCCCTACAAGAATAGCTAGTAACCTTAGAGAAAGGCTGATAGGTGAGTCAAACGAAGGAGTAATCATCATTGAAGGAAAAGAGATAAAAGCATTGATTGATACTGGATCAATGGTCACCACGTTGTCCGAAAGCTACTACAATAAAATGGATCCAAAGCCAGAACTTAGGCCATTAACAGATTTTAAAATTCAGCTGACTGGAGCCAATGGAAGTGCAATAATATACACAGGCTATATAGAAGTAACTGTGCAATTACCATGTGCACCAAGACAGTCTCAAATACTCGTTTTGATAGTTAAGGATACCGAATTGAATGCTAAAGTACCAGCCATTGTTGGAACAAATCTTTTACGACAGTATAGACCAGACTTTGAAATGCAAAGTGAAGATTTTCCTCGAGCATGGCAACTTGCATTTAATACAATGATATCGCCAATAGTAGGTAAGGTTAAAACTACAAAGACAGTCATTCTTCATCCAATGGAGACTAAGACCATCACTGGTTTTGTCAGAAAATCATGTGTGATTGAAGCAGCTGTTACAGAAACCGGTGATCTGCCTACGGCTTTTGGCGTATGTCCTAGAGTAGTGAGCCTGAACAAACCAGGGAAAACTGCAAGAGTACCTGTGAGAGTATACAATTTATCAGCCAAGACAATCAAGATTGAAAATAAAAGTGTTCTTTGTAAGCTTGAAATAGTGAATGTTTTAAGGTCTGTCCCTATCTGCGAGAAAAGTGACAATGAAATCCCAGAAGAAGTGAAAGTCTGCAACATTCAGAGCAATGAATCACATTATGACATAAAGACTGAATTCGGTGTGGATATTGAAGAGTCAGAGTTGTCACACGAACAGAAGATTCAAGTATACCACTTATTCAAGAAATGGGAAATGATTTTTCCAAAGTGCAAAACCGATTTGGGACATACGACCGAAGTTAAGCATAAAATCGAGTTGACAGATGAAACTCCATTCAGAGAACCGTATCGACGAGTACCCCCTCATCTATACAACGAAGTTAAAGAACACCTGCAAGAGATGCTGGATATTGGTGCCATCAAAGAATCGAAAAGCCCCTGGTCGTCAAACATTGTTGTCGTGAGAAAGAAGGACGGAACACTTAGATGCTGTATAGATTTTAGAAAATTAAACTCAAGAACTAAGAAAGATGCATATGGAATACCAAAAGTTGAAGATACCTTACATATGCTTGCTGGCTCTAAATATTTTTCGAAGATCGATCTGAAATCTGGATACTGGCAAATCGAACTAGAAGACGAAGATAAGGAGAAAACCGCTTTTCAAGTTCCAGGTGTTGGTTTCTTTGAATGCAACAGGCTTCCCTTCGGACTATGCAACGCCCCGGCGACGTTTCAGAGATTAATGGAACGTTGCATGGGTGATCTGAACTTGAGAGAGTGTCTAATCTATTTAGACGATATCGTGTTATTCTCTCCTGATATAAATTCCCATCTAGATCGACTAAATGCCGTATTTTCTCGTCTAGCACAATACAATCTGAATGTAAATCCAAAAAAATGTGAATTTTTCAATACAAAAACAACTTACCTGGGTCATGTGGTGTCAGCAGACGGAATCCAGGCTGATCCGCAAAAGATTGAAGCCGTCAAAAACTGGCCTGTCCCTAGAACCTTGAAAGATGTCCGGAAATTCCTAGGGTTTGCCGGCTACTATAGGCGGTTCATCAAAGGGTTTTCCAATGTTGCCAGACCACTGAACGATTTGCTTCTTGGAACATCAACAAAGAAGTCAGCCAAGAAAAGCCCAAAACCAAAGTTCAGATGGGAGTCTAGTCAACAAAGCGCGTTCGATGCTTTGAAGCAGAAACTGTCAAATCCACCGATCCTTGCATATGCTGACTACACCTTGCCATTTACGCTGCACACTGACGCCAGTGGCACAGGAATTGGCGCCGTGCTGTATCAGAAGCAAGACGGAAAGGACCGAGTAGTGGCATACGCGAGCAGAAGTCTCACAAAGGCAGAGAGGAATTATCCAGCTCATAAGCTCGAGTTTCTCGCTGTCAAGTGGGCCGTGTGTGATAAGTTCCACGACTACTTGTACGGCGGGAAATTCGAGGTTGTTACGGATAATAACCCTCTTACCTATGTAACGACATCGGCGAAGCTCGATGCAACGGGACAACGATGGATCGCGTCTCTAGCGAATTACGACTTCAGCATTCGCTATCGGAAGGGAAAGAACCACAACGATGCAGACGGATTAAGTCGTATTTCCCCATTGGTCATGGACGCCCTATGTACATCAGCTGAGGTCAACATTCCGATTCACCAAACCTTGGTTTCGCCAGGAAATGAGCCGTCTGCGAGTGATCCAACTGAAGATATACCGGAAGATCTTCTTCAATCGCATAGCCTGTCTAATAAGGACTGGATCAAGGCTCAGTCGGATGACCCACAATTGAAAGACATAATTAGTCACCTTCGCAATGGCACTAGACCTTCTTCGAAGGATAGTTGCAAACAGTATGCTAGAGAATGGGAAAAATTCGTTGTGCAAAGTGGCGTACTATGTCGCAACGCCATGGTCAACGACGTTAATCGAACACAGATCGTTGTTCCAGAGCATCTCAGAAGTGACATGTTCAGAGCGCTCCATGACGACTTAGGCCATCAGGGAAGGGATCGTACTACTAGCCTGCTGAAGGAGCGATTCTACTGGCCTGGTTTAGATGCGTTTGCTGCCGAAAAGGTCAAACAGTGTGGTCGCTGTACCCGTAGAAAACGACACCCGGATCGAGCTGAACTTCAGCCCATTGAGTCAACGGCACCATTAGAGATTGTGTGCATTGATTATTTGTCGCTTGAAAGGTCCAAAGGAGGGTTCGAAAATGTACTGGTAATAACCGATCATTTTAGCCGGTATGCACAAGCGTACCCAACACGTAATCAAACGGCTAAAACAACTGCAAAAGTGTTGTTTGATCAGTTTATTGTCCACTATGGCTTCCCTGCTAGGTTGCACTCTGACCAAGGCGCAAATTTTACATCCACTTTAATTAAAGAATTGTGTCAGATTGCAGGTATGGACAAGAGCAGAACCACACCCTACCACCCTATGGGAAACGGCGAAACGGAGCGGTTCAACCAGACTCTACTTGGCATGTTAGGCACGCTAGAGGAGCATCAAAAGGCCGATTGGAAGTCATACATTCCAACACTGGTGCATGCTTATAATTCCACACTTCACAAGGGTACGGGGTTCTCTCCGTACTTTTTGATGTTTGGCAGGAATCCACGCTTGGCGATTGATGCCTTTCTAGGGTTGCCTACAGATGACATCGCTGACAAGAAACATACCGAGTATGTTGCAAAGCTTCGGAAAAGACTCAGCGAGTCTTATGATAAAGCGCGCCAGAACGCTAGATCATCAGGGTTGTTAAACAAACACTACTACGACAAATCAGCTAGATGTACTCAACTTCAACCGGGTGATATTGTCCTCGTACGTAATGTTGCGCTCCGAGGAAAGCAGAAGTTGGCGGATCGTTGGGAACACCACCCATACGTAGTTGTAGCGCAGCCGAATCAAGATACCCCTGTTTATGAAGTTAAGCGAGACGGAGCAAGATTTACTAAGACCAAGATGTTACATAGGAATCTGTTGCTTCCATTTATGACGATAACCGATGTGACGTTAGATCCGTCGAAACAGAGCAAGAGAGAGCAAGAGAAGCCGTCAACACTAGAGGAGTCCGGCCCCGACTCGGATGTTGGAGTAGAGACGGTTTCTAGACCACAGCGGGTACGGAAGAAACCGCAGTGGATGACGGCAGGCGATTTCGTTACTTAGAAAAACTGATATTGAACTGATATTTAAACCAGCTTTCACCGAAATGTTATCAATTTTAAATATTGTTAAAACTCCCTTAATTGTCATCATTGTTATTAGGCTTGTAGTGTATGGATGACAAACAATAATTTTATTACACGATTTCAGTTTACAATGCAGCCATAACCTCAGTATTCTGTTATCTCTAGTCGTAGTTCATTCTTTGAGTATTTGGTAATTTTTACTACGATTACAAGACTATTATGAATGTACTCAAGTGCATTCTTCTGTAGTCGTGTAGTTAGTAGTACACTACTCATAGGTGTTGCAGTTAATATACTGTTATGCAGTTTGCATCGTCCAAAGTTCGCGAGCGTTCGTAATATCTAAGATATTCTAAACCGTGCATTTCGGAGCCGTTTTTATGCACATTACGTGAGATTATAATTTATTATTATTATTATATTTTGTGATATTTTTTTTACAGTTGCAGTGAATATGCGTTGTAATTTATGTATAAGTCAGGAGACTTATTTTGTGGGCAGGGGAAGTATGTCAGAGAGTAAATTAAAGCAATCATTTTGACTTTTCAAATCTTCTCAACGTACACAATCAATTTCGATCTATTTCTATTAACATTAATTCTTTCCGAACGGTTACTACAGTTCAGCTAACAGCTAACACATCTAACCTGTTTCAATCATCACAACCTGTTTCACGCATGACTAGTTCGTGGCGTCGGTCATGTGCCAGGCGCAAGTAACCGCGCATTTGCCACTTGACCGCCAGAACATAAACACCTTTATATCTTTGATATATTGTTCTGCGTTATTATTACAGTCCCTTCCCACGAACCATATAAAATATTTGCCGAGAGCTACGTCGACAGTTTGTCACCATGCCGGAAAGGTGGGGTTCCCCCTCCCCGACAGGAAGAACGCACCAAAACGAGTTATTTCAATAAAGAAAAGTAATAGCTGAACATTGCAGATATGTTCACCAATTCGACCCAACTTTCGATGCGTCTCGGTAAGTTAGTTAGGTAGTGGTGCTGGGACACACTCCAGGCCCTCACATAAAGGTTAGATACCAGTAATTCCAATTCCCATAGGGTCCCATTATATAACGGCGAATTTTCCAAGCATTTTTCTAGCCTTTCCTTTGTTTCAGATTGTGCAAGCATGGTATTAATTTAAAGATAAATATTTCCTCTTTAAAAAATTGCAATAAAAAGATATGTCAAGTGACTTCTCAGAAAATGCACCTCGCCTGAATGCAGACACCGGTAGAAAACAAGGTTTCGGCAGTCATATTTCGACAAAAGCCCCATACCACAGTGAACACACAATAAAAGTTCACCTTTCAAGTTAGCCTCCAATGAAACACACCAAAAAAGTTCCAGACACACATGGGATATAAGAAATAACCACAAAAGGCATGTCTGAGATTGCTAAATGTCTTTTATACCAGAAGAGAAAAGGAACTCTTTAGTAATAGGCACTACTTTCGAATGGACCACGGAGGGATACACAATGATTTACTGGTATCTAACCTAAAGCAGGTTCAGCACGTACGGGCCACAAACTTCGAAATATACACACGCACGCATTCACACGCACCCAGATGTTTTTCGTATCACTCACACACCCACTCAACCATTCACTCAAGCACCCACCCTCTGACAACTTCACATTTGCGACTTGTTCGTTTTGCATTTTATTGCTGTGACAGAAATATACATGTAGAAGTCTGGACATAAATCAACATTGCCATGTAATTAAAATTCAAGCATTATCTACAGTGTATCACAACATTTCATAGCTTAACTTTAACCAATAAAAACTACATATAAATCATTAATTTTCGTAGAGTTGCAGTTCATTTAACCCTAAACAAAATTGTGAATGGTGCAGCATGTAACAGTTAAAAACAGCATTCATAACAATCACACAAGTTTACTTTCTTCACGTCATTCCGTTTAAATGTAATGCCAGAAACTTTATGTAATAAATTGCATGTAACCAAATAAACCATTTTCAAAAACATGTTTCTTAGAAAAACATAAACAGGTTCAAATCATCCCATAACAACACAAAAACCACTCTATCAATATTCTATCAAAACAGTAGCATAAAATATATACATAGAAAATACATCACTCTTCAGGCACAGAAATATTATCAATAACTCGAATTGTTTCTGGTAGTGACTGCAGTTTTTCGATAACTTTCTCGCACGCTTCAATATCCTGCTGCGACTCTAAAATACTGTACATCAGCGGATGAAATTCCACCTGAGTCCGCGACACGTTGAGTCCATGGATGTCCTCAATCTCCCCCGCTATTTGGTAAACGCTACTTGGATCACAGTGGAACTGGAAAACGCAATATGATATATTACTTTACCTCACTCTTCTGTTTTTTCTTCTTTGTTCATATTAAAACGGAACAGTCAATACTTGAAAATACCATTTAGCAATATCACCTGCTATGACGACCTGGACATCTATACAGAGTGATCGGAGTTAATAGGCGCTTATGAAACAGTCAGTAAGTTACTCCGTGTTACAAAAACGCATTCACGGTTTAACCAGACGACATATGACGTTTAAAATGGCAACACAGTTAGACTCGAAATGTATTTCTTTAACAAAATCTTTGTTTCGGTATAATAAAATAAATATTGCATTCTTTGAGGGTGATTTGAATTTGTCTTGAATTTAGTGTTTTGAGTTATTTAAATATTTACTAGCCATTGACAAAAACAACAACAGAACACCAGAAAATTGCACACATTTCATATATGGCAGTGAAATATAGAGATTGTCATCTACAAATAATTGAGAAACTATCAAGCTTTGAAATAAAACTTTTTATACCCAAATACACATAGTGACAGACACACTCCAACATCATAAATTATTGTAATTTATAAAAGTAGTCTAAAACTAAAATCTAAAAGTTGATGCAAATTGCAATTTACACATTTCTGATTCGAGCAAATAATCTGTCTTGCATCATTTTGAGCAACTAATTTTGATTTGACCACTTCAAAAGCACAAGAAAATAATACTTTTTTTTTCATATTTGTGGTGTTTTATTGCAAACTATTTTCAGTTCTTAATCTTTATTTACACAAATTTCCATTTGCAAGCATTGAACATATACATATATGCACACAAAAAATGTGTGTGGCACAGCGCATTTTGACCCGAGAACTTTTTTGTTTCGACACCTAAAAATTATAATCTAGGGGTCATTTGACTCCTGGTTTTGAAAATCTAATGAAATCCCTGAATCCCTTTTTTTTTGTTCAAGTGGTCATACTTTGACAGACCAACAAAGGAATGTGAAGCATACAGTGATGTACATTGTGGTGAAAGGACTCTAGTGGTGTTTTTAAAAAACAAATCATAACCTTGACACGACACGGACAATACCAGTATTATTTGTATTTTTTTAAGCTACGTCTTGTTTGTACAACATGTAGTTGTCCAGATTAATTCAAATTAATCTTCCAGATCAAGGACATTGTTTTGAGCGATAACATTTTAGAAAATAAAACAAGCAAAATTTAGCAGTTATTTTCATTTAGAAGTTAGGCCATATCCACATTTTTTCGGTGAACGCTTTAAACGCCCGTGATATACAAACATAATTGCAATACTGTCCTTTAATGTCTCCAAATATTCGGATACCCAGATTTTTTTTTTATAATTTTTGTTTCAAAATGTTCCAATATATTTTCTAAATTAATTTTTAATGTCCTAGGACTTAGAGTAATTACGTTAATCCACGGATTTCTTTGCCTGATTACCTACCTTTAAAACGAGATTTTTCTCACTGTCCGTGCCCTCTTCAGTGGTAAGAATGACGTCCTCAGCCCCCACTTCCAGGGCTATCTCAAGGTAGGGGTCCATGTTGGTCACCTGCAAAATATGCATGCTACATCACAGCATTGTACTAGACAGTTCTGAAAGATGGCGGTAATATTTGACCTAAAACTTATCCCCCCCCCCACCGTGCGCCTTAGTTTTCCCAAACGTACAACCGTTTCATTAAACCCCTATTATTACCTTCACAAAATACAAAGCTAATGGCTCCATCATACCCCCATCATGCCTTCCAATAATACACAGCTATAGCTATAGCCGATGTACTTTGAGTAATTTAAAGGGCCTTGTTAACAGATTTTTCATACTTTTGAAAAATATTATTAATGCCATTCATTGTCTTTAACTCTTACTGCAAAAACTACAGCATCGGGAATAATCTAAAACATATATAAAGAAACAAGTGCTGGACATCACTTTTTCCAATATATTTCTTAGTCATTAGTTTTATTTCGCTTGTTTGTATATAATGTAAAATTTCTTTTTGGAATCTATGGCAAAATTTTTGATAACTGTCAATTTGCCAATCTGTGAACAGGTCCCTTTGAACACTGCAGTTTTCAGTACCAGTGAGTAATTTAGAACGCAAATCTCTAGAAAAACTCAATCTGTCACTACCTGAATTTCTGGAGTAACTGGCACTGTGACAACCCCTTTCTGTTCAAACAGCTGGGTGTAGCTGGGCCTGTCTTGAAGTGTCACCCTGAAACATAGGAAGATCCTGGAGAATCAAAACCACCGATGGCTGAATGAGGTGTCACAATCTGGTGAATTAAAACTAAACAGCCTATAATGTAGCTGGCAACAAAGACCCATAAAGTGAAACTAACAGCTTATAATGTGACTGGCAACACAGACTGAAGCCCACTAGAACTCTGCGAGTTGGATGTGTTGCCTGACATGGCATAACTCAAATATGATAAGAGCAATTAGGCTGAAAACTGAACTCATCCTTCCTTTTATGCCTACTAACACGTCCTTAAAGTTTCAAAATGATTGCACAAAAACGTCTCAAGTTATTGTCAGCACAAAGCCTTATTTGAACTTTTTTTAAAGGGCCTCAAGTCAAGTACGATACGAGCAGTTATGCTAAAAACCGAACGTAACCTTCGTTCTATGCCTACTAACACTTCCCTAAAGTTTCATAATGATTGCACAAAAACTTCTCCAGTTATTGTCTGCACAAGCCTTATTTGAACTTTTTTTAAAGAGGCATAAATCAAGTAAGATAAGAGCAATTATGCTGAAAATCGAGCTTAACCTTCCTTCTATGCCTACTAACACTTCCGTAAAGTTTCATAATGATTGCACAAAAACTTCTCAAGTTTTTGCCTGCACAATTGTATGCCGCTGCCAAAAGTAACCCCTATATGTCGCCTTTTCAGGTGACACAATAAATTGACAGTGAAAGGTTCATCAGTACATGAGCAATCAGGATTCGATATTAGGTGAAGTAAGAGATCAACAAGCAAGTCCACACAGCTTGCTGGCTAGAAGGATTAATGACAACAAAGGTAGATCATGGCACATATATCAAAACCACCATGTCAATGGGTCAGTGCAAAACTATGATAAGTCTATATAATTATATAGCATAGTATTGCACTGAGCCATCAATATTTAAAGTAAGAAGATTAATGCTGACTGTGATATTTCTTTAACAGTGGTATTTTCCAAACCAAACATGTAGTGTTAGTACATTCAGAGCAAAGTTTTGATTTGGACAGACATAAAAATACCCCTGGTACCAAGTTAACGATGTCAATCATTTATAGAACAGCTGTACCATTTCTTAGATGTACATTTTAGGCACAAAAGTATTTTAGTTCATACATATATTTCTTTCCTATTTTGCGCACATCATCTTTTGTCTGCTTCAAGTTGTCAGTTTCTTCTTCAATGATAAACATATAGAACTGCTGTACATTTCTTAGATTTACATTTTAAACGCTTAAATATTTAAGTTCATACATATATTTCTTTCCTATTTTGCGCACATCATCTTTTGTCCTCTTCAAGTTGTCCGTTTCTACTTCAATGACGAATGTTGCATTTCTTGGCCCTTTCACCTCCAGAAAATAGGTCTCCACTGGACCCGACTTCTTCAGCTTTAAAAACAATAATCTTTGGTATGATTACAAGTCTGTTTGTTTGTTTGGATTGTTTGCCGTTTAAGCAGTCTTTCTGTCATATCATGGCGTCAACCTACTCGCACTTTTCCTTGACAAGCTTAGCCTATCTAAGCCGTTTACCAGCACATACCTATGCCAGTAACTGACAACTGCCCTACTTGAATCAGAGGTAAAGGGGAGAATGAGCATAGAAATAATTTCATGACCAATCCCCACATAAGTTATGCGGCTGGGCTGGGGCTCGAACTCACGATCCTTGAACATTTTAAAGTTTTTTTATGTTTTGTTTTACGGGAACTTTTTGTTAAATTTAGTCAAGGGGGGGGAGTAACACAAATAAAAATAAAATCACTTTTTTTTTTACAGCAATCGACAAAAAATATACATTAAAATTTAAATGAGGAGCATTTTATTATTTTCAAACTGAAGACATTTTTAACAGACAAAGCTAAAAACGAGCTCTTTAAAGACATGCTAGTTTAAAAGTTAATTCATTTAGTTTGAAACTCTTTAAATAAGTATTTGAACAGATACCATTATTACTTCATACTTTTCCAAACATTTAAATGTCCTTATTACTAGTACATGTGCTATGAATAAAATAACAAGTCGGCGGGGAAATTGCAAATAAAAATCACTATGGTTACTTTTATTTTTATTTGTTGAAAATTAGTGTAGGGATTGCCATAAAACAAGATTTAAAAAAGTTGGCCAAAACACTATATAAATGGAACAAAAACTACAACAACACAGTCAGTAAAATACTGTATGATTTTAGCAATATATGTATGAAACTGATGTTCATTGCAATTTTTATTTACATATAATATCCTGGAATGTCCATATTCCGATGACATAAGAAACTGATCAATTCAAAGATATTCAGTGAACTTTAAAAATCAAAATATCTACTAATATTGAAAAAATAATCATTTATCTATCAACTACAACAAATTCTTTGCACTTTTGTCACAAAAACATGACCAACAAATGAAAAATGCATTTGCCAGTACCATAAATCCGCCATCTTGAATTTGTTCCAAATTCCGATGACACAATGTAACAACGTGAAATATACTTGTTTTGCTTTGTATTTCAACATTACTTCACCTTTTATGTTATCCATTTATCAATTGTCAACATTGCAGACAAAATTAACTAGACATTTCTTATGTACTTGTTCAGAATCTTTGACACAATAGTAGACACCGTGTTAAAAATAACCGAAAATGTGGCTGTTTCATATATTTCATGAAAAAAGACTAAAGAAATATTGTTTGATTTTTTTTTCTGGCATGCATGTTTTTTAATCAATTTCAACAAAATAATAAAGAATCCTACCCAGAAGTGCACTGATTATTTAAAAAAATTGATCATCGAAATATGGACCCACTCGGAATTAGGACCTTTTACTACTAATTAGATTTCTTCATATTAATCATGCACAAACAACTACTTGCATCAGTCTGTTGAGTATATATTATTCGGAATAAATTTTCCCGAAGTAAAACACAATCAATACAAGAATGTCTTGATTAATTATGGATTTACCTACAAAGGAAGAAAGTACTTGTCTTCTTATCTAGTAATACTGAATGCATAATCAAAACCTACTTACTGCATTATCAGTAACCATTTTACTGCATTTTATATAATCAAGTTCTATTTAACTGCTAAGTACTAACTACTGTATTATAAAGCATTATTATATACTACACCACTACGTTATCAAGTAAAATACCTTTTAGCACTTACTGCATTATCAAGTAGCTTACTGCTTAGCACTTACTGCATTATCAAGTAGCTTACTGCTTAGCACTTACTACATTATCAAGTACCTTACTGCTTAGCACTTACTGCATTATCAAGTACCTTACTCCTTAGCACTTACTGCATTATCAAGTACCTTACTCCTTAGCACTTACTGCATTATCAAGTACCTTACTGCTTAGCACTTACTGCATTATCAAGTACCTTACTGCTTAGCACTTACTGCATTATCAAGTACCTTACTGCTTAGCACTTAAGCCAAAATTAAAATTAACTTTGTTTGCCATTGCCTACCTACCCGATGAAAAGGTCCCTACTCAAAAGTTTTTTTCTTTGTTAAATCAAACCTGTTTTTTTTTTAATTCCGAATGTTCAATTTTTTCTTTATGTTAAATTAAAGCTCGCTCTTCTTTCATTTGGGTCGTTTTTCATTGGGTTAATAAATTAACTGTATCAGCTAAACCATTGCTTGTTAAAAGGCCATATCAAAATGCAATTCTAATCATGTTTTAACAAGCTTGTGAAAACAATGGTCAGTTTGTCAGCATTCATTGTCTAATTAAAGATGATTGCTAGCAAGCTCTCGTTATATCGACAGACATTTGATTATATTATTAAAAGCAATGTCTGCGTTATATTCAACATTCTGACGCTAAATGGATCATTAATAAATTTGCATTTTTTTTCCAAAAAAGAAAAAATGCCTACATACTTACCCGTTACCAGCAACCTTGGGTAGGCAATGGCAAACAAACAATTTTTTAAGGTTGGCCTTACAGCATTATCAAGTACCTTACTGCTTAGCACTTACTGCATTATCAAGTACCTTACTGCTTAGCACTTACTTCATTATCAAGTACCTTACTGCTTAGCACTTACTACATAACCAAATACCTTACTGCTTAGCACTTACTTCATTATCAAGTACCTTACTGCTTAGCACTTACTTCATTATCAAGTACCTTACTGCTTAGCACTTACTTCATTATCAAGTACCTTACTGCTTAGCATTTACTACATAACCAAATACCTTACTGCTTAGCACTTACTGCATTATCAAGTACCTTACTGCTTAGCACTTACTTCATTATCAAGTACCTTACTGCTTAGCACTTACTACATAACCAAATACCTTACTGCTTAGCACTTACTGCATTATCAAGTACCTTACTGCTTAGCACTTACTACATTATCAAGTACCTTACTGCTTAGCACTTACTGCATTATCAAGTACCTTACTGCTTAGCACTTACTGCATTATCAAGTACCTTACTGCTTAGCCCTTACTACATTATCAAGTACCTTACTGCTTAGCACTTACTACATTACCAAGTACCTTACTGCTTAGCACTTACTGCATTATCAAGTACCTTACTGCTTAGCACTTACTACATAACCAAATACCTTACTGCTTAGCACTTACTGCATTATCAAGTACCTTACTGCTTAGCACTTACTTCATTATCAAGTACCTTACTGCTTAGCACTTACTACATTATCAAGTACCTTACTGCTTAGCACTTACTACATTACCAAGTACCTTACTCCTTAGCACTTACTACATTACCAAGTACCTTACTGCTTAGCACTTACTGCATTATCAAGTACCTTACTGCTTAGCACTTACTGCATTATCAAGTACCTTACTGCTTAGCACTTACTGCATTATCAAGTACCTTACTGCTTAGCACTTACTTCATTATCAAGTACCTTACTGCTTAGCACTTACTTCATTATCAAGTACCTTACTGCTTAGCACTTACTACATAACCAAATACCTTACTGCTTAGCACTTACTTCATTATCAAGTACCTTACTGCTTAGCACTTACTTCATTATCAAGTACCTTACTGCTTAGCACTTACTTCATTATCAAGTACCTTACTGCTTAGCACTTACTTCATTATCAAGTACCTTACTGCTTAGCACTTACTACATTATCAAGTACCTTACTGCTTAGCGCTTACTACATTACCAAGTACCTTACTGCTTAGCACTTACTGCATTATCAAGTACCTTACTGCTTAGCACTAACTTCATTATCAAGTACCTTACTGCTTAGCACTTACTACATTATCAAGTACCTTACTGCTTAGCACTTACTACATAACCAAATACCTTACTGCTTAGCACTTACTACATTACCAAGTACCTTACTGCTTAGCACTTACTACATTACCAAGTACCTTACTGCTTAGCACTTACTACATTACCAAGTACCTTACTGCTTAGCACTTACTGCATTATCAAGTACGTTACTGCTTAGCACTTACTTCATTATCAAGTACCTTACTGCTTAGCACTTACTGCATTATCAAGTACCTTACTGCTTAGCACTTACTACATAACCAAGTACCTTACTGCTTAGCACTTACTACATAACCAAGTACCTTACTGCTTAGCTCTTACTGCATTACCAAGTACCTTACTGCTTAGCTCTTACTGCATTATCAAGTACCTTACTGCTTAGCACTTACTGCATTATCAAGTACTTTACTGCTTAGCACATAAAGCATTACCAAGTACCTTACTGCTTAGCACTTACTACATTACCAAGTACCTTACTGCTTAGCACTTACTGCATTATCAAGTACGTTACTGCTTAGCACTTACTACATTATCAAGTACCTTACTGCTTAGCACTTACTGCATTATCAAGTACTTTACTGCTTAGCACTAACTTCATTACCAAGTACCTTACTGCTTAGCACTTACTTCATTACCAAGTACCTTACTGCTTAGCACTTACTTCATTATCAAGTACCTTACTGCTTAGCACTTACTACATAACCAAGTACCTTACTGCTTAGCACTTACTACATTACCAAGTACCTTACTGCTTAGCACTTACTGCATTATCAAGTACCTTACTGCTTAGCACTTACTGCATTATCAAGTACTTTACTGCTTAGCACATAAAGCATTACCAAGTACCTTACTGCTTAGCACTTACTACATTACCAAGTACCTTACTGCTTAGCACTTACTGCATTATCAAGTACGTTACTGCTTAGCACTTACTACATTATCAAGTACCTTACTGCTTAGCACTTACTGCATTATCAAGTACTTTACTGCTTAGCACTAACTTCATTACCAAGTACCTTACTCCTTAGCACTGCTGCATTATCAAGTACCTTACTGCTAAGCACGTACCAGAGCTCCAGATAACTTTCTAGGGCAATTCTTATTTTACTCCCTAATTTAAAACTGAATCCTTAAAAACGATTCATCAAATCATTTTTTACAATTAAATATGACACATCAATACTTAGTTCTAAATCGGACACTTAACCACCATGTTTGTTGCCATGACATGTGAAGATTTCATACCGGTGTTCAGTGTGCAGATAACACTATTTGCCCTACCTATGCAGGTATAGTTAATAAGTAACTCAATACATCAGAACTTATTAAACGGACGCCATATTTTGACTGACCACAATAGCTAACTGTTGAATACTCTTTGCTCAGGTCATCTAAAATGGTTCTAAACGATTGCTCAACATCTGCAGTGACACCAAAAGTTTACATTATTTTAATCTGAAATTTTACACATTTAGAAAACTGCTTTTTTGCTGTTAAAAAGCGCATGTTTCAAATGTTTTGCAGACAGTACCACAATGCTTTATGGCAGCTTTTGATTCACCATATCTTTTATATTGGGTAGAACTCTGTTTTGATAACTTATTTCTCATGGTTATGATTAAAACAAGAAAGCACTAGCATAGTTTTCTGGCCACTAACTGGCTTTTGAAGCCTTTCACGCTTCGATGAACTGGTGTTCTCCAACATTTGGATTTTTGTTTACCAATTGCACAGAACGGTCCACTTCATTTCGGCTCCGGACAAGATGGTCACACAGTCGTGGCCAAAGTATAATTTATTAGCCTAAAAAAACGTTCATTTTATTAAACTTTCTATCTATCCCATTGTATGATAAATGTATTAAAAGTATTATACTACTATGATAATAACACGCATCACAGTCAGCGAACATCAAACAAGTGATTATCAACTGTCAACACTATCGCCCGTTTTGAATTTGGGCTCTCATTCCAAATAGAAAGCGCTTAGGTGACGTTATGCATGACAGTGAAGTTTGCTATATATCTTGTATTAAGCGCCTAGACGTTTCAGTCCTCGTGAGTTTCCGACACTGCCCAAACTGGTTAACTTACATGTTACGCGCGTTCACGAATTTCGAATTCTTTTCATTTTTTCAATGCGTAACTTTACGCACAGATTATAAATCTAAATCGCTTTTTATTTATTTTAATGCGTATTTACACCTTTACGCACGTTATCCGGAGCTCTGCAGTAAGGTACTTGGTAATGTAGTAAGGGCTAAGCAGTAGGGTACACGATAATGTAGTAAGCGCTAAGCAGTAGGGTACACGATAATGTAGTAAGTGCTAAGCAGTAGGGTACACGATAATGTAGTAAGTGCTAAGCAGTAGGGTACACGATAATGTAGTAAGTGCTAAGCAGTAAGGTACACGATAATGAAGTAAGTGCTAAGCAGTAGGGTACACGATAATGAAGTAAGTGCTAAGCAGTAACGTACTTGATAATGTAGTAAATGCTAAGCAGTAACGTACTTGATAATGTAGTAAATGCTAAGCAGTAACGTACTTGATAATGTAGTAAATGCTAAGCAGTAAGGTACTTGATAATGTAGTAAATGCTAAGCAGTAGGGTACACGATAATGAAGTAAGTGCTAAGCAGTAACGTACTTGGTAATGTAGTAAGTGCTAAGCAGTAAGGTACTTGATAATGCAGTAAGTGCTAAGCAGTAAGGTACTTGATAATGTAGTAAGTGCTAAGCAGTAAGGTACTTGATAATGAAGTAAGTGCTAAGCAGTAAGGTACACGATAATGTAGTAAGTGCTAAGCAGTAAGGTACTTGATAATGCAGTAAGTGCTAAGGAGTAAGGTACTTGATAATGCAGTAAGAGCTAAGCAGTAACGTACTTGGTAATGTAGTAAGAGCTAAGCAGTAAGGTACTTGGTAATGTAGTAAGTGCTAAGCAGTAAGGTACTTGGTAATGTAGTAAGTGCTAAGGAGTAAGGTACTTGATAATGTAGTAAGTGCTAAGCAGTAAGGTACTTGATAATGCAGTAAGTGCTAAGCAGTAACGTACTTGGTAATGTAGTAAGTGCTAAGCAGTAAGGTACTTGGTAATGTAGTAAGTGCTAAGCAGTAAGGTACTTGATAATGAAGTAAGTGCTAAGCAGTAAGGTACACGATAATGTAGTAAGTGCTAAGCAGTAAGGTACTTGATAATGCAGTAAGTGCTAAGCAGTAAGGTACTTGATAATGCAGTAAGTGCTAAGCAGTAAGGTACTTGATAATGAAGTAAGTGCTAAGCAGTAACGTACTTGGTAATGTAGTAAGTGCTAAGCAGTAAGGTACTTGGTAATGTAGTAAGTGCTAAGCAGTAACGTACTTGATAATGCAGTAAGTGCTAAGCAGTAAGGTACTTGGTAATGTAGTAAGCGCTAAGCAGTAAGGTACTTGATAATGCTGTAAGTGCTAAGTATTAAGGTACTTGATAATGTAGTAAATACTAAGCAGTAAGGTACTTGGTAATGTAGTAAGTGCTAAGCAGTAAGGTACTCGATAATGTAGTAAGTGCTAAGGAGTTAGGTACTCGATAATGCAGTAAGACTTACTGCTTAGCATTTACTGCATTAACAAGTACCTCAATACTTAGCACTTACTACATTACCAAGTACCTTACTCCTTAGCACTTACTACATTACCAAGTACGTTAATACTTAGCACTTATCAAGTACCTTAATACTTAGCTCTTACTACATTACCAAGTACCTTACTGTTTAGCATTTACTACATTATCAAGTACCTTAATACTTTGCACTTACAGCATTATCAAGTACCTTACTGCTTAGCATTTACTGCATTTTCAAGTACCTTACTGCTTCGCATTAACCAGTACCATGTTCCTAATCACCTACAGCATTTTCAAATACCATACTCCTTAGCACTTACAGCATTATCAAGTACCTTACTCCTTAGCACTTACAGCCTTTTCCAGTACCTTACTCCTTAGCATCTACTGCATTATCAAGTACCATACTCCTTAGCACTTACAACATTATCAAGTACCTTACTCCTTAGCACTTACCATACTCCTTAGCACATAAAGCATTATCAAGTACCATACTCCTTAGCACTTACAGCATTATCAAGTACCTTACTACTCAGCACTACAGCATTATCAAGTACCATACTCCTTAGCACTTACAACATTATCAAGTACCTTACTACTTAGCTCTTACAGCATTATCAAGTACCTTACTACTTAGCACTTACAGCATTATCAAGTACCTTACTACTTTGCACTTACTGCATTATCAAGTACCTTACTACCTAGCACTGACTGCATTATCAAGTACCTTACTCCTTAGCACTTACAGCATTATCAAGTACCTTACTAATTAGCACTTACTGCATTATCAAGTACCTTACTACTTAGCACTAACAGCATTTATCAAGTACCTTACTACTTAGCACTTACTGCATTATCAAGTACCTGACTACTCAGCACTTACTGCATTATCAAGTACCTGACTACTCAGCACTTACTGCATTATCAAGTACCTTACTCCTTAGCACTTACAGCATTACCAATTACCTTACTCTCTATGACCTACAACATTATCAAGTACCATACTCCTTAGCACTTACAGTATTATCAAGTACCTTACTACTTAGCACTTACAGCATTATCAAGTACCTTACTGCATTATACTTCTTAGCATTCACAGCATTTTCAAGTACCATACTCATAAGCACTTGCAGCATTATCAAGTACCATACTCCTTAGCACTCACAGCATTTTAAGTACCATACTCCTTAGCACTCACAGCATTTTCAAGTACCATACTCCTTAAGTAGCACTTACAGCATTATCAAGGATCTTGCGGATCTGAACTTTAGGGACGCTGGCTCTTTTCATGGCCTCAAGTACATCAGCCAGTTTCTTGTTGGACTTCTCATCTCCCCCGCCCTCTGCAATAATTTTTTTTTCAAAATTTCCTAACTGCCTGTGCCTATGAAATGTGGAACTTTATCGCGACACATTTCAAAATGGGGAAAGTTTATTCTTCATGAATTTTTTTTTAATATGATTAACATATTCTAATTTTTCATCTACTAAACTTCTTATATGACAGTGGTGCAAATTCAGTAATTGTTTTTCTATTTACGCACAAACCTGTAAAATACTATAAATTACTTGGGGGAAGAAAATCGACAATTTAAGGGGAAAATGGGGGATCTTTTCTCAGGGGAAACTGCCTTTAAACGGCACTAAAATTATTGAAAAAAAAAAAACTGCTCTGTAACAAAAATATCCCATTATGTGAAATGGGCAGTTTTCAGTTTTGAAGTCTATTAACCAGTTATATCTGTCAGACTGTCATATGTGGAAAATGGGTCTAACCTAGGAAAAGATCCATAATGAATCATGTTCAGAGACTAGTGCTTAACATTACAAAAAAGCATACAATAAATAATACTCTGAAACTAGCAAATTATTTGATTATTCTAAGGTGTTTATGCTTCAAGTTAAATTGTTAAACACTTTAATTTCATATGTGTCATTGAATGTCTTGAAAATCCTCTCTTCACAAAAACTTTAGGTTTCAAAAGATAGTCAGCATTCCTGTGTCGACCAGTCACAAGGGAGGCAAAAAACAGTGGAAGGCTACTCTGCTCTGGTTTTGTCCCTAATGTCACCAGACTGAGCACATTTTAAATATGGGATCAGATCTATTACTCAAATTCTATTTTAGATCAGTATTTAGTATAAAATACATTTGTGGCATGTCATGCGAAAACCGGGCTTAATGCACATGTGCAAATGGTCATCCCAGATCAGCCTGAGCAGTCCGCAAAGGCTAATACGAGATGACACTTTCCAGCTACGTGGATTGATGTTTAGAAGAGACTTTCTTGAAACAAAAATACCATAAAAGCGGGAAGTGTTGTTCCGTATCAGCCTTTGCAGACTGCTAATCAGGGATGACACTTAACGCACACGCATTAAGCTCGGTTTTCCCACGACACGCCTCATTTGTATTTTGTAACTGATAATTATTAACAATAAGTGTTTAAATCAAATTTATTTGGGTTTTTGCTACAATAAAAAGACAATGTGAGAAAATAAATTATAAATCATTAAACAAACCATTAATGGCTCCTTTCATTTGACCAATCAATTTAGACAGCGTGCTCTGGTATTTCGCATCAGCTTCTGCCTTGGCGTGACGTATGTTATGCCAGTGTGAGTGACCCGCCATTGTTCGCTCTTGAATGTGCCCAATGTCTTTCGTTACTGCACTTCTCCACTGAAGTTGACATTTTTTATTGACAACTGGCAAACTTCTTGCATGCTGGCAAATGCATGCTTTTCTAAGAAGGCTTGATTTTCTTACCAAAGACTGTCTGCACAAAATGTGGTAGAGCTGAGAAACCGTAATGGGTGTATTCATCTTAAATGAGTAGTTCAACATCGAGACGCCTGAAAAAGATCACATAAGTAATCAAATAATTATAGATATGTGTATTACCCTACTCTTACTACGTTTTTAATATCATTTTGTAAAAAACTTTTCTTTGAAATCATTTTTGGTTTTAAAATTAAAAGAAGAAATCAAGCTTAAAAAACAAAGTGAGATGATACAAATCAATAAAATTATATTTATTGTTGTGACATCGCGCAGTCACTTACATACAAACACATAAACACACCACTGATACGCTTACGCTACTGTATTGTAAATTCAATCAAATACATATTGCAATAATTATTGGTCGAACATTCTTAGGGACGAAATATGTTCGGACGAAAATTCCCACATGAATTTCGATGTTGTTAACAATCAGATCGTGATATTAATGACCGTGTGGTCTCCAGAAAAAAAACTAGCCGCACATTTCCTTACAGCGATTTTAGCATGACATTGTAACAGGTAAATAAACAAACCAATATTAAACAACAAATGTTTACCTTTTGGAAAAGGAAATAGGAGAAGCTTCCTCGTAAAAATTATTAACGAATAGACGACTAATAGGCTAAACTACACTAAATTTATGTTCATTCCATCAATGAAAATACTTTGAATACTGTACAAAAATATAAATATAAAAATACTCATAATAATGACTTGTAATTATCTACTGTACCATATTAAAGGTATGCGCTCTCCGATTCATTTGTAGTGTTTAAACATTTATTTTTACAATAGGCTTTTCTAAAGTCTGCAGACATGTGGTAACTACATGACTGCAGTATGGTACATTATCTACTCACTATTTAAAGACTTTGTGTCCAGAAGCCACATACTATTTATGTGCTAAATTACTGTTGTTTTGTGCCTGTCAATCTACTATTTCTTATCATTATTGCCATACATCATGTAATCTTTATTAATATGTTTTGTTTTTAAAAAAATGTTGCTTTCGTAAATCATGTAATAGTGTGAATGTACAAGTATGCTCAGTAGATCTACATATAAAAACGCAAACTTTTAAACACCAATAAAAGAGTTGTTTCAAAATTATTCATATATATTTTCTGAACTATACAAGTAAAGCTAGAATATACGAGGGCTGTTCATTTAATACCCGGATGACCGCTAGAAGTTTAGATTGAGTAGATCCACGGCCTACTCGGCACACGCCATTTTTCAGTCAACTGTAACTTCTTTACTTTTAAAGAAATCTGGAATTTTGTCAGTTTTAAGCGGGAAAACGTCGGATGACGTTGCATATACATCGACTTAATTAAAAGCAAAATATTGACGTTTTTAACGCATCGCTATTGAACGTGCATAATGTTTAGTGTCAAAATTTGCGTCTGTGTTTTTTGCCATGGATTCTAAAATAATTGAAAAAAAAACAACAATAGGTTATTTACTGTGTTCCGATGGATTCGCGGTACTAACGATTTTTTGAATGACCAAAATAGAAAGATAACACAACGTTTAATAAACGATTTTAAGGTGTAAACATGTCTTAAACACACATGGCAAGCAACAAATAAACAATTATTTTATTTGGAATCCCTGCAAAACACCAAACCTCACAACACGGTCTATAAGTTAAATTTGACAACTTGCACGACGGAGTCGCGGTTATCGGTAACAAGGGAAGCAATCCTTGCCAATTTTGAAAAATAAACAGTGTACAGTATAACCTTAATTACCGGTAAGGAAATAACTTATGCGCAAACCACGGGAAAATACTCCTACTTATTTGGCACAGACGACAGAGTGAAAACAATACTTTATTAAATTTTGCAATGAAATCGGATGAGACTCTTAGAAGAAGAAATGCATTATACAAGCATGTTTAAACAAAAAAGAACGTACTTTGCAATATTTTGTGCATTTTCAGATAGTTTTCATAATAAAAAGCCGAGACTAGAAAAAGAGGTGGGTTTTGTTTATGTAGCAGGGTATTCAATTGTGCTATAATGATTGTAATCCTTTAATATTGGTTTTTAGCAATTGTCCAATTAGTGTAGTGAGAGATGGTCAGCGTGAAAGAATTTGTATGAGTGAACTGTTTTTACATGCATTCCATGCTTTTTATTTTGAACACAAATTGATTGATTGTCCAGTGGCCTGATTCATTGGTTATTTTGTATCAGAACACTCTTGGCTTTTGGAAGATAAAGTCGTAATAGAACTTTATCAGAGTTATATAGGAATATTTGAATATATAGTTTATGCTGTATGCATTATTAAATTAACATCTTTATAGAAGAATATACTGGGTTCCTGGCCATCTATAATATATATACAATAAAATGGTAAAGAACCTGACTGGCTCGATTCTTCGGTAACCAGACCACCCGCTACAAATGGCGCCCAACGTGGGGCATGGTCAGAGAGCCTAACAACGCCCTCACCGCAATCTGAAGGTTCAACAACCCGGTGGCAGACCTGGCAGCTTGGCAAGTTGCTAGCGTTGGAGCGAGTCGCTGTAACCCTTGTCTGCAGCTTGATGCCCGTCTTGTGGTGGCCGTACGGTACCATTCTGGTGGCTGCACCAGACCTACAAGCGCTAACCAGTGCTTGAACCGGTTCAGTAGAAGACATCACACAGGTCGTAGGTTCATGACGAGAACGTCACAGTTAGCGGCTGATGTTGACGATCGTGTGGGCGTGCCGTACATAATGATGTATGAACTACATTGATCAACTTGTTGGTCAATCTTTTCTAAAAGTTGACACTTTTTCAAAGTGCAGTTAACTTTTCAAGGTATTTTCCAAATACCTATTCATTTTAAACATTGTGAACTTTTGACTACGCCAGAACCGCGGATTCCAGAATACGCCTACATCTTCCAAAGGAGTGAAGCCGTGAACTCTTAATTGTGCTAACTGGACTAGTAAATGGACGGAATTGTGATGATTTTTATTGTTTTTAAAGTGTTTTAATTGGATTTGGAGAAAGGATTTTAGGATAATTATGTAAGTAACTTTTCTATTAATATCTTCCAAGAGATAAATATTATAGTAAATTTTTATCTGTTTTACTCTACATTTTGAATTTCGTTAATATATCGAATTTTTCATAACGTTACCTTTGTTGACCTATGACGTCACCGGTTTTTGAGTAGTTCACGTGGTTGTTAAGAAATGTGTACACAGTGAAATATTAATTAATTTAAAAAAAAAAAAAAAGAGTCTGCATATTATACTGTTTGAATTTAATTGTTTTTGAAGTTAAATAGTATTTCCAAATATATATTCATACTGAACTATGAAGTAATACTAGTTTTTACAAGGTAAATTGATAGCAAAACTATTTTTTTTCTTGTGAAATATTATAACAGTTTTGATAATCAGAATTTCATTGCTGTTGTAATTACTTTATTAGTATTTCTTTCTAAATTAAGGAATATTGCAAAATTTTAATTGTGAGAGTGATATTCGTGAGAGTGTGATTGTTTTCGAAATTGAACAATTTGATATTTTTATTTAGCAGTTTTTACTGTAAATTAAAATGTCCGATGTTGAAAGTGAATCTGAGGGTGATAAAGGGGGGAATGTAGTTGCTGTTGAAATGTCTCAACAAGATATGATTCAAAAGTTGATTGCTTCGGGTTATAGGATATTGGAACCTGATTCAAAGCCAGACAGTGTAAAGAGTGCTCCTGTGTCCTCAACTCCTTTTCCCTTTGTACAGGAAAAGCCATCTGCTATTCCTAAAACATTTAAGTTTGAGCAGCCAGTCCCTCTTGGGCAGGCTAATGTTAGTCAACAGAACATGTCTCATGTTGAAGTTCCACCTGTTTATGGTAATGTAACGAAGTTGCCTTTCTTTTCGGGTGAGGAACCCTGTCCTAAAGGTGAAGTTTCTTTTAAGGAATGGTTGTTTGAAGTAAAATGTCTTATGACAGATAAAAATTTGTCATCATCCCATGTCCTACAAGCAGTTAGATGTTCAATCAGAGGGCTGGCCCGCCAAACACTGATCTCAGCAGGTGAGAATACATCATTAGACAATATTTTGTGTAAATTTAACTCCTTCTTTGGTACAACAATTGATAAAAATAATGTACTACAAGAATTTTTTAATGCTTCTCAGCATTCAGATGAGACAGTGACTACTTTTGCCTGTCGTTTAGAATACATCCTTTCTAACTCATCTGAATCAATAAATATGACCACTGACGCCAGAAATGAAATGCTCCGTTGTAAATTCTGGACTTCACTCTACTCTGAGAAACTTAAGTCCCAGACGAGGCATAAGTTTGACACTGTACTGTCTTTTGAGCAGTTGATAAGGGAAATTAGGGCGGTGGAGTATGAAATGTCCCTCATCCCCCATACAAGTACAACCAAGACTGGTTCACATAGTACAAGAGTACAGCAAAATGCTGTTTCTGCAGATTCTTCTGACTTTGAAAGTTGGTTGAAATCTTTAGAGTTAAAAGTGGACAGTCAGTATGCTAGTCTTACTAAAAAGTTGGACCAAGTACTATCTGCGTTGCCAGACAATAGGTCTCAACAGCAGAAACCAAACTACCGGACACCTAACTATCGAGGTAGAGGTCATGGTAGGGGTTATTACAAAAATAACCAGTCCAAACAAACTAACAAAAAGAATGACCCAAAAGTGTGAACGCCTCTGTTGCAGGCCAAACAGAGGCTGGTGAGACAAAAGGCCTTAAACAGACTTTACACTCACGGTTAGTTGGAGGTCCTAACCAGGGTAAAGTGCTGATAAATGAACAGCCCATAAATGCATTAATTGATTCAGGCTCACAAGTAACTACTATATCAGAGACTTGTTTGCTATCCTTGTATGATAAACCTGAACTCTTAAAACTAGATACTCTAGGATTGCAACTTTCAACTGCTGATGGGTCTGCTATGAAATACACTGGCTATATTGAAGGCACAGTGACTGTCCCTTCAATTTCAAACATTACTTTTAATGTGCCCATACTAGTGGTCCAGGACAACTCCTTTAATAGAGATTGCCCTGCCATCATTGGAACAAATGTCATTCGACTATTTCGAGACACCATTTCCCAGGATGATGGTGCAGTCATACCTGAGGAATGGGAAATAGCCATTGCATCATTGAATGTCTCTTCATTTTCAGCTAATCTTTGCAGAAAGAAACCAGTTACACTAGGACCTTATGAGACTGCAACTGTAAAATGTTTAGCTCGAGGTGTGAACCATGCTATTTCACAGGTAGTAACAGAAAACTTCAATCCATCTGCAAACTATTCTGTTTGTCCAAGAGTTGTGAAATTACAGCAACTTGAAAATTGTTGTAAAGTCTCTGTGAAAGTGTGCAATATGATTGGGAAACCCATTGTGTTTAAACCCAAGTTGAAGTTGTTGATAATCTGTCCTCTTCATTGCAGCACAATCAGGAGCAGAAAAGCCCTCCAGATGATTCTACAAATGATCTGGGTATAAAAATTGATACGGCCAATCTTACCCCTGATCAAATTCTTAGGGTAAAACAAATTTTGGGCAACTGGTCCCATGTCTTTTCTACAGGTCCTACTGACATAGGCTGTACCAATCTTCTAAAACATAAAATTGTTCTAGATGACCCTACACCCTTTAAACAGTCATATAGACGGATACCCCCCGGTATGTATGAAGAGGTCAGACAGCACATCAGAGAGATGTTAGCTGCTGATGTCATAAGAGAGTCTGAGTCTCCTTTTAGCTCAAATGTTGTTTTAGTTCGAAAGCGTGATGGTTCCCTTCGTTTCTGCATAGATTGGAGACAGCTGAATGCCAGAACACGTAAGGATGCATATAACCTCCCCAGGTTTGATGATATAGTGGACAGTCTCTCTGGAGCCACTTACTTTTCTAAACTTGACCTTCGGTCAGGTTACTGGAATGTCCAGATTGAGGAAGAAGACAAACCTAAAACTGCTTTTTCTGTTTGCAATTTAGGTTTTTATGAGTGGAATCGGATGGGGTTTGGTTTATGCAAAATGCACCTTCTACTTTTCAGCGCCTTATGGAACGATGCATGGGCGATTTACATCTCGAGGAATGCCTCATATTCCTTGACGATATTCTGGTTTTCTCAAAAAAATTTGATGAGCACATCGATCGACTCCAGTCTGTATTTTCACGTCTAGCAGAAAATGGCCTTAAACTCAAACCATCCAAATGTGAACTTTTCATGCCCTCTGTTGTGTACTTGGGTCATGTGATCAGTAAAGATGGCATCTCTACTGACCCCGAAAAGACCAGTGCAGTCACCAATTGGCCTTCACCTACAAACATCAAGGAGCTTAGGCAATTCCTTGGTTTTGCAGGCTTCTATAGGAGATATGTTGAGCACTATGCTCAGGTAGTAGAACCACTAAATGAGCTGCTTAAAGGCCACACCACCACTGGCAAAATGAAAAACGGCAAGAATAAGAAGTCCAAACCCAAACCAGTTCCTTGGTCTTGGGGTGAACCCCAAGAACAAGCGTTCCAAACCATTAAACAGAAACTCACGTCCTCCCCAGTGCTGGCATATACCAACCCTTTGTCTTGCACACTGATGCATCAGGCTTAGGCCTAGGTGCAGTATTGAACCAGGTGCAAGATGGGGTGAGCAAGGTCATTGCCTATGCCAGCCGTGGGTTGAGGCCATCCGAAAGGAAGTACCCAGCACATAAGCTGGAGTTTCTGGCACTCAAATGGGCGGTTACCGAAAAGTTCCATGATTACCTTTTTGGTAACAAGTTTATTGTCCGCACAGAAAATAACCCATTGACCTATGTCACAAGTACAGCCAAACTCGATGCTACAGGTCACCGGTGGCTTGCAGCATTGAGCACATATGAATTCGAAATAAAGTACAAGCCTGGCAAGCTCAACATTGATGCTGATGCCTTGAGCAGACGGCCTCAGAAACAGGTAAGTACAGATATGGTCCAAGCCATCTGCATGGCATCCCAAGTGAGGGTACCACTTGCAGACTGTGTGGCCATTGATACCTGTCCTCTTTCTGCAGAAGAGACCAGGTCTCAATTGCCCACTGACCAAAGGACCAACTGGAGGCAGGCCCAAGCTCAAGACAAAACCTTGGTTCGAGTGATTGACCTACTAAAGAGTGGTTCCCGACCCAGGGAGGAGTCACTCCGTAAGGAACCGCTTGAGGTACAGCAATTCTTGAGAGAATGGAAACACCTCGCAATTGAGGATAATGTGCTGTACCGAACCACTACTTTGGATGGTCAATCAGTCAAACAACTGGCTCTACCAAGCAGCTATAAACAACAAGCGCTCAAAGGGGTCCACGATGATGTCGGACACCCAGGTAAAGAGAAATCTTATGGTTAGCCAGACAAAGGTTTTACTGGCCTGGTCTTGAAAAAGACATAGAATCCAAAATACAGAACTGTGATAGGTGTATCCTAAGGAAACACCCATCACAGTCAGCTGGTCTGGTTAACATAACCACCACAAAACCCATGGAACTTGTGTGCATGGACTTCCTTTCACTGGAACAGTCAAAGGGAGGCTATGAACACGTCCTAGTGATCACAGATCATTTTACTAGGTATGCGCAAGCTGTCCCATGCAAGAACCAGACAGCTCAAACAACAGCAAAAGCTCTGTATGACCATTTTATTAGGTATTACTCTTTTCCTGAACGCCTTCACAGCGATCAGGGAAGAAATTTCGAGAGTAAGGTCATACAAGAGCTCTGTAAAATTGCAGGAGTTGAAAAATCCCGCACAACTCCATATCACCCTATGGGTAATCCTGCTGAAAACCCTATTGAAAATGCTAGGGACTCTAAATCCCGAACAAAAACATGATTGGAAGTCCTTTGTCGGTCCCTTAGTCCAAGCATACAATGCTACAAAAAGTGAGGCTACAGGATATTCCCCACATTACTTAATGTTTGGGTGGAATCCTAGGCTAGCCATTGACATATTTTTGGGTACCGACCCCGGGAACGAAGGACACCCAGATCCTGCTGGTTATGTGCAGAAACTGCAATCTCGCTTGCAACAAGCCCACAAGCTAGCTGCTGAGGCCTCAGCGAAGCAGGGTGCACGCAATAAAGCACTATATGACCGCAAGGCCAGTGCTTCCAGTTTGGAGGTTAACGACAGGGTTTTGGTCCGTCAGACTCATTTTGATGGCAAACATAAACTTGCCGACCGCTGGGAACAACACCCGTATACAATTTTGGATATCCCAAATCCAGAAATTCCTGTATACAGAGTACAGCGTGAAGATGGAATTGGACCAGTAAAAACCTTGCACAGGAATTTATTGTTGCCAATATCCTCACTGCCTAGTGTTAATCCCTTATCACAACCCAAACAAAAAGCCCAAAGCCCTAAAAGGATAACCAGATCCAAGTCTAAATCCAAACATGTGGATACATCTGACAGTGATGATTCTACTGAGTCGGAACCCTATGTAATTCCACAGCGTAGAGCTGGATATGTACCCGGTTATCCAGTAACAAGTCAAAGGTCCAACAGTCTGGTTGTAAATACAAATTCTGGCTTGGCTGATACTGAGTCCCAAACTACAATAACTCAGTCACCATCAGTTGACATTGCTGAAAGTTCTCTGACTGAGCAATCAAACAATTCCTCTATTCCTATTTTGGATCAGAGTTCCACTATCTCAAGTGCTAACTCACATGTTCAGTCATTTGTTGATGAACAGTATAGTTCTCAGTTTGATTCTCAGGCTACACCACAGCCCACATCTCAGGCTACGCCACAGCCTACATCTCAGGCTACATCACAGCCAACATTACAATCAGAACTTGTTGGCCGGCCCCAAAGAGACAGAAAACCTCCAGATAGATGTGGACAGTGGGTTATGCCCATTTATGCTAGTGACTTTAATAATGAATTTAAAAAGGAAGTTCACATTTATTATGTGTAAATTCATTATTATACATTTTTGTACAGATGAAGGTAAAATTATAACAAAAGTCCATATCTAGTGAATATATCACAGATATTTTATATTATCTTAGTGTGTTTTTAACTTAATATTGCATTTCCAGGTTAATATTAAACATATCTAAATTGTTTAATTAAATGCAAGCCAGAGCAATGTCAATTGTTATTTTCATTACATGTATGTTTACATTTTCCAGCCAATGTGTTTTTAGTCTACTATTGTTTACTACAGCTGGTAAGTATCTAGGTCAGTAGATCAGCTGATTCATTCCTAGTAAGGTCACAGCTGAGTAACTTCTCCCACACTGTCTGGAGAGCTTTACACTACTCCAGTGGAAAGTGTACTGCGGGAATTAACTTGTTGCAGTAGACTACATGCATGGCCTTTTTCAGTAATATTGCGTATTATTGTTTTATGTTTGGCATTTATAAAATGTCAGGAGCCAATTTTTCCTACAGAGGGAGTATGTAGCAGGGTATTTAATTGTGCTATACTGATTGTAATCCTTTAATATTGGTTTTTAGCAATTGTCCAATTAGTGTAGTGAGAGATGGTCAGCGTGAAAGAATTTGTATGAGTGAACTGTTTTTACATGCATTCCATGCTTTTTATTTTGAACACAAATTGATTGATTGTCCAGTGGCCTGATTCATTGGTTATTTTGTATCAGAACACTCTTGGCTTTTGGAAGATAAAGTCGTAATATAACTTTATCAGAGTTATATAGGAATATATAGTTTATGCTGTATGCATTATTAAATTAACATCTTTATAGAAGAATATACTGGGTTCCTGGTGAGTCATTTTAATATTATTGTATTGTTGAATTATCATAAATTTGTAATAATTGTGTTATTAGATCTACAGGTTTTATTTCATACTATTGTAATTTTGTATTGTTCTGAAATATGGTTACATAATAATTGTTCATACATATAATATGATGTATGTACTATTTCAGGCCATCTATATATATATACAATAAAATTGTAAAGAACCTGACTGGCTCGATTCTTCGGTAACCAGACAACCCGCTACATTTATAATAAATGTCCACTAGATGATGTTTATTGTTTACCGCGACTCCGTCCGTACCGCGACTCCATCCGAATAGAGTATAATACAGTTTTGTAAAGGGTTGCGTTGACGTTGCTATGCATGACTTGTCTTGTTCCAATCGGCCACCATTTTTTTATCGACTCGTAATGTTTTTCTTGGCAAAATATCATTGTTTTCAATCAAAACTGGATGAAAATATGAGCCACACAGCGTTTGAGTGTTAATAAGGGGGGGTGTTGGGGCTGCAGCCCCCCAAAACCGTCAATCCGCTAATTAACACAGTTCAAATTTCTTCGTGGTTTACTGCTACAACAAGACTACTGCTTTCAGTTGAGACGTGTAAACTTGCAACTAATGGATGCACAGAAGGCCGTATTGAACATTTCTTTATATTGCTATCATGTTCTCTGTAAAAAAAAAATATTTGTAATTTGTGGTTTTAAGATTGGCTGTCAAACTTCGTGCAAAATGTTCTAGTATACAAATGAAATTGTCTGAGACAAAATTGTCAGTACATAGTCCTTTAATAACAATTTACTACCTAATGTTATGTATTATATTTTTCAATCATCAGACACTAAGTGTCACAGCCAACTTTATAATTGAGTTAAAGAATCGTTATATATACACAACAGATGTTTTGCTGTACACTTGTACACAAAAACGCTTTTTGTTCAGCATATGTAGTCATAATTATATAAAATATGTTAGGGGCTTTCCCGGTCATACGCACACATTATGCACCCGCAACGGTGCTCGCCCCAGCTTCAACCTCAGGGACATCCCTCGTATATTAAACTCAATTGATGTTTGTTTAAAAAAAAATGCACTTAGGTCTTCGCATTATCTGAATCAGTTTAACATAGAGACTGTGTAGACATCCGGATATATCATACGGGAGAGCACTCGCCTTATTTATTAGTGAGAGATCCCGGGTTCGAATATTGGATTTGCTACAAATTTTTCTCAACTTGTGTGAACTCATACATCGCAAGAGAAATTGACAGTGTATTCAATAGCATTAAAGCAACAATGATCTAAAGGATCTATTATACATTGAAAATAGTCTAATTAGATCAGTAGTCCAATTTAATTATTCAACGACAAACACCCAGAACGATTAATTATCAAATTAATTTTATTACAAGTTTGGCATTTAATGTCAAGGCTGGAACCAAATTGATGTAAAAGTCTTGGACATAGATTCTCCCGAGGCCGGCGGGAAGTTCTAAATAAATTAATTCTCCCCTCCGTGACCGGCGGGAAGTGTCAAGCACGCAGCATCCCGTCTCCGGCGGCCTGTCTCTGTAGACCATTTGACCAACGCTGCTGATTAAGCGACGCAATCCCAGCCTTGACGTTCTATGGTTGGTAACGGAGTCCGTAGAACTCGAAAGGACTGAAACATAACACAAATCTGGCAAGTATCTTAATACAAACGAGGTGGGGTGGGAAATCTTAGAATTACAACCCCGACTTACTCGGAATCGCGACCGGATAGAGAAAGAACGATACTGTGTGTGTTTCGAAGTTTATGAGGTCCTTCCGCGGCTGAGGCTGCATTATGTGAGGACCCGGAGTGTGTCCCTAATTAACTTACTAGAGACTCACGAAAGTTGGGACGAATTTTGAATCATAGCTGCAATTTCCAGCTATTTATTTTTAACTGAGATATATAATTTTAGTGTGGTCTTGTGCTGTGGGGGGAAACCGGAGTACCCGGAGGAAACCCAACCTGTCCGGTATGGTGACCACTAACCAACCTCACTTGCGCCGGGAGTGGGAAGCGAACCCGGACCGCCTAGGTGAGAAGCGCGTGTACCAACCACTGCGCTAGCCGGACAGCCGAAAGAACGATACTGTGTGTGTGTGTAGTACATTTGTATCGAGTGCACCGGTATTCTCTCCCATATGGCCATCGCCCCCAGAAGACTTGTTAATTGGGTTATGGGGGGGGGATAGTGCAAGATACAGGAGATGCCCCGTTCCAGAGTTGACCCAGGGTCTTTTAGTGCCCGGTGTGAAGCACCAAGTACACTGCACCTCGGTTTATCGTCTCGTGCGAAAGACGAGTTAGTAGGTTAGGGTGTAGCGGGGCTTCGAACCTGCGACCCCTGGGTTGTGAAGCCAGTGCGTTACCACTAGACCACGGATCCGCCACAGAACGATACTGACCGTTCGATGAGTTTAAATACTAGTGGACGAGTCCAAGAGTAGACTGGGTAGAATGGGTGCTACCATGACATTGCAGACAAATGGGGGATGTGGCTTCCAATTGGAGATTCACAATGAAAACCCAGTTTTTGCGTTGAATAAGACAGTTTATTCTTAAGCGAATAAACATTAATTATTCAACGACAAACACCAAGAACGATTAACTATCAAATTTATGTTATTACAACTTTGGCATTTTAATGTCAAGGCTGGAACCAAATTGATGTAAAAGTCTTGGACATAGATTCAACCGAGGCCGGCGGGAAGTTCTAAATGAATTAATTCTTTCTTCCGTGACCGGCGGGAAGTGTGCTCATAGAAATTATGCCAAAAAGGTTCGCGGCCGAAGGAAGTGGACCTTCCGCCAAAAGCGGCTATTAACACACTCCAACCTTGGCAAGCCAAAACAAATGGATCAATTATCAATAGGGGAAAACGCAACTGTTTTCAAATAGAAAACTATAAATGGTACCAGACAAAGTGTTTAGCATGATATCGCATCCCAAAACAGACAGATGTGTGTCATCGGCACTAAAAAGGGGAGGCCTTTCAGTAATGTCAGGATATTTTATATAGCAAGTTCCCGTATTTAAGAAAAGTGACGCTACTCGAACATTTAGACTTTGCCTAGCTTTGTTTGCTGCTTTGTGATTATCAATGTAACGCCAGCTTAAGCGCGGGAGAATTTGAGAAAATACCAAGGTCGTACCAGGCAAACGATGTTGAAAGTAGCCCACCAGGGATTGATAATGGTAAGCAATATCCAGAGTCGACCGCGGTTCGATTTCGTTACCGCCACAGTGGATAATCAGAAGGTCTGGTTGTGTGTTGAACAGTAAAATAGATTTAATGGATTCTTCTAAGTGTTCCAGACGCATCCCGCCCCTAAAGTCCGATATGATGTTGACACCCAAATTCTGAAGCCTAGATGCTCACCGTCTGGCCTGTTCGCTGCCCTATGACAAGCGTCTCTAATAATAGACGATCCTATTATCCAGACGTTTTTGACGTGACCTACAAACCCCAATATAATTTGTCCAGTCACTGGAGACAAACGTGCCATTTTTTCATACAAGTAAAATAACAAACCTTGGAACGATATGTGTTAAATCACCATGATTTTGTAAATATATAGAATCATAAAACAGTGAACTTGATAACATGTACCAACATACCAATATATACACCATATTATAAGACTCTACTAATAACTGAGTGACATTTACTTATACGATTGATCAGCGGGCTTTTTACCACAAGCCAATGGGCGACCATAAATTGAAATTGTTTAATAAAATGAAACTTATAGAACTAAATAGTGTACCACCAACATAAACCAATATATATATATAGAAGGAAAAATATTGGGACCGACACAGCCGTTCGGTTTTGACAGTGATTCGGTTTTCACAGGTTTGGTTTGAACAGGTTTCGCTGTATTACATATATACGGTATACTAATATATGGAAATAATTGACGACAATTCATTCCCACGATTTTAAATAATCAGATATGAACAAATTTAATTTAGAAATTTTTTTTAGTAAGGTTCAGAAAAAAAAGGAATTATGTGTTACTGCAAAGTGCATTTCGAACTCGTAAATCAAAATTAGTATAACTGATTTGAAACAAGTTCAGGCGCCTCCAATGTTTTACTTCTATCAGGCAAGTGACCAACAGAAAAGAAATATGCTTCAAACATTTAAGAAATATGCGGCAAACGTTTATATCAACATGATAAATGTTTGTCGCAAATTGTTTCTTAGTGGTCGCCCTTATATTATTTATACCATATTTCCGAGTGTTTTACTTGTTTTTCTGTATATAATAACTGTAATATCAGAATGGTTACTGGTGAGCGGAGCCTAATATGCAAGCTGATCGTGCAATAAGTAGCGTGCAATATATTGACATTGTAATTTGTACGCATATTACTTACTGCACTGTAAGTTTGCACATTCGCAGCGCATCACGTAACGTTGCGACAGCGCTTAGTTTAGAAACGACACAGATGCCAAGCATGTCAGACATCACGTGACGTCTAGGAACTACCCATGGGATCGGCATCGTTAGAAAGTTGCAATGTGATTGGTGAATATGGTATAACAAAAACTTGTAGCATCCTTTTACCTCAATATGTTTATTATTTAACCTCGCCCTGTGGGCTCGTTGAATAACTAACATATAGAGGTCAAAGTTTGCTACAACTATTACTTAAAACACGGTTTGTCAAAGATGTCATAAAATGTTGAGATTACGATTTGGGACAAAACTATTGAAAACACAGAAACTCTGTAGCCAAAGTAAGAAGAGAAGTAATTTTTTATACTTTCGGATAAAAAGTCATTAGCGTTTTCCAAAAGTTTTTTTTTAAATCTGTATTAAAAGTATATTAAATGAAGATTATAATATGATTTTTTTCTCTCTCAATTTATAATATTTGGCTACACAATAAATCTTGATACTAATCCAGGACAATAGCTGAAAATAGACAAAATAGTATTTGTTTTGATTTTACATCCACTGATTTCAGAATTCGAGAATTAGACATTGTTGTAATAATTTTTAGTTTAGTTGAAACCTATTTATTTAGCTCGAATGCATCGAAAAACTAAGGCTTATGGAGACACTTTCGAGTCTCTTACCTGTGTATCAGTTACTGGCATAGTTATGTGCACTTAGTACTGGTAAACCGCTTAGATCGGCTAAGCTTGCCCTGGAAAAGTGTGAGTAGGTTAACTGACCGCCGTGATATGACTGAAATACTGTTACAAACGGCGAAAAACCCCAACAAAATAAACAAACAGAACCAGTACTTTGTGTTGTTGTTGGGTAATCTTGAGAACGCTTCCAGAATGGAGATCGAACCAGAGACCTACCGATCGCTTGGCGGACACCATATCCACTGCGGCATCCCGACCTACTAATGATGTGTGAAAAGGTCAATTATGTAGACAGGGATCCAGTTACATTATTTGAAACTGGAAATGGGCCTCTGGTTGTTTCTGTAACAAAAACATGATACATATGTCCAGGTATATTGCCTGCTAAACGTATACTACTCCAAAGTTGCAGCAGTACGATCATATGGCTAAACAAAATACAGGCCCGACAGCAACCAGACTATCACATCCAAAATGTGTGGAACAGTCAGGTCAAAGCAGACTATCACATCCAAAATGTGTGGAACAGTCAGGTCAAAACAGACTATCACATCCAAAATGTGTGGAACAGTCAGGTCAAAGCAGACAATCTCATCCAAAAGTGTGTGAAACAGTCAGGTCGGAGCAGTTTATCACATACAAAATATGTGAACAGTCAGTTTAGAGCAGACTATCCCATCCAAAATGTGTGAAACAGTCAGGTCAGAGCAGACTATCACATCCAAGATGTGTGCAACAGTCAGGTCAGACCAGACTACCACATCCAAAATGTGTGAAACAGTCAAGTCATAGCACTTATCAAACTTTCTTGAAAGCACTTTTTTTTAAATTCATATTTACTTTTGATCCGAAGGTCTGAGGTTCGAACCCCGGTGGCAGCAACATTGTTTTCTTTCATTTTTATACTTTTCTTGATATAGTACTTGAGCTTTTTAATTCAAATTTGTCAACTGAAGACGTTTAAAAGCACAATTTAAAAATACAATAATCTGTGAACAAGTCCCTTTTAATGATGTGTCGCAAACCTGTCTGCTCTGAGTTTATTGCCAAACGTGACAGTTCTATGCATGTACGTATATTATAGTACTTAACATTATATACACATAAGATGTAACTTAATAAAACCATCAATCTGTACAAAGTGATTGATGCCCCTGCTTGTAATAAATAATTTACATGGTATTTGTTAGCTCATCTTGCAAAGCTACTTAATTATGCATATCAACTACTTAACTATGCATATCTACTACTTAACTATGCATATCAACTACTTAACTATGCATATAAAATAGTTTCCAGACGGTTATTACTCGACATGTTGCCTGCAATTCCACGCATACAGCGTGTGATGCGGATTAATTACGATGACAGTTTCTAGACCTATGTCTGGTGATCATTTAACGTTATTAACAAACGTGTAATTTTAACCTAAAATGTCGTTTCGTTTTTGTTTATGACAAATTAAAATATTTGGATTTTTTTTCTTGCGTGCGTGTGATTACGAGTTATTCATCTATTAATATCGTCCTTTAAACGTCCTTTGCGTTTTTTGTGACGAACATGTCCGTTAAATGTTCTTAATTCTCATCGAAAAGGCATGTAATCCTAAGAGATTTTATATATATTTAACATCACGTTCGATAATTATATTTAAATATTAATTGAAACCCCTGTCTGATAATCGTGAGTAGTTTTATTAGTAAAGTGCCCCGGATGTGCGCGTAGAAAAAAAGCTTGAGCGTTGGTAAATGTTATCATGTGAGTTTGGTTGCGGTCACCATACCGGACAGGTCGGGGTTTTCCGGGTACTTCAGTTTCTCCCCACAGCACAAGACCACACCAACATTAAAATATCTTTCAGAAAAAAACATTGCTGAAAACTGCAGCTATGATTCAAAATTCGTCCCGACTTTCGTGAGTCTCTAGTAAATTAATTAGGTAGTAGTGCTGGGACACAATCCGGGACCTCACATACTAGTAATGCAGCCTCCGGAAGAACGTCATAAATTTCGAATACATTTTCACACACAATTTTATCAGTTCTGGTCTTGTCTTTGACGACTTAACCAACGATGGAATGGAAAGGTAATTAATTTATATTATTGGTGACAGACAAGGGACTTTGGGTGCTCTAAGGCTGGCAATCATCTTGCGCTGTTTGCGATAGTAACAGGATTCCTACCCCTAAACGCCCGTGTCGCTAGAAAGCCATAATAAAAACAGAAGCAAACCTCTGTACCAAGGTTCAAGGTTTAAACTATATATGAGGCGCGTCGTGGGACAACCGGGCTTAATGCATGTGCGTTAAGTGTCGTCCCGGGTTAACCTGTGCAGTCCGCACACGCTAATCCGGGACGACACTTTCGCGGGTCGCATTCGGTGCATTCGATGACTTTGGATATGTATCGGGGTTTATACCGCAACCTGTCGTATACCGCAACCTCGATTTCATGCCGAACAAGCACGGTGGCTAGGCTCCGTCCATTTCATTCCGAATGGATCCTGAAACTAGCACATTTTATCGGCAACCCTTACGCAAAGCATTGGTACTGTAGTGGACGGCAGGTCTAAAGCGCTGTTTACTCTCATTTCTCCGTATTGCTCCTAAGTTGTGAGTTCGATACCCGCTTGGGATCTTAATGTTTCAGGCTTTTTTTGCTAAATTGTTTTTATCAGATGTCTTATTGTGTGTTTTATTATTTTTGTTTATTTAATGCACATGTCTTAGTAAAGCGCAATTCTATCAAATAATTTTAATTTATAGTGCAGTAGGATCCCAATTTTCATTGACATAGTCCTTTTAAAGTTATACGTGTATATATTTAAGCAAATACACATTGATACATTGTTTGAAAGATAATTATATTTCATTTAACAAATCAGTCTACACAATTACCGCAGACCCTCACATTTTTTCTCATAACTTAACAATTAGAACATTTTGGTCCTCAAGCAGGTCGGTTAATATTTAGTAACAATGTACATAAACGCAACATTAAATTTCTGCTAAAAGTCGAGCCAATTAAACTACACTAGTCAGTGGTTGTATCCATGTTTTGCAATTCTTCACACAACTAGATAAATATACCATGGTACAGTTATATCAGTCTTTTACATGATTTCCTGGTCCTATGACCGCTAGTTCTAGACCTCAAAACTATGGTTTTAGTTTTTTAATTGATAGTCTTAGCCCTCTAAATAAAAGGCAAGGTCTTCTAAATGTTAGTCTTGGTCTGTCAAATATTAGTATTGGTCTTCTGAAGGCAAGTTACGACTGAAAATTGTGTAGTTAAAAAAATAGACATTTATGATCAGTATGTTCCTGAAATAAAGGGCATGTGAAAGATACCAAGGAAAGGAATATAATTACTGAAATAAAGTAATATAAGATGTCGGTGCTTAGCATTTATGCTTCTTCGAAAATTGTATCGTAGTGTAAATATGCCCTATGATGTTTAATATGACGGGTCCCAGGACTAGCATTTAGAAGACCAAGACTCACATTTAGAAGACTTAGCTCGTTCTACTCTATTTAACGTTGTAACACCAACCGCAAAAATCAAATTAAAATTCAAAAAATTCACCGCTGGTCGGGTAGTGGGGATAAAAACATACAGTAATGAAAAACGTACAGTTGATGACAACCTTGACATTTCGGTCGTTCACTTTGAATATGATTTCGGTCAACGCGACCTAACGTTCTTGTCACACTCTGGTATGCAATATGAAAATAGTCCAATATTCATGCAGTTAAAGGGACATGTTCACTGATTGGCAAATTGACGATTTTCAAATTGTTTAGTCATAGATCCCCCAAAACATGCATTACGTATAAACAAGCAAAATAGTACTCCTGACCAAGAAATATATAAGAAATATAGTGTCGTTATAAAAAATCATCAATTGAAATGGATAAAATTATAAAGCGTTTATGAGGTTCTTCCTCGGTATTTGAAAAAAAAACGTGTATTACCTACATAACGTTAAAACTTCACTATTATGTTAATAAGTCCGGATGGCCGAGTGATTAACGCGTCAGTCTTTTGATCTCAACTGTCGAAGGCTCGAGCCACGGCGCAGGCAAATTAAATTTATTTATTGCATAAAGCACTTAGGTATTTTCTTAAACAAAACGCCATGTAGCGGTCGAAGAATATAACTGACGTCAATGAGAGGGGATAATTGATTTGACAGGTACACTAATTAAGAGTCATTTGTGACGTCACAGTAACATAAAAAGTGCGAAAAACTCTCATTTCGCACATTGTTTCATTAACTGACGAGTTTTCATCAGTTTCGGAGGTTGGGCCATTTTTGGTGGTTAGTGAACCTAGTGAACTCTTTACCCTTTTTATTTATATAATATTTGTTTTTGTTTTTACTAGACCAGAAGCTTTAGCTTTTGCAGTTTTAAAAATTAATAAATGACATTTTCAAAAGTACGATATATTTGAACCAGTCCATTTAAACTAGATTAACACTGTATATAAAGTCAAAGTTATGCACGAATGCAACTTGTATTAAATCCAATTTGCACTACTTGTATGCGAAATGTAAAAACAATTATAAAGAATGGTCGCGTTGTAACGTTTGTTTATAGTTTATATAATGAATGCGATTATTTTTCCCTACACCGATTTAAATTTATGTATATGTTTGACTTTATATGCAATACTTCAATCTCTATTGCTAACTACTTTTAATTTATTTCGCATTTTTGTATACATTGGAAGGCTTATTTCCTTTAATCTATGTAAATCTGTATAGGAATTTGTTCCGGTTGGTTACCTTTTTAATTTATGGATAACTGCATAAAAGTAAAATTATAATAAACAGAAAGATTATACAAATATGTACTGTTAATTCATCATTTATCAGGTAATTTAAAAATAGCGGCGTGTCGCAAGGTAACGGTCACACTTAGAGGTCAAAGATCAAATATGGGTTTAATACTGCTTGTCCGGACTGTTAATTCATAATTCATCTGGGACTTTTAAAATTACTTACCACGAATGTTCACCATTTAGAGACGGTGTGTCGCACACAAGACCTGTGTCCTAGCTAAAAAGATCCAGGTTACACTTAGACCTCAAAGATCAAATATGGGCTTCTCCGGACCAGATGGTTTTCATTTTTTAGTGGAGTTTGACAAAGTATTGCACAAATGTTCACCATGTCCTTGACAACGGGCTAAACATGTGGCCAACATACATTTAGTTTTAGTAGTGAGTTGCTCTTGTTTATAGACATATGACAAAATATATAGGAACTAAACATAGAATGTTTCATAAAGATGTAAATGGAATACATTAACTACATTTTTGAAGTCATGCACACAATTACTTCTATACGGTATTTGATAAACATAAAGATTGTATCTCTACTTTTGAGTCATTAACAAAAACATAAAGATTGTATCTCTACTTTAAAGTCAATAAAAATCGTTATTTGGCAACGCCGCAGATTTGCGTAATTAAAAACTGTAACAAAAATGCAAAATCAGATGTCATATAACATAAGACGTTGTCATCAAGTTGTCAACCTTTTTTTCACTTTTACACCCTTACACCCCGTTTTGATAATTTTACTGGCTATAACCGGTTGATTGTAATACAGTGAATTAGATAAAACTTGAATCGACTATGTGCATCTGACCTGACAGCCTGATTGTAAAAAGGACTGTATAACTGCATTAATGCTTGATAAAAATGATAACGCAAACTCTAAGCAGAGTTTGTATCGCATGCCAACTGCAATAAGATGTTTTATTTCATGCTATGCGGTGAATAAGTTGAGAATACCAGTGAATGATAACCCGATCATTTCACTCTAGGTCGAGTGAAATGATAATGTTTGTTCATTTCACTCTTGGTTATATATAACTACTTTTAACTTTGTTTTTATGTTAATTTTTTGAAAGTATGTGAATACCCTAATCGTCAGTGTAAACATCGGCCCTTTAAACAACAGAAAACACATATTAACATTCAATACAAATAAAATGAAGCGACAACGACGCCGTAAGCGTGGCACTATTTTCCCACCACAACAGTGATCGGCAATTTTGGAATCATAATGGCGTCATCTTTATGACGTCATAATACACAAAACTTATGACGCTTTAGCATATCGCGCGCATTTTTTTATTTATCGTTCAACAGCATGAAAACAATGTTTAATGCAGTGTAAGATCGTATTTTATTTCATTCGTGGTCATAGAAACTAGATATTTGCACTCGTGGCTGCGCCACTCGTGAAACTATTGTTTATAAGACCACTAATAAAATACGATCTTACACTGCAATAAACAAATATCCTCTATATCATGTTATGCTATGCCAATCAAAACTGCAACTAAAGTGCAGCTTCGGCCAATGGCCTACAATGCATTTACAAGCATCATCATATGTGCATAACGATCACTGTTGAAATGTTGCTTTAATATGTTTACAGTACACGTGTACTGGAACTTGGGCCAATACATTGTGTAAAGTACATGAACAACACTCACAATGTAGAGTCAACTTCGATGTATTCATTTATTGTTTGGTAGATTATTAAATTTAATTGTGTTAATACTTTCTGCGATTAATCTCATAAACGTACAATTAAAGCCGCAGTCCATATAATAAAATTCAATACATCTTCTTGGCATTATTTCTAATGAACGTTAATGACGTTTATTCAACTAAAAACTGTTTCTTATTTACGAAAGGCATTTTATAATGTGTATGGTCGAAAACGCTTGGTACGATAGGAATATACACTAATGTGCATGCCGATTTACTCCAGAGGTATCACCAGCTATCGCATACAGATACGATATACGAAAAAAAGTTACCAAAACGTAATTATTTTACCGATTTCAATGGGGTGTTTTGTATTTTGATCGGTAAGCTGTCCATTAGAAACGATTTCTGTAACGTTTTATTGTTGTTAACAAATTTCTGGACTGCTGCTTTAAAACACCACTGTCAGACCTGTCCATTCACTTGCAACAATATGTCTCGTACATTTGTGCCCCTGGGGCCATATTCCATACTGGATGTTCAAACCAACATCGAAATTTTACATTTCCTAAATGATCATCCAAGGCATCAAAACCCCGAGCAGAGATCATTTAATGTTCAGTGGTTTGATACCTATCCTTGTTACATTGCTATTAGATAAAGTTTCCAAATGTAGTTATATAATAAATGATTCAAAAACTGTCACTGGTTAGTATGGTGGGAAAAGGTGCCATATTTTATGAGTCGTTGTTGCTAAATTATAATTTTGTTGAATTTTATAATGTTTTTCATGAAAACACATGCATGTACATACTGTACATGTATATACAGTTGCAAAGGGTTGTAAACCACTACTTGTAGATCGATGCTATTTATGGAAAAATAGTCCGTTTTAAATCTTATATTTTCACTGCTCCAACAGTGAAAATATAAAATTTTATTTCAGCAATGAAATTCGATATTTCACTGAAAAGCATATAATAAAACGTGATTTAAACTCTACACATCGCTTTGGAAAGACATATGTATAGAAATTGTACATACAAAATTTATTTATTTTATTCACACATGCTGATCCAGGACGACACTTTCCGCTTTTTATGGTATTTTCTGTTTCAAGCAAGTATCTTCTAAACAAAAATTCACTGTAGGCGGAAAGTGGTTTCCAGGATTAGCCTGTGCGGACTGCACAGGGACACTTTACGCACATGCATTATGTTCGGTTTTCCAACGACACGCCTCATATCATCGTTATGCCGAACACAGTGGTAACCTGCATTCATATGCAAATATGCAGCATGCATTTGTGCTTCTAGCACAATGCACTAATATACTTAACCAAAAAAGAAACGTTCGTGAAGTATACGCCAAGTTGTCACTGTTACGTAAGAGATTTACATACATAACTACATGTGGTTATTGTAAAATCGTTCTACTTTGCAAATATCGACAAGTTAATCCCAGGAGATTCATAATATAAACGTACACAACAGATTTTAGTAAAATCTTTTCAAACGTTAAAAATCATTTACAATCAAACTTGGTAAAAGTTTCTTTTTGGTTCAGTATATACTCCCGTTTAGTTAGCACAAGTCAGACAGTAGCTATATACATGTACATGATAAGGAAGTATTTATACAGTGTACAAATTCCGCGGCCTTTTCTTTAATATAAATGGCCAGAACGAAAATACTGATTAGCGCAGAGTTAAAATTATTATCAATCACAAATTTTGAAAAATTGTACGACGAACAATTTCATGGACATTCAAATAACACAATGCATTGAAAAAAAGTTCTGTTCTGTTATGACTTTTTGACTGTAGAGGCAGGTTCGCTTGAAGACGAAATTTGATTGTTAATGCATATGCATTCAGTATGGTACTGTCTATAGTTCGTCCATTTACTGTCACAAATATGTAGTTGAAAACAAATATTTGTGTGTGTGTGTGTGTGGGGGGGGGGGGGACTTTTATCGAGTGCAGCGGGCTTCTCTCCCATATGGCCATCGCCCCCAGGAGACTTGATAGTTGGGTTACGGGCGGGAAGTGCAAGGTACAGGAGACGCCAGTTCCAGAGGAAACCCTGGGTTTTTAAATGCCCGGTGTGAAGCACCTACTACGCTGTTTCTCGGTCTCATGCGGAAGACGAGTTAGTAGGTTAGGCTGTAGCGGGGGCTCGAACCTGCGACCACTAGGTTGTGAAGCCAGTGCGTTACCGTAGACCACGAATCCGCTACATATTGTTTGTCATCAAACTGTCTCGTTATATCTGCCCGTCTAGGTAGAGTGCTGGACTGTCAATCCACGCGAGATCGTGAGTTTGAGCCCCAGCCCGGCCACATAAGTTGTGTGGGGATTGGTCATGAAATTATTTCTACGGCCATTCTACCCTTCCTCTGATTCAAGTAGGGCAGTTGTCAGTTACGGGTATAAGTATGTGCAGTTAGTACTGTTAAACCGCTTAGATCTGCTAAGCTTGCCCATGAAAAGTGTGAAGATGTTAACTGACCGCCGTGATATGATTGAAATACGGTTAAAAACGGCGAAAAATCCAAGCAAACACAACAAAGACGTCTGTGTTTGTGACGCGACAGCTATTTATAGAATGGTCGTAAAACAAAGAAGAAAGTCAGCACCGTGATAAGAAGTGAAACATACTCTCCACATACGAAATCGTATCACTAAAGCGGTTTATAACATTAATAGCGACTTACATAATCTAAGATAAACTTTACTACGACTTAGTCAAATGAAAACAATAAGCTAAGAAAAATGAGCACCACTTGCCGTGTGTAATGCGAGCTTATTTCTTGGTATTATAATTACACGTTTATTAAAATGTAAAAATAAATACTAGTAATCAAATTTTGTTACATTTTAATTCTTTTTGGATGATGGCATTTTATTTGTAGTATCCCTATCAAAATGTCTCATACACGCGCATAAATTTCATACAGAGTTATTTTTTTTCAAACTTAGTTGTCCATATTTTCCCGCGAAATTGTTTATTCTATTTAGGGAAGCGGGACACACTATGGACAAGTGCGCAAGACCGCATTTTAATAAATATTAAACAAATGTGTTCGTGTTACAATAAATGGGCATCTACAGACATAAATCGTGTCGTCTTTTTGGTCTGTCTACCATGAAAAGTATTTTCTTCATTTTATAGTTACATGTATGCACAAGCCGGCGTTTACAGCGCACAGAAGTGTATGGGCCTTATACAAATAACTATCATGAAATTAATTATCCTACTAGCATGTCCCTAATTCAGTTATACAAATTGTGTTCTAAACAGTTATGACCAATACATGTTAGAAGAGGTCCTTAAACAAATAATAACATTTAATAATAATACTTATAACTAAATTTATGATATATATGTCGCGAGATGTAATCTAGCTGACCTTAAAAGGTAAAGGTAAAGGATAGGTTTATAGTCTGATATTGATATACATCTTCAGCCGACTTTCACCCCCCGATCACCGGGTCATAAGTCGTCCGTTAGCCCTCGGCGCAGAATGCAGCCACGGCACATTGGCTTATTTCCCTCACAGGTACCCATTTATACACCTGGGTGGAGAGGAGCAAACGTGGGATAAATTTTTTGCCCAGAAAAATTCCAGTGGTCTGGGCGGGATTCAAACTAGGGACCTCACGATCTCAAAGCCAGCGGCCTACCACTAGACCACTGCTCCCACTTACATTAGAAAATGCACAGTGTGTAGTAGTGTGAATTGCATTATTATAATGCAGTCGTAATCTAAAAAAGAAAATACGTGAATGTATTTAACGGTTTAACGTCTCATGCGAAAGACCAGTTAGTAGGTTAGGGTGTAGCGGGGGCTCGAACCTGCGACCCCTAGGTTGTGAAGCAAGTCCATTACCACTAGACGGAATCGCCACAGATTGACCTTACACTGAAATCAACAAAAAGCCTCTGTATCTATATCAACACGGTTTTATTATTACCATTTAAGTTCGTTAATATGCGTGTTTTCGTTTATTTACAATAAAACTAGCAACATGCAAACGATTTCCTTCTAATAAACCGATATATTAATACTGACACGGTTACAAAAAAGATACATAAAACAAACATTTAATATTATTATGAGTGTAATGTTTGAGTTCTATGAAAGTTCTATGAAAGATTAGTTTATTATCGTGTCAAATACTTAAGGGAAAAAAGTTCTTAAAAGGACGATCTATAATATTCACTGGTATAAGGCCCCGCGCACAAAGGAAATTTTGTTCATCTAAGTTTTTTTTTTCACAAATAAAGATAAAAAGAGCTCCTACTGTTCCATATAGTTTGTGTATCCTATATATTTGAATAGATCGGATAAGATATTTTTAAAACTAATAAAAAAGAGAAATGTGTTGCATGACATGACAAAATATTTTTTTACGTTACCGTCTATCAAATACGAGTTTATTACATAAACCCAATTTTTCATGATTATTATGTCTTCGTTTTCAGAGGACGAAGCAATTAAATGGCTGATAGTGTTCTAATTTGGATATATATCATCAAATTAAAACCCAAAATATGGGTGAAATATAGATGTTGCTATGTTCAAGTATTGCCCATAGTCTAATATTTATATAAACAATTTATCAAGTGTAAATATGAGACGTGTCGTGTGAAAACCGGGCAGTCCGCACAGGCTAATACAGGACGACACTCTCCGCTTTTATGGTATTTTCTGTGTCAAGGAAGTCTCTTCTAAACATAAAGCCACTATAGGCGGAAAGTTTAGTCCCGAATTAGCCTGTGCGTACTGCACAGACTAATCCTGGACGACACTTTACGCACATGCATTAAGCCAGGGTTTCCCAAGACACGCCTCATATATCTAAATGTATTTTATGAATATTGTAAACGCTGGAAGTTAGTAGTGAATGCAGATAAAACTAAAGTCATGATATTCAGGAAAGGGGGACGGTTACCAAACAATATATCTTTCCACTACAATGATACTGACATTGAGATTGTTACGATGTTTAATTACCTTGGTGTTGTATTTACGCCTGGTGGTTCTTTCTCTGATGCACAAAGCACAATAGCTGGCCAAGCATTGAAAGCGATATTCAAGATGAACAAATACCTTTACAAATTTACCGACATTACTGTGAAACACAGACTAGATTTGTTTGATAAACTTATATCACCTATTCTTAATTACGGAAGTGAAGTTTGGGGTTTTGTCAAGGGCGATGCTATAGAACGCGTTCATATGCAATTCTGTAAAAGTCTGCTAGGTGTTAAAAGAACTACTCAAAACGATTTTATATACGGCGAACTTGGGCGCATAAACTGTCAAACAAGTAGATATTATAACATTATAAAATATTGGGTTAAAATATTACACACTAACAGTAATAAATTCAATAAGAAAATTTACCTCACATTGTTGAGTGATTGCGAAAGATATCCTAACAAAAAAAGTTGGTGTTCCTTACTACGTGATTTGCTAAGCACACTTGGTTTTTACGATGCCTGGTATTTCCAGGATGTCGGTCACGATACTGTATTTCTTGACGCTATTAAACAAAGACTAACCGATAATTTTATCCAAAATTGGAACGGTCGATTGGTAAACTCGAGTAGAGCTCTTTTTTATAGAAATATAGCAAACTTTCAACTTCAACCATACTTAGTATTATGTAATATTAAAAAGTACAGATTTAACCTATCAAGGTTACGATTATCTTCACATAGGTTGAGAATAGAAAGTGGCAGATGGTTTAAGCCCAACCCTACACCTGTTGAGCAAAGGACATGCAGTCTCTGTAATCGTCTAGAAGACGAATACCATTTTGTGCTTGAATGTAACTTATATACAGATTTAAGATGTAAATATATACCTTTATTTTATAGAAACAGACCAAATATGCAAAAATTTATAGAACTAATGTCATCCGATAGTGAATCTGTGTTAAGAAAACTGAGTGCCTTTGTCCATGCCGCTTTTCTAGTCAGATCAACTAACATGTATGTGTCCATTTGATGTATCTTTACCCATAAAACGTACTACATGCATGTTGTCTATCTAGTTATATTGTCAACTATTTGTATTAGCTTCAAATATTATAAATTGCTGCTGTTTTTGTGGGTTTGTGGGTGAATGAATTGTACGTATATTTCATATCTGATCAACTGTTTAAGTATAAAGTACTTAAGTTACTAAATACTTTAGGGAATATATTATAAGACACTTTCTTGTATAGTTACATAAGACATAAATATACATAGGTATATAGTTTCTAACGCTTAAATTGTTTTTACTCACACCTGTCAAATAACGAACAAACATGTAATGTTTACCCTTATAACACCTATTATAAACAAGTAATTTTCCGTGATTAAAATCAAACACATTTCAACCGAAATCTCATCTATTGTATTTCATATAAATGTTAATTTTTAGGGAACTACAATGTATTATGGGATTTATATTACTCAGCGTCTCCTGTATAATCTGTAGTTTTTGCGTTATTTCTTGTTTTCGCAACGTTAAGTTTTGTTGTGACGAATAAAGGTATGTATTCACTAATGCATCAATGTATTGATAGATATGACTATTTCTCTTTATTACTAGTATGGTAAATATGTATTAACTACTGTTAGTAATTTATTGATATTTTTTTTATGTATTTTATTATTTAAAATGTTTTGTAACCACTTGCTTACTCATAACTTAAGTACTTGTTATAATTATGTATATAATGTCTATTAATGTTGTTATCAAAAAATATGTATTAAAATTTGTCCACATGGGCCATTGGCCTTCTGGAAATGTTGTACATAAAATCTAAATCTATATCTATTCACTGATGACGACAATTGTTATTATTATTAGATAATGATGGTGATAAAGAAGATGATGCTGATAATGACGCTGATGATGAGTTTGATGTTGATGATGATCATGATTTTGTTGTTAATGATGATGTTATTTACGATGATGATGATTATGATGATGATACTGATGACGATGACGACGACGGCGACGATGATGATGATGATGATGATGATGCTGATGCTGATGATAATGGTGATGATGATGATTATGATGATGATGATTATGATGACGCTGACGATGATGATGATGATGATGATGACGATGATAATGATGATGATGATGATGATAATGGTGATGATGATGATGATGATGATAATGATGGTAGTGGCAATGATGATTTTAAAGACAAAGACAAACAGCACTCCATTTTGCGAACACCACCACATGTCTCTGAATGGTAACTTCAACCTTTAAAGGCCCTGTCACACTGTGGCGAATTTGAGCTTCGAGCTCTGTACGAGATCTGCCAAGTTGTAACTCGCCGTAAAGTGGACGAGTTGGTCGCGGAACTTTTTTTCAAGACGACATTTGTTCGAGTTCTCTTCAACGTTGACACGACATGGACACGACACAAGTACGGTACTCACATTTTATCACAAGTTCAGCCGAGATATCTTTGCGGCAATCGAAGACTTGTCATCGAGAATGTGCGAGTGTGGACGAGTCTGTACGACTTGTGAGGACATGAACACGATTTTATTGCGACATTTAACGAGAAACGGACGAGCAGATGTCGTAGGCATGTCTCCCAAACTCGTAACAAACTAGAACGATCATATACGGCGAAACGCTACGACAAGGGAAGATATGTCTACGGAGTGTGTTTGAGAGTGCGCGAGATTCCTTCGACATGTCTTCGACACATGTACGGGAATAAAAAGTCGCCGAGAAGCGGCGAGAATTTTAAACGCTACTTGGCGAGTTCTGGTGACGTAAGAAGACATAAGTAGACATCACTGCGACAAAGAACGACTTGTGTACAAGATTTACACGACACTAGGTGAGTTGTGGCGAGTTACAATTCGCGCGAATTCGTAGCTTAAATTCGCCACAGTGTGACAGGGCCTTCACACACATTGTTTCCACAAATCGTGATGAACAAAAAACGGCGTTATCAGTTTATAACAGAACAAGTATATTTCTACATTTAGTACTAGAGAATCACGACAGCGAAATGAAGTTCTGTGTGGTGGTTTCTTCTGTGTTTGTACTTGGAGGTCAGTTTTTTTTTCTGCTCCTCCTCCTACTCCTCCTCCTCCTCATAATCATTATCATCATTATCATCATTATCATCATTATCATCGTTGTCATCATCTTTACCGCCATCACCGTTTTGTATCATCATCATCATCATTTTCATCATCATCATCGTCATCATCATCATCATCATTATTATTATTTTTATCATCATCATTATTATTATTATCATCATCATCAGCAGCAACAAAAACAACATCATCATCATTATAAGGAATAGTTGGCTTTATAGAATTGATTAATACGTGCATATACATATATATAGAAATCTTAAATACAGGGACTTGTTCAGATATGTTAGATTTCTTTTAAATATGTAAAGCCTCGGTCACAATCCACTGCGGTGGCCGCAGACCGCAGACCAAACGCACGATTTTGAGATCGCAAGGTAAACATATGCGTTTCGTAAAAACTTGCGGAATTCGTACGGGCGTTGTTCGGCCAACTTACGGGCGACCTGCGGTCGCCGCACGTCTGTCGCGCGTTTTCAGTGTTAGCAGACCCCAAATTTAGCGACTTGTGCGATTGACATGCGTCTGTCCTACGGCGACCTTACGGCCACCGTGTGACTGTGAATTACTTTTTATGTCGACGCACGACCAGCGCATAGTAATCGCACGACCACCACAAGTTGTACGCACGGTCACCGCACGAAAGCAATTCGCTAAATTAGGGATCTGCTAAATCTGAAAACGCACGAGCGCAGGTCGCCCGTAAGATGGCCGCACGATGCCCGTACGAATTCCACAAGTTCTTACGAAACACATGCGTTTACGTTGCGATCTCAAAATCTTGCGTTTGGTCTGCGGTCTGCGTCTACCTCAGTGGGTTGTGACTGAGGCTTAAAAGTGAAAACGCGCGACAGACGTGCGGCGAACGCACGTCGCCCGTAAGTTGGCCGCACGATGCCCGTACGAATTCCACAAGTTCTTACAAAACGCATGCGTTTGCCTTGCGATATCAAAATCGTGCGTTTGGTCTGCGGTCTGCGGCCACCGCAGTGGGTTGTGACTGAGGCTTAAAAGTGAAAACGCGCGACAGACATGCGGCGAACGCAGGTCGCCCGTAAGATGGCCGCACGATGCCCGTACGAATTCCACAAGTTCTTACGAAACACATGCGTTGACCTTGCGATCTCAAAATCTTGCGTTTGGTCTGCGGTCTGCGGCTACCTCAGTGGGTTGTGACTGAGGCTTAAAAGTGAAAACGCGCGACAGACGTGCGGCGAACGCACGTCGCCCGTAGGTTGGCCGCACGATGCCCGTACGAATTCCACAAGTTCTTACAAAACGCATGCGTTTGCCTTGCGGTCTCAAAATCGTGCGTTTGGTCCGCGGTCAGCGGCCACCGCAGTGGGTTGTGACTGAGGCTTAAAAGTGAAAACGCGCGACAGATGTGCGGCGAACGCACGTCGCCCGTAAGTTGGCCGCACGATGACCTTACGAATTCCACAAGTTTTTACAAAACGCATGCGTTTGCCTTGCGATCTCAAAATCGTGCGTTTGGTCCGCGGTCAGCGGCCACCGCACTGGGTTGTGACTGAGGCTTAACTTACGGGCGATAAAGAGATAATATGGAAAATGTGTTCAAAGCATGCAAATAGTCGCGGTTAATTATACGATGCACATAGCTCCTTGCGGTCACCGTGCGATAATCGCACGTGTCTTGCGGCGAGCGTGAGTTATCAGTTTTTTTCTTGCGTCGCCGGTTCGTTTAGCGTAAGGAAGCCGTAAGTACTACGCAAGGAAGTCGTGCGACGTCCGCAAGTGCACCTTGCGTGCTTGCGACAGGCAATTTCGAAGCAAAAAACGTAGAGTGCCCGTAGGTTAATCGCACGATGTTCGCACGGTGCCCCTACGATGCCCGCACGATAGGTGATCGACGCAAGGCCGACGCATCAACTTAAGCGCTTGCGCTAATGTCTGTTGCGGTTGTTGCGGCGGCCTTTCGATCGAAGAAAACACGCACGGGCGCCGTAGATCCGACGCACGTTTTTGACAAAAACCTTGACGCAAGCTCGACGTAAGGTCGACGCAACCCGATTGTGACCGAGGCTTAAGGTCGATGCAACCCGGTTGTGACCGAGGCTTAAGTGATTCACGTGTTCAACGAAAACAACAGAAGTACGGCAAAATATTCAGTCGTTTCGCATTACAAACGCTTTATAATTTTATCAGTTTCAACTGATGTTTACTCATCAACGAAACGTTATTCTAATATATTTATATGTTAGTACTGTTATTTCGCTCATTTATGTACAGGTTTCTTTTAGTTTTGGAATTTTGTAAGTTGTAAATTCGTGAATCTGTGAACAGGTTTCTTAAACATAACTGTTTCGGCTTGTTTTTAGAACTGAAACGCTGTTTTCGGCGCTTGATCGATGTACGCATTTCAATTGTATGGCATCTAATTTGCATAAAGCTTTATATTTATTATTATACGTATTTCAAATGACCCACTCATGTGTTTTATTCATATTTTCCACAGCGATACTAGGGGCGGTTGAAGGGCTCAAGTGCGCAGACGCGACCTCGTGTGCGCACCATATCACGTGCATGGGAAACCTGACAGTCGCGTGCGTCGAACACCTCTGCACGTGCAACCTTCCCCCGCGACGTAAGAATACCGAAACTGAGTGTATATGATGGTGCTTTGCATAAAAAGGATAGCCATTTGTTCGTATATAGTTTAAACGTGTTCAGTTAGCTCGATGGTATCGAAAGCCTGAGCTTATTGAGACACTTTCGTGTCCGTTTCCGGGGTAGAACCATTCGAAACGCTCCCCGAGCAGGAATCGAACTCATACATCATGGCATTTCGTATAGAAAGATTTTACTTAAGTACTACTTGAGATAAATGGTTCCTTCGTGAATACCGTCCCAGTGTATTTTTGAGTTATCTATTCCAGCCTGCCTGACAATCAGCGACTGTGGCGGCATGACGTGTGAGCACCACCAGACCGTGCACTGCCTGGACAGGGCATGCGTGTGCATGTAGAACCCCCCATGTACAAGTAGAACCACCCTCGGGCATGCCTGTCGTTCCTAGTCCAGTGCTTGTATTTAGTTCAGTTTTCAATAAAATGATGTACCGTTGAAAATTTCCGCTTAAATTCATGTTTGAATTTATCTTCCTTATTAATACTAAGTTTCAAAGTAAAAAAAATACTCAAAACTATAAACTTCCTCCATAGCTGTTTAAATAATTCTTGCAAATTTACGAATACAAATTGACTGTACAATATGTAGGACAAGCTCCGTATTTTCAAAGTTTTTATCAGTTTTTCTCCGTTGTTATTGCCTCATAGATTTTTAGTAAACGATATAAATACTTGAAAGTACTAACAAGTCAATACATATTTTCAAGACTGATGTGACAAAAGTTTCACGTAATTGTGTTGTTTTTATTTTTAATGATTTGCCTTTGTGATTTTGACATGACGTACAAATCGTTTTCAATTTCAAAGCAAACGAAACGCAGTCAAATGCTACAGATAATGTCACGGTATAATATATTAGAACATTTGTTAGTAACATATAAGACATGAAAATAATATGTATTGCACACGTATGAAAATGTTATGGAAAAGAGTTATAATAATAGGAATGAAATTGTTTGTTTTACCAATACTGTTGGAAACTTGAGAAAGATGAACATTTCAAACCAACGTTTAATCAATTCTTTCTCTATTTTGGTTTCACAGTCTTTACACAAGATATAACTAGAACATAAAAAGTCCAGAAATCGGCCCTAATAGCATTTCGCAATCTGCTATTTAGTTGTTTGTAGCCTACCGCTACGGTTGGGCATAATATTTTCCGAGTCAAATCTATAAATAGACATGGAAAACCGGATAGAATGTAAACATTTAAACACGTGTTAAAAAGCATGTTAATGATGACAGAACAATATTTATCGGACGTTCACGTGTATCAAACGTTTTATCACCCAAACGGGGGAGATTTTGCGTGTAAGTATTTCTTGCATACATTTCGGTAACATATAGTATATGCAGTACTGTATTCCAATTTATGGACCTCATAAGTACAATCTAGCCTTAGTTTGCAGCTGTTATAATGATGTACTTATACATTAATGTACTTATACATTTTACGTAGTTAGCATACGATTCAAATGCAGCAAGTCGATTATGCAAGTATTTTCATAACTGCACATATACACTTTCGAAATATAGATCTACCTTAATCATGATCTATAATCAATAATCACAACTAAAACATTTAGTACAAGTAGGCTAAGACCCCTTATAGGACCTTTTGTTCTCCGTCTTGGACGTCTTGGTCCTAAATGCTATACTGCATATTTATGCACATTCGCGGGGTTTGTACATTACAGTATATACCGCCGTTAATATACTTACCGTGTTAATCACTGTCTCACAGTACATATAAGTTTCGCCTCATAAAATGTATCTAAAACATTGCAAATGCGTCAAATATGACCTTCAAATGGTAGGGAATTATGGTAGCCTACGTATACTCTCATGCTAATACTACCATTCGGCATTCGATTTTTCCACCTTACATTGCAGATACAAGATTCGAGTTCTCAACTTCTCCGGAAGTGGGTTGTACTTTTGCGGAACCGGTTTCCGGGCGATCGCCGCGAAGCAAGAAACACCGGAAACTCCAGCGAAAGCTTTGTGGAAATCAGATCCCACGCTCTACAACGTCTTTCAGTACATCGGTGATGGTTCCCTCAAATGATAGTCATTGTAGACTTAGTGAAAAATGTATTTATTCAGGCGTGGGATCGTCCGGAGATCCTGAGCAAACGGGTCAAAATCAGTGTCTGAACCTCTCCAAAGAAAGTGTAGAGAATACACCTGATGCCACAACGTGTGGCTGTGTGCGCTTCGTCAGGAATGATCTTGATGATGTACAGGTCGATCCTGACGTGCATGACCATGCTGATGATAATTGGGGCGGTGGTGGTGATAGTGGTGACAGTGTTGTCAGTGGTAATGTTGATGATGGTGGTGATATTGGCAGTGGTGAAGCAGAAGATGGTGATGATGATGATGATAATGATGATTGCGGTGGCTGTAATGACGAGGATGATGGTGATGATGAAGTTGAGGAGGAGGAGGATGTTGAGGAGAATGATGAAGATTATAATGATGACTGTACAAATAGTACTGTGAAAGTAACTAATGTCAATCAGCAACAAATGCGCCACTTTTCTGATGATGAACTTAGTGCTGATAACGAAAGCTTAGGACGAGTTTATGATGATGACGACGATGTTGTTGTCAGGAGAAAACGCCCGCGGTCAGACAACAGTTACTGTTTCCACATCACAATAAGTATGTAGATCCATTGTATAGCTCCACAAAATTAACCTCATACTGACCTTAATATTATCCAATGATTACGAAAAGCAATATTAGTTTCCTTCTGGTATACGTGTTAATTAAGGCGTAAAAACCATTATGTTTGTTTCAGGTTACATGCCCACAAAATAGGGTACGTAGGTAGGGAATTATTGTGTTGTTTTTGTTTATTTTATTTGGTAAATTGTCAATTTAAACATTCTAAAACTGAATGAATATTCAAAACATGTCTCTAACAGCATAAAACATTATTTTGTAGGGGATGTTATCAAAACAAAACACTTATTTATCCAAAAAAACATTTAAAATTATTAAACAAAAAAATATCTGACCAACTCAATAATATGTTATAGTGTCGGGGCATTTGTTAGGGTTGGTCTGGTAACATGAAACAAACATATTTGTTTACGCCTTTGATTAATAATGCCATGATTGTTATATGGCTATTTTGAAATTACATGCGTAACGCCAAGGCTTACGAACGTATGCCGAAGTTAAATACATAGAAAATATTTCAGTTTTAATATTTAGCTAAATAAATTAACTAGTGTCAGGTCAATTTCCCGAGATAATTCCTTCGTTCGAATTCTAGTACCAAAACGACCTGTAAACTTGGAGGAACCTTTCTAAGTTAAATTGTTATAAGCTCTGTTGTTTTTATGTCCCCGAAGGAGGCCATATTAAAATCGAACCGTCCGGCCGTGCGTCCGTCTGTCCGTCCGTGGTCCAGACATTGTTAAGGTTTTTTATCTTATCAAATATCTTGAATACTATCAAAGGTATTGACTTGAAACTTAAAATACTTCTTTACTATCAACGTCTCCACCAAGGAAAGCAAGCCCCATAACTCTGTTTTGTTTTTGACAGATTAATGCCCCTATTTTAACATTCGCACTTAATGACAGTGCAATTGGGGGCATATGCCACCAGATAATAACAACACTTGTTGTAGAGTTTCGTTTTAATTCAAAATGTTGTATATTCCGTTTCTGTATTCAGAGCACAGTCTTTCTACGAACCTAGCTAATGTTGGAATGCAGGTAAGTGTGCATGAAATCTCATTGATAAATGTCCAACAAATAAAAACTTAAATTCTTGATAATTTTAATATAACACCGTGCTTATGTTCAAATAATTGTGTACAAGAAGGCCTAGATAACTATTTGTTCTATTTCTGCAAAGTGGTCCATTTCCAGTTTTTCAGTAATACGTACATTTGACTTCTAACAAAGAAGTATGCCTTATACTCATTCATTGCATATATTTAGTTGACTTATAGACACGATTTGATTAAGAATTATGTTGGCTAATAAAAAAGACAACTTAATTGAATTGACTGTGATGTCTTGTAAAAAAAATATTTTATTTAAACATTGTTTGACTGCAATTGACCTAGTAGGCGTGGTTAAAAACCAAAATAGCGATCCTTCAATTGTTATGAAACAAAAATGTTCACAAGACCAGTGAAATAGGTGTCACATAATACATTATTGTATCACCCTATCACAGGTATGGATGGGGGCTTTGTTCCTTTCTGACTACATGCTGCACTCGCCCGAGACATTTCGCGCCAAGACCGTCCTTGACCTCGGAGCAGGGGCGGGGCTCACCAGTATGATGGCGGGGCTGTTCGCACGGGACGTCTATTGCACAGGTAGGTGGGGCGGTATGCGGTAAAATGACGCTATATTTGTACAGTCAGTGTGCTGTCAATGTGGCGGATCCGTGTTCTAGTGGAAACGCAATGGCTTCACAACCCAGGGGTCGGAGGTTCGAGCCACCTACTAACTCGGTTTTTGTATGAGGCGTTGAAACGAGATGCAGTATACTAGGTACCCAGGATCACCTCTGGAACAGGGCGTCTCCTATATCTTGGGAGAGGATCCCGGTACACTCGATAAAAATGTACTACACGCTAATTGTTTTCTTGGAAGGAAGGTTTACTACGTATTAAGAAAACTTATTACTTTGATGTTTACCTTTCAACAGAGATGCGCCCTGAAGACTTGTTAGTTGGGTTACGGGGGATAGTGCAAGATAAAGGAGACGCCCCGTTCCAGAGGCGACCCTGGCTTTTGTGCCCGGTGTGAAGCACCTAGTATCACAGGTTAACGTCTCATGCGAAAGACGAGTAAGAAGATTCTGGTATTGCAGGGGCTCAAACCTGTGACCCCCGGGTAGTGAAGCCAGTGCTTGCAGGTTCGAACCCCCTCTACACCCTAACCTAATTAATCGTCTTTCGCTAGCAATAATTGATCTGTACAAGGATCGAACGCATGAACTCACAAACTCCAGATCGCAAAAGCCGGGTGCCATATTGATAACTATTTTGGAACCTCAAAAGCCGGGTGCCATATTGATAAATATTTTGGAACCTCAAAAGCCGGGTGCCATATTGATAAATATTTTGGAACCTCAACGAAAACAAGCGTAAGGCTGATACATTATAACATTTCTGATTTCAGATGTGGGCGATATGATTCTCACCCTTGCTCGTGAAAAACAAGCGTAAGGCTGATACATTATAACATTTCTGATTTCAGATGTGGGCGATATGATTCTCACCCTTGCTCGTGACAATGTCGCACGCGCAATGGATTTTCACACGTTGCCACGCGACCTATGTCCAGTGCGCGTGCGCGAGCTTGACTGGTTTTCCGGTCTGAAAGGTATGACGATTGAAACAATGACACGACTTATATATTAAAGGGACATATTCACCGATTGACGAGTTGACAATTTTCAAACTTTTTTTCACAGATTCCCAAAATTTAAGAATTGGTGTATATAATGGAGCGAAATAGCACTACTGACGTATAAATATACTGGAAATAACGTTTCGTTAACGAGAATCATCAGTTAAAATGGATAAAATTATAATATGTTTATTATATTGTTTAGGCTTTTCTTGTTATAGTACGTGAGCTTTTAAGCTCAGATGCTTTAGGTTTTCCATTTCAGACGGTTAATGGAATATTTTCGAAAAATCAAAATTCTGTGAACAAGTTACTTTAAGAGCATATAACGTTCGCATTTTCACAACGTAAGCCATGGAGGATATTCGTTGGTTTAAGTAGAACATCGATTTTAATTCACGAATGATCATAGAAATTTATAATCACGAGTGAATCAAAAATCTATATTCTCTCGAAACCTACAAATTGTCTTATTATTTTATACTTTTTCACGCCGTTTTGTTACGTCGTATGTGCAATCGAAATGCGTTTAATTCGAAGAAAATCGAGGGAATTATTACGTCATTACGTCACAATGTTGAGCCCGGCATCGTTGACGGTTTCATTTACTGTATTAAATCGGGAACCAGTATGAAACGGTGAAAATTACCGGAGTGATAATTTTCACTGTTTTAAACAGAGAATAACCTTTTTTTTCACGAATATTTCCCTTTAAAGCGCTGAAAAGCATCACATAAAAATGTGAAACGATTTTAAGAAAACGAACAGCAGTAACATAACGATTGTTACGAAGATCATCATCATGTGATCGACACATGAGAGAAACGTTCGTACTTTTTGCAGTAAATAGTGTGCCTGCCTGTCTCTTGTTTGCAGATTTTCCATGACAGTTCTTATAATTAACAGACGGCTCGCAGTTTAGCGATTTTGAAAATGTGTGCGAAAGACACTTATGTTACATTGAAATACTTCAGGAAATATGCGTTCTTTGTAATTGTATAGGAAACCTTTGCGACTGATTGCGACTGATCATGTATTTCAGAAGGTAATGGGGACGGAGAATTCTCATTGACAGCAGACGACATGCACGCCATACGACATGCCGACATCGTTATCGCAGCAGACGGTATTAAATTGTTAACATTTGATGATCGTATTTCAATAAGATGAAACTTATGGTTTAAAAGATCGCTGTAAATTTTAACGAGTTTTACGGTGTATATTGTGAACGTTATATAATGTTAATGAGGCGTGTCGTGGGAAACCCGGGCTTAAATGAATGTGCGTATAGTGTCGTCCCGGATTAGCCTGTGTAGTCCGCACAGGCTAATCCGGGGCGACACTATCCACTTACAGTGGATTTATGTTTAGAAGAGACTTCCTTGAAACAGAAAATACGATAAAAGCGGAAAGTGTCTTCCTGGATCAGCCTGCGCAGACTGCACAGGCTAATCTGGGACGACACTTTACGCACATGCATTTAGCCCGGTTTTCCAACGATACGCCTCAAATAGTTTATTTGTATGATACCACTATACGGATTATAGGGAGCCTCGCCGTTATATTATTCTAAGCCTCACCTGATAAACTGCACAGAACTGCGCATTAACCTGTTGTTCTATATATATTTTATATTAGGGTTTGTATATTAGAGGTTGGGGGAGGGGCGAAGGCCGTTGTTTTGCGGGAAAATATAGGAATAAATTTGGTAAAGTAGAACACAAAAGTCAACAATGGAAAAGTGCATTGTTTTCAGGAAATTGTGCATACGAATGCAGCGTTTTTATGTCCCTGCTTTATAAAATAAAAACGCCATTCACAAATCCATTTTTGAGATTTAAGAATGAAGAATAGACGTAGACTAAAGAAAAAATACTTGTGCGTTCACACACTTGGCAAATACCAATGTCACTTATGTCATTAATAAGTCATTCTTGGTTAGATACCAGTAAGTGTATCCCTCCGTGGTCCAAAGTAGTGCCTATTACTAAAGAGTTCCCTTTCTCTTCTGGTATAAAAGCCATATATCAATCGCAGACATGCCTTTTGTGGTTATTTCTTATATCCTTATATCCCATGTGTGTCCGAAACATTTTGGTGCATTTCATTGGAGGCTTACTTTAAAGTTGAACTGTTTGGGGTGTGTTGACTATGGTATGGGGCTTTTGTCGAAATATGACAGCCTAAACCATGTTTTTCTACAGATGCATTTTCTTAGAAGTAACATGACATAACCTTTTATTGCAATTTATGGAAGAGGAAAGATTTATCTTTAAATTGATACCAGTCTTGCACAATCTGAAATAAAGGAATGACTAGAAAAATGCTTGGAAAGTTTGCCGTTTTATAATGGGACCCTATGGGAATTGGAATTACTGGTATCTAACCTGTAAATAAAGAATGCTAAAATTCGGTGAATCGGTTCTTAGAATAGAACAGTTTCAAAAATATTATTTGTTCTTGCGTCTTAAGCCTTTTGTGTTCGTTTGAACTCTTTTTCCTTCTGTGTACTTGTTTGAACTCTTTCGCGTTCTGTGTAGTCACTTAAATTAGTTTTCCTTATGTGTACTCGTTTGAATTTTTCTGCGTTCTGTGTACTCGTTTGAACTAGTTTTCGTTATGTGTGCTCATTTCAATACGTACGCGTTCTGTGTACTATTTTGAACTCGTTTTCGTTTGTGTACTAGTTGGAAGAAACGTTAGGTCAGTGTACTCGTTTGAACTCGTTTTTATTCTGTGCACTCGTTCGAACACGTGTTAGGTCTGTGTGCTCGTTTGAACTCGTTTTCTTAATGCATTATTTCTCTGTACTCGTTTGAACCAGCGACAATCGGTATATACATGTTTAGATTGTGCTCACATTTACCCACTTTTACCGTTCGATAAACTACGCTAACTTAGCACTGGTGCGACGTGATACCTCGTTTAGACGATTGAAAAAGTAGAAATAAGCAAAATACTCGCAATGTGTCGACTTACGGTTTTCGAAAAATAAATTTTTATTGATACATACAAATTTGTCGTTGTATTAAAAGTATTTTTCTAATTATAAAATAACAAAAGCGTTTCATTTTCTGCCAGTGAAATCCGTCGCAACATTGTTCAGTTTTAGCACTTACACTTTGTCATCTTAAATACTGCACAAAAAATCAACACGATTTAACAAATCTATTTTGGATACATGACCCATTTTCGCAGGTTATGCATAATTCTGAAATAGTCCTTCGTGCTCCGTTGAGCGATTAAGTAAGTCTGTCCGACTAGTGAAATGGTTGGCGAACTCGCTTCTCACTGCGGCGACAGGGTGGTTTTGAGGTCCCGACGCATGTGAGTTTGGTTCGCTTCTCACTACGGCGACCAGGGTGGTTTTTGAGGTCCTGACGCATGTGAGTTTGGTTCGCTTCTCACTGCGGCGACCAGGGTGGTTTTTGAGGTCCCGACGCATGTGAGTTTGGTTCGCTTCTCACTGCGGCGACCAGGGTGCGATTCGAGGTTCCGACGCATGTGAGTTTGGTTCGCTTCTCACTGCGGCGACGAGCGTGCGATTTGAGGTCCCGACGCATGTGAGTTTGGTTCGCTTCTCACTGCGTCGACCAGGGTGGTTTTTGATGTCCAGACGCATGTGAGTTTGGTTCGCTTCTCACATAGGCGACCAGGGTGCGATTCGAGGTATTGACGCATGCGATTTGGGTTGTTGGTCAAAATACCGGACAGGTGGGGTTTCCTCCGGGTACTCCGGCTTCCCCCCACAGCACTAGACCACACCAAAATAATCTTTATTCAGTTAACAATAACATTGGCAGCTTTTATTCGAAATTCGTCCAAGCATTGTCTATATTAGAAGAAGTAGATTTAAGTTGGGGTTATGGGACACACCCCGGGTCCATACATAATGACGCCTCGGTGCGAACCTCATCAACTACGAAATACACACGTGCAATTAAATCACCAGTGTCGTCTGTTTCAGATTTGTGTTCACAATCGAAGATCTTGACGTGACCAGCCCAGCGTATAACTACTTCCGGTCAAAGTTGTTGCAACTGGAACCAGAAATGGGCGATGTGCGCATGGATGTTGCGCAGTTGTCCAGTGAATTGCCCAAGTACTTCCGGTATGAGAGACCGCGACATCTAGTGAGTAAATTGCAGTACTGTTATTATTATTATTATTATTATAAGCAGCAGTAGTTGTAGTAGGTAGTAGTAGTAGTAGTAGTAGTAGTAGTAGTAGTAGTAGCAGCAGCAGCAGGAGCAGCAGCAGTAGTAGTGGGAGTAGTAGTAGTAGTAGTAGTAGTGGTAGTAGTAGTAGTAGTAGTAGTAGTAGTAGCAGCAGCAGGAGCAGCAGCAGTAGTAGTGGGAGTAGTAGTAGTAGTAGTAGTAGTGGTAGTAGTAGTAGTAGTAGTAGTAGTAGTAGTAGTAGTACAGTAGTAGTAGTATTAGTAGCAGCAGCAGCAGCAGTAGTAGTAGTAGTAGTGGTAGTAGTAGTAGTAGTAGTAGTAGTAGCAGCAGAAGTAGTAATAGTAGTAGTAGCAGCAGCAGCAGCAGCAGTAGTAGAAGTGGTAGTGGTAGTAGTAGTAGTAATAGTAGTAGCAGCAGCAGCAGTAGTAGTAGTAGTGGTAGTAGTAATGGTAGTAGTAGTAGTGGTAGGAGTGGTAGTAGTAGTATTAGTAGTAGTAGTAGTAGTAGTAGTAGTAGTAGTAGTAGTAGTAGTAGTAGTAGTAGTAGTTGTTGTTGTTGTTGTTGTTGTAGCAGTAGTAGTAGTATATGTAGTAGCAGCATCGGCAGTAGCAGCAGTAGTAATAGTAGTAGTGGTAGTAGTAGTAGTATTAGTAGTAGCAGCAGCAGATAAATTTCAGAAGAACACGAAACTTCATACAATTTGCTCCATATATATGTTAGCTATATCAGTAGAATACCTTGTCGTTTTTCGTGATTAAATTTCAGAAGAACACGAAACTTCATACAATTTGCCCCATATATATCTTAGCTTTATCAGTAGAATACATTGTCGTTTTTCGTGAATAAATTTCAGAAGAACACGAAACTTCATACATTTTGCCCCATATATATATCTTAGCTATATCAGTAGAATACCCTGTCGTTTTTTGTGTGGATAAATTTCAGAAGAACACGAAACTTCATACAATTAGCCCCATATATATCTTAGCTATATCAGTAGAATACCCTGTCGTTTTTCTTGGATAAATTTCAGAAGAACACGAAACTTCATTCAATTTGCCCCATATATATATGAGCTATATCAGTAGGAGACTGCCGTTTTTCGTGGATGAAGGAAGTTAAATTTCCTTTTGTTCTCTCGGATTAAAAGGCAGCGGACAGTGGCAATTGATTCGTTTCTATGACAGTGCAAACTATAAAAGTCACTAGTGGGAACCAGATTATATCTTTTTGTGATATAAATATTGCTAATAATCTGGTGTTTAAAAGTTTTTGATTGCAGTTTCACCACATACATATTCTATATTAGATACATATCTGTTTCATTAAATGCTTATAACATTTAATTATGGCGTCTGCACACATTAATTGGGGTTTTGATGTTTCACACTTAATGAATAAACAATAAAACTAACGTTTATTTTTATAGGTGTAACAATAAATAAAACGGGGAAAAAAACTCGACCACGAAACACAAACAAGAAATGCAGTGTTCTTGCAAAATTTCATAGGTGCAGTTCGAAATTATAATATTCACTATAATTATAATATAAATTATGTAATATATTATATGGATCATAGTGAATCGATCATATGTGTCTTTTATATGTGTCAAAACTATTTCAAATGCATGCAAATTGTTGTAAATGTCACTTGATAAGCTTTGTAAACATCATTACATTGGACCCTGTATAGTGATATAACTGAACTTGCGCGTGTGGAATTCCATAGCAAGATGCAACTTTGATTACGATTTATTGCAGTTTAATGTTTTGTAATAATGTCATTAGGTTCATTTTTTTTTGCAAGTTGACATTTTTAATGAAATCCCGATGTCATCGTGACCATATTTACCAAATTTTACTTTAAATTGTAAATATTTACGTCGTGTCGTCGGAAACCCGGGCTTAATGCATTTGCGTAAAGTGTCCTCCAGGATTAGTCTGTGCAGTCCGCACAGGCTAACCCAGGACGGCACTTTCCGTCAACAGTGGATTTATGTTTAGAAGACACTTCCTTGAAACAGAAAATACCATAAAAGCGGAAAGTGTCGCCCTGGATTAGCCTGTGCGGACTGTACAGGCTAATCCGGGACGACACTTAACGCACATGCATTAAGCCCGGGTCTCCCACGACACGCCTAATTTATAATTTTACATTTATGTTCCTTTAGATACATGCAAACGTCATAGCTTTACAGTTTTTAAATATTTTTTCTGGTCTGAACATTTCTGATGTCCCAGGTGTAATATTTAGAATACTGCGCGTTGAAAAGAAAATGATTTCGAAACATATGTCCCATATTTGGGTTAAAATCTCAGAAGGCATCAGTTGCTTTACAATATAATACGTTCGATATGTAACAGAAATCGTCACTTAATCAACCGTAACAAAATACACTAATAATTAATAAAATAGCCCTGCCTACACATGACTTCGTCGAATCTCGTTTAAGAATAAATTCAGTAATGAAATAAACAAAAATTGCACGGAGTACATGTGCATGTATAAACGCATCATAAACAAGTAACACAACATAGGGGTATATTATTTAATAAACACTATATTATTCGAATATAGTTACACTGTTTTTGCACAAAAATAACCCATTTAACTATTTCCGTTTTGCAAGGGAGAAAACTCGATGGATTGTTATTCATGATATGGCCATATTCATCGCAGTGGTCCCCCCTGTGCCTGTTTTTAAAGGCACATTGTCCGCTTTGAATTAACACTCTTTTGGAAATTATAATGAAATTATATTTGTATGCAGAATTAAATTACTAGAGTATATTGAGAAAAAAACAAAAACACAGTATTCCATATCGTATAACAAATTTTATACGCATTTTGCCTTGTCAGTGTCTGGAAAATGTATTTTTGGTAATAGTGTGAATGGCTTTGACACGGAATTTAAACCTCTAAGTGGACAATTTCCGAATAAAAATATGTTGGTTCTGTAGCTTAAGAGCACATTATTGATGGCTTAATCCTTTTTATTCGGGGTTCAGAGAGCTCGTTGTTAATGTTATTGTAGTGTGTACAAGTATTACAATGAATACCGGTGACATTGTTTGATTGAATTATTCACATTGTACCAAGAAAACTATGTCCGATGATTGTTTGGATTATTTGGAGGCTCTAACCCTACGGCGAATTCCTAGCGTAAGTGCGAGAATCTTATACAGTTTTCTTTATTTGCAGGAACTATGGGAGATAACCACTCGGCGTAGACAGCCCAGCGAATAAATCGTACAGAAGAAGGACAGAGGTCACGTGTTCCGCGAATCCTGTGGGTCGGGACTATGTCTTAGAGATCCATGCACGTGTTGTTGTTTGAATTGTTATGAAGATATCAATTCATTATACAGAACATATTACAATCGCAAGATACGAATGGATGCGCCTCTTGTTTGTTTGTTTTTGTTGTTGTTTTTTGTTTTTTTTTATGAACTTTTGCGAAAATGAAGTCCACAGTTACTAAATCAGAGGCAAGACAAAAAATGAACGTCAGGTAAAATACCAACCTCCGCGCAGAGATTTGACTGGTTCCGAGCATAGTTCTAATCAAATCCTTGCCGTCATAACAAACCACGTGATGATGATCGTTTAAAATCTTCTAGTTATGGTTTAAGGTTAGATACCAGTAATTCCAATTCCCATAGGGTCCCATTATAAAACGGCGAACTTTCCAAGCATTTTTCTAGCCTTTCCTTTGTTTCAGTTTGTGCAAGCATGGTAATAATTTAAAGATGAATCTTTCCTCTTCCGAAAAGATATTTCATGTTACTTGTAAGAAAATGCATCTCGCCTCAATGCAGCACCGGTAGAAAACACGGTTTCGGCGTTCATATTTCGACAAAAGCCCCATACCCCAGTAACCCCCCCCCCCCCAAGTTCACCTTTCAAGCTAGCCTTCAATGAAATACACCAAAATGTTCCAGACACAAATGGGATATAAGAAATAACCACAAAAGCATGTTTGAGCTTGCTAAATTGCGAACACATATTTTTCAAGTTGATTATATAATGCAAGTGAAATTATATACATGCCAGTTAAAACGTCAATCTGCAACGAGTCATGCAGAATAACCGATAAAGCGTGTTAGTTAGGAGCATCGATTGTTAGTGATTCGTAGCCTACTTAGTCAAAAGTAGAGATAAGACGCGTGCTCTCGATTTTCAATGCTTCAGTTTAAAATCAATATATTGCAGTAATTTGTTGTCAAAATATTTAGAATAAAAATCGGTAACAAGAAATAACACTTTCACAACGAGTAAAAAATAACCGATGTGGCGCATTAATTTAGTGGTCTTATTCCACGACACCCAGGTGAATATTTCGATTATATTCCAGTAATAGCAAAAATAGGGGTTTCATTAATTTGACGTAACAGTTTTAATAAATTGAGTCTTTGAGAACTGTAATTGTAATAAATGACATGATAGACACATGACAAACACTATCTTAAATAATTAAAAGGTAAGAAAACATTCGTGAATTTTTGCTGACATGAAGGACCCTTTCAGGTTTTGATTTACTGACTCGTATCCTGCAAAGAAAAGCAGTAGTTTTTCGCGATACCTTTTTGGGGAAATTACCCCCTCAAAAGGACTGTGCTTCCGCTAACACTTTAAATCAAAACGCTGACAGCGTAGAAAGACTGTTAGCGACACAAGAAAATAAAAGCTTGTCAATTATAAGTGCAATTTTGCTAAACAAGGAAACAATTGTTTGAATAAAGTTCAATTTCTCATCTTTAAACGTAATACTATGACCTCGTATGTATAGTATACGACATTATAATAAATTTTTATTTGTAAGTAGCGAACACATATTTTTCAAGCTAATTCTCTTATGCTAACGGAATTATATACATGCCAGTTAACGAATCAATCGGCGACCAGCCATGCAGAATAACCGATCAAGCTTAGTAGTAAGGAACATCGATTGTTAGTTATGTGTAGCCTACTGAGTCAAAAGTAGGTTATACGATGCGTGCTATCGATTTCCATACTACAATTTAAAATTAATACATTGCAGTAATGTGTTGTCAAAATATTATGAAAAAGATTCGGTAACAAGAAATAACACTTTCACAACGAGTCAATAATAACCGATGCAGTGCATTAATTTAGCGGTCTTATTTCTGGACACCCAGGTAACATTTCGATTACATTCAAGTAAATGCGAAAAAAGGGGTGTCATTAATTTGACGTAACATTTTTAATAAATTGACCATTAAAGAAACTAATTGTAAAAATCACATGATACACATGATAATTCACATGACATACCTTATCTTACATAATTAAAAGGTAAAGAAAACATTCGTGAATTTTTGCTGTTTTCAGGTACGACCCTTTCAGGTATCGATTTACTGACTCGTTGCCTGCAAAGAAAAGAAGTTTTCCGCGATACCTTTTTGGAAGTTACCCTCTCAAAAGACCGTTGCCTTCCGCCAACAGTCTAAAACCTATGAACACTAAGGGAGACAAAGCGAAAGTTGCACTCAAGACAGTTACCAAGCTAACAGAGTTATTGGTCCATGAACACGATTTTAAATAGTCGCTGTGAAGTTCGGAAACCAGAGTCAGTCTTTCCATGACAACACGTTTATATTATTGTAGAAAATACAATAATTTGTCATGTATATTATTTGCAACTTTCCGTTGTCGTAATCCATGTTATTTCATTTTATTATATGTTTGTTCTAAACTGATAGATTATACTTCTTTAAAGGTTCATCAAATATGGTCCAGGGATATCGGAGAAGCATTAAGATTGTGGAAATAATAGCAAATATTAAAAGTGCCATAACTAAGTGATATTTTTTTCAAATGGAATTTCCTCTGCTTTAGTCACAGACACACTTCTGTGAAATTTTATTTAATTTGTTTAAAATATCAATGTAGACAAAACTGTGGCTAACGACATGCAGACTGACGTACGGACAGATGGGCGAACAGAGAGACATGTTTGCGGTACTCTCCCCCTTCGCTCTAATCTGTGTTGCGTAGGGTATAATAACATTGGCACATATCCTATGTATATTGATATTGTGCAAGTGTGCGCTTTTGCCGCATAAACGTGGTCATGATTTTGCGTTGAATATCGCATTAATACGTTTGCTCACGTTTTTTTTTGCGGCGACGTGCATATGCGGCATACCTTGCGCGAACGTTCACAGGTCAAAATTATAACCACGTGACTTGTGGTAATGCATAATGCAGTCACAAGTGAATGTAATTTAGTAAGGTTACGCGCCCACGGCGAAACACATGTCTGTCATGCCTCAATCATACGAAGTGTAAAATTTGGTAGGGTTGCACCAGTTTCATTTTGCCACTAGTTTTTTTTACAGGGAGCAAATAACTACGTATAGTTCGATTAGTTTGCATTGTATTGATAATCGTGTCGTTTCAAGTTATATAGTTCGCCACCTGAAAACAAAACAAGCACACATACAAATAAAATACAAAAATATTACAAAATATAATTATTTGTTATCAAAATTATAACAAACATATGTGTGCTATCGTAAATGGTCATACTTGCTACATCACTGTATATGTACGCTATGTGTGACTCTCCTTGTGACTTACATGCACTGCTAAC